>LN483419.1:729850-967574 GCA_900002565.1 Culicoides sonorensis
ACCCGTGGTGAAATTCTAAAGCCGTACACCACACGGCGTTTATTATTATTATTATTATTTTTCAATATTCAATCATTCATTGATCGACTTGAAACGTAAATAAATAATAATTTATTATATCGTCTTATTTCTCTGAAATTATATCTATCTTGTGCAAAATATAGACAACTGACATACAACAAATCACGTTCGAAGTTATGAGTACCAATTTTTTTTTTTTACTTTTCTGTATCGATTGCCAAGTTCATTTAAAATATTATTTATAAACATTTTTTTTGTTAAAATTAAATAAATCAAGTAAATTTTCAAAGTCAATTTCAAAAGTATACAATTTTATTTTAAAAAGGGGTAAAAATCATCATCATAATTGTTGCGATTGTTGTGAGCTTCAATGTTATGTTAATCTTAAATTTATTTTAACTTACGTGTCAGTTAAAGATTTTACAATGAAAATTACCTGAAATGAGAAAAAAAATTTAATAATTATTAAGTGGCTTTAAATCAATATGAATTGTAAATATTTAATCAGTTACTGTGTAAGACTTACTAAATCTGATATAAAATTTTACGCATTTTATTAAACATAATGAAAATAATATACAAAAAAATTTATCATGTGTGACATGTTAAAAAGAACTGCGGCATTCCCTCTTTTGATATTTTCTTTTAATTTTTTTTTGTATGTTGATTTACATGTAACCAAATGTGAAGGAAGTAAACAGTTCATAAATACTGTTAATACCTTGGATGAGTAAGAATGCATAAAAAGTTTCTTTTTGTAAACAAATATACAAATGAAAGAAAATGAATGTTAAAGTAATGAGAGATAAAGAACAAAAAATCTGATATAAATTATTTTTTCATGTTAAATTTAATGGTTTCTGGTCAAATTGGACTTTTGTTTATTTGGAATTAACTCCTCTTGGTTTTTTTTCGCTCTCTTGCTTAAGGTTTTAACTGCAACCTTAAACTAGTGAGACAAATTATCTCGAACCGTTCGTCACTTTTAAATTTTCGACAGTTATCCATTTATATTAAATAAATTTTTGCTTATACCTTTTACATTTAACCAACATTTGTCACCATCTGATATAAACTTTTTTTTCAGCACCTTGTTACTTTTTTCATTATTATAGCACAATGTAAACAAAAAATAAATAATAATAATAAACTTTATAATTTATGTTCTGCAAACAAAACATTTTTTTTTTTTGGGTGTTGATTTCTTATCCAAGCAGTAACAATAATTTTAATAAAATATGTCTTTTGAATTTTGTGTACAAGGCACACTTTTGATTTTTTATTTTCTTATAAATTTCAGGTGAAATTCAAATTATATGTAAATTTTGAAAAATAAAAAAAAAATATCTTACACCTGTCTTAAAAAATGAAATTTATTACAGTGTTGAAGTACTGCAAGTCTTTTTTTTGAAGAGAAATAAAATAATTATTATTTATTTATATTAATTTTGCATTCCTGCACAATGTCAAACAAGATTATTCTATTTTCACTTTTTATCTTTTTTTTTATATTACACTTACATTAAACATGAAATGCAGCAAAACAATTTAATTTAATAATATTAATTAATTTAAAATATTTTCCAATAAATTATACACCTATTATTATTTATTTGATTTATTTGTAATTTACGTGCCACTGTTTTTTTCACAAAGTTTTTGTACAAATATTAGACACTCGTTTTGTTTTATTATTATTATTATGATTATTATTAGTATTTGAAATTAGAGAAATAATAATTTAAATGAAAAAAAAAATAAATAATAATAAACCACGTTTTTCTAAATGATTCCGCATTTTAAATGCATTACATTGCTCACTGTTTTCAATTTTTTTTTTTATTTTTATAATGATGAATAAAAAAAAGTATCCTAATAAAATTAATAATAATAGTGTTAGTTATAATGAATATGTATGGTTTGAATTTAAAAAGACGCTTTATTATAGTTTTATGTGCGAATTATTGGATCATTATTGCTATTAGTTTTTTGCAATAAAAATAAAGTACGTTGAAAATTATGGTAATAGATGAATTGAAATATGAATTTATATTTTTTTAATGTGAAAATTTTAAGAGTTGAATGTAAAATTATTTTTATTTTTATAATTATGGTGTGACCCTTGACTTACAATTTGTAGATTTATTCTATGTTTAATTGTATGAGAATCAAATGGCTTTTAATACAGAAGTCACTTTATTTTAATGTATGTAATTAAATTTTAAAAGTATTTGGCTTTTTAGGCTTTTTTTGAGTATGATCGAAGGCTAGCATATGGTTAAAACGTATTTACAGATGAGGCGCCATCTCATTTGATTCATTTTTTTTAACAAAATTGCTTTAAATCAACTTTTTAAAAGTCAATGCAGAGTCTCACCCATGACGGTTATGCAAAGTGTTTGAACTTTAAGTAAAAGAACAAGTCATAAAATTCACTTGCATAAAATTTATGTATATGATGAATGTCAAAATACTTTGTCATAAATAAAAAAAGTAAATTAATAAAAGTTCAAAAACTGTAACAATAAAATCAGACAATGGAAAATATAATTTATTGCATTTTATCTCCATATCACATCTTCATATGCATCTTCATAATTTAAATATGCATAATAAAAAAAATATAAAAAAATACACAAAGTTGCTCACACATTAAACACATTACCATCATACAAAAAATGATATGAATTTAAATACAAAAAACTTCAATTAAAATTAAAATCAGACGATGAACTTTTTTTTTGTTCATTGTACAATGTTGTGAGAGATACATTGTAATAGTTAATGAAATTAATTGAAAAATAAATCTTGTGTCGTCGTTTAGTCACGTATTGTAATGTATAACGCAAAAAAATGAATAAAAAATTTCAAACTGTTTTACTGCATGTGCTAAAATGTGATACAAAGTAGTTTTTTTTTTAAATTTAATTTAATTAATCAACCGAAGAATGAAAGAACCTTGAAATGCCAAGGATTTAAACCAATTCTTTAATTTTCATCTTAAAATACATATAAATATTAAATTAAAGCTATTCGGAGTGCATTTTAAATAAGCATCATTTTATTTTATTTTTGTTTTTATAATAAAATCGAAAAAATTATTCAAATTTTATATGGTCGAAAGTTTTTCTTTTGAGTTCAGGTAACAACACAACAACACGGAACTACATTTTTTCTATTCATATGAATATTAATAAGAAATGTGCAATCTTATTTGCTCTGCAAATATTAGTAGGTGTTAGTTTGGACACCAACTATAATAAGTTAAAGTTTGATTTGTAATAAAAAAAAAATTAAAATCCAATTTTTCATGTAATCGTATATTACTTTTATTGTACTATTCTGATAATTGTGTGCTGTCCATATTGATTAAGTAGCTATGTAGATGACATGTCTTTAAGAGAGTAAGTAAAATATTGTGGTGAAATAAATTATAATCATATTTGAATGAACAAGAGTAAAAACAGTTGTGAGCATATGCAAATACACCCACACATTGTTACGGCATTTTTTTTTAGTTTTTTTTAGGTACGATTTCAAACCGGTAAAATGCATGAATTTTGTGTGTGTGCAAAAAATAGTTTGAAATATTAGAGTAAATAATCTTAGGTGACAACAATAGGATGCCTGGTGAGTAGACATGTGAGTGTGTGATATGTTTAAGTGGTGTATGATGTGTTGAGAATAACAACAACAAAAAAGTAGAGAAGAAAATTACGAGTACAATGTATGTTAAAATGTGAAGATTCCACACCTCGTTTAAATTCAAATCAAGGTTGTTATTTTATATTTTTATAATGATTATTATTATTATTATAATTTATTTAGTAATGTTATTCAGAGATGTTCAGATCGCGTCTTCGTAACTGGGCCTTGTCCACCTTGTTTTTCTATGAAACCCATATTAGAATGCTTATGGGTAGGCCACTTAGTAAAAATGACCCATAATCCTGGCAGAACTTTTCATAAACGAAACATACGATCGTCTTGGTATCGAAAAAAATCTATGGGCGCTATCATTAACCTGGAAAGAAAAAACCAAGAACAACTCAATTCAATTCATGGCCAAGCTAAGGGTTTCGAAGATTTCGGCTATCATAATTTTAAATCAGGTCATCAGCTAGGCTCATTGTGTATTGTGCCGTTTCATTTTAAACTTAGATGACCTTGAAACTCGCAGTTCTTTTAAAAAAAAAAATCAATTGACTACTGATATTCAAATTCAGCTAAAGCTATAAAATTATCTTAATTGAACGTGTCCACAATTTAAACCACATTAAAAAATCGTAATAAACGACTTTTTTTTCAGTTTAATGTCAAGTTGAGTATCCCTCCAAAGTTTCTATTTAGCAGACGAGACTTATTTATTATTTATTGTCACATATATTCAAACATTTTCATGATTTATTGCATATCTATGGATTCACATATTAACAAAAAAAAAATAATAATATTCACTCATTCACAATATATGGCAAACGGTGAGAAATAAAGAAATAATAATAATAAATTCATGACCATAATGATAATAATAATACAATTTCAACTATAAAACACACTTTTTTCATATTAAAATGTGAACATGAACACATTTTTGATAACCTGCTGATAGATAAATTGTTGACATGACAATGTTTTATTATTATTATTTTTTTACTTTTTTTTAACTGGAATAGGATGTTAATTTTGCATAGTGAAACATTTTTTATTGTTTAACATCAGTGGCTTTTTAAAGGAAATCGGACATTGCTCTAATTTTGCTTAAATTCCTATTAAAATTTATTTGAATGTTGAAACTGCTATCTTTTTAAAATTAAGATTATATGTTTTTAAGCTGAGTAACTTTTTATTACTGGGATTTGCTTAAAATTATGCATCAATAAATCAATTTAAAACACATTTTAAAATAAAAAGTATGATAATAAAATTTGTTTTTTTGGTAATCTATTCATAATAAAGACTAACTTTAATGGGTAAGCTTAACTGCCACTTAGTTATCTAAAATGGAACATTTCGACCATTATTTTTTGTACCTGTTGCTCAAAGAAAAAAGAAGATTTATTATTTTCTACCTACAAAAGTGGCTCACGATGGAACAATTGTCTATTCAGCCACAGAGAAAATCAAAATGGCTAATCGTTTATTTGTTTATTTACTATTTTCAAATAATAATAATAATAATCAGCAAGAGATCTTCCTCCTACATTTAATTTAATAATAAAAATTAAATTAAAATAGAAATTTTTAAAAGTAATTATTATCATCTTTCTTTTTTTATTATCTTCATAACATTTAATTTCAAAGACGTGCTCGAGTCAAAAATAGTCCATTTTGATATCACATATCTTGATATTTTTTTATCATATATGAGTAAGTTATCTTATTGTTATTGCTATTTTTTTTTATTTATATTCTTCTTTAAATGTTTGAATAGGAACAAACTTTTGCTTAAAGCGAAATTTTTAATGTGGTTTCCCGTTTAGATTTATTTATTTTATTTTTATGAATGACTGAGAGCAAACACCGATAATAATATCAACTTATTATAATTCAAAAATGAAAAATAAACTGTATCAATATATGAATAATTTTTAATGATATTATGCGTGTGTGTGTGTGTGCTTTATTTGAATGAATGAATGGCTAACTAAGAAAAGGCAAAAGAAATAACAATGATAATAAAAAAATAGAAATACTGTGATATTGTAAATTTGTGATATAATTCAAATAGTTTTTGGTATCAAAAAGTAATTTTGAATGATGCTTCAATTTACTGTTTATGTTTATTTTGGTTTTTATTGTGATAATATTAATAAACAATTTTTATTGTGAAATGAGACGTTATTTATTGCTTAGAGTTGATTTTTTTCGATAACATAACCTAGCCCTCAATAACAAGTTAACAACGACATTAAAACCATCTTTAAAATCATAACAAAGATCTTTTAACTGCTCTTGATTACTAATTATTTCCTAATATTTCTCAGTTCATCGCTGCAATTCAACATTTGAGTTCATGATCGTTAACCTCATCAATTAAACTTTAATTATATTCTCAATTAAATTAATGACAATCATGATTCCCAATTTCACAACAAAATCTTCTTATAGATATTTAAGACCTTGAAAATTCATGTGACACTAATAAAATAAACCATAATAAAAATAATAACAATAACTATCCTAATTACAATTACAATAAAAGTACAAAATAAAAATATGAATTGAACCACATAACTATTTCCCATATTTTGTTTGTGTGTTAACAATGCAGATTTTTTTTTTCAATGCTACATATTTCGCATTCAAAAATTATAACGATCACAATCGATCTGTAGTAAGTAATAATAGTTTTAGTTTGTTGGTTCACGCGCGGGGTCAAAACATGATGAGAGATGTGCATGCTGTACAACACAGACACGACACTCTTTACCATAATTGTACTTGTTCATCTGTTGTATTCTCACTTATTTCATTTTTTTTTCTTCTTTAATTTTAAATAATAAGCATAAAAATTAAAGTAATAATAATAATAAAAAATAGGTTATGTTTTCAAGGATGACAATTTCACATGCCTCTTGTTTCACTCTGCAATATCATGTTAAAAAAATAAAAAAAAATATTGATGCAAATCTGTATCTCTATCTTGAGAGTGTTCAGATGAAAAATTGCATTTTCAATATTCTCATCAATCATTATGCAATTTTTTTTAATTTTGTGTTAGAATTGTGCACGATATAGTACATGGACATAACACTTGAGAACGTGTAATCGTGTATAAGATAATTTAACACCAAAGTTATAGAGACAAAAAAAAAATTAAAACTCATTTCAATTTCCAATGCAAATATAAATATAAATTGTGAATGCATTTCGTTTTCTGTATTTGACCAAAGGGCTTTTAAAAATTTATAATATTTTTGTACTTGTACTTTTCAAATGTACACTATATAACAGATTTTTTTTTCTCATTTAAATATTAAAATGCATATGATTTGAAGTAAAAATTTTAGACTCTTGTAAAATAATGATCTTTTTACATTAACTCTTAGGTTAAGTATGATTATATTAATATAAATATTGCCTTAGGATAAGTAAGCGGCATAGTTCTATTATTTTATTATTAATAATATTCGCTTGCATTTGAATTTATAGACAAACATAAGTGGTTTTGAAATAATATTAGTATATTTGCTCTAAGTATGTACTTAGTTTAATATAAATGAAAAAAAAATTAATTTAATAAATATTCTAGACAAATTAATAAGTTCTATTAATAAGATTAGAATGTTTTATAGAAAAACTTTTATTTCTAATGGAATGAAAGTCATACTTCAAATTTATTTTTCTAACGATATCAGGATTATATGGAGAGTGAGTACAATGGTATGCAATCATCGCCATGAATTGGGGAGTAAGTTCAATATTGACTGCCTAAGCAAAACGAAAAAACCATGTTAAAATGGTCTTTGATCGACAGACAGGCAGGTCAGACATGGACCAGAAGTCGTCAAAGCTAAGTGGTGAACGTGTCGTACTCCATCTCATAGGTACCGAGCTCGATCTTAGTAGCTGCAAGAATTATTTCTATCTAAATGTGTGTTTTCCAGCCTTATACTTGTTATTTAGATTCAAAATAATTGTTCTGATTTGAAAAAGACTCGACGTCTCTGGTTGACATGATAAAATGGTGCTACTTTGACAATTTTTCATAAGTTTAATTAAATGAATGTCATCTTCTCACACAGTTTTCATGTTAAAGTATAATCAACAAGTCCGGAAACAACAAATATTCATTTTAACTAACTAAAATCTAATTTATTTTGTCATATCATGCTAACAATTTTACTTCTAAACTAAACAAAGCTAACAAGACTCATCTTCCAACAAAATAGGTCTTAAAAACAAATTTTAATAAACATACATAAATGCTCACATCAACAAAGTATATGAAATTTAACAGTGAGCTACAATAAAAAAAGTAATCTCACGCAAAAGAAAATAATTGCTACTAATGTGTGTGTGTGTTTAATAATAAAATCTAACATCTAAACTAAGTTAGTGGTATGTTAGTGGTTTGTTGTATTTTTGTTTTCTTCAAAAAAAAGCATAAAACATAAAATAGATAAAAAAATAGTCAAAACCCGTGCTGTTACATTATTATTATTTTGAATGAAATGCAAAGAAATGTGTAAAAAATACAGTTAAAGAATAATCGAAACAGTGACTTAATTTATTGACGACTATTATAAATTTCCGGTCACTACTTGATTCGTGCGATGTTAAATTTTTCGTATAGGAACAACAATAATAGCAATAATTATAATGTTCGTTCAAGAGAAATGGAATTTCTGTTGATGTTGTTATTATTATTATGTTGTTAGTTTTTTTTGTTGGTTTTAAAACTTTTGCAATTAAGTTGTACGGCTGATGTAGTTTTAGAAAATTAATAGTAGAGAAGAAGAAAAATTGGATAATTTACTTTTACATGTGTTTTTTTACCACAAAAAAAAATATATGTTTATAATTTTATGTATTTTTTTTTGTCTTGAAGTGCTTTGATTGTGGTAAGTTGTTAGACATTTTAATGAAGCATCTTTGATCATTAATTATTTTCCAGAATGTTTTTTTTTACTTAAAAAAGCCCTTAAACTCCTCGTCTGAACACTTCAAAAATAACACTTTTCTAAATTGAATCAAATCCGTGTATGTATGAACACATTTAAAAATAAAATAAATGATTAAAGGTAGAAAAAAACACATAAAATTAATTTGAATCGTGACTAACTATAAATATTTCTATGATCTTACACATTTCTGTCTATTAACAATCTATTACAAAACTCGTGTATTCATATTTTTCATACACGCACACAAATATCATGCATATATTTGAAAAAGGTGAGTCAAATCGGGTAAAAATGTGTGTAATAAAGTTGAAATTAAAATAAAAACGATGAAACAAGAAATTTATATAAAATTATCTTAACTAACTGTGTGATTTCATGTCACTTTTTTTTTATTAATAATAATAAAAAAGAAGAACTAGAATTCTACATTAAAAATTCATTCGATTTATATGGTATTTTCAAGGACAAAAATATAACGGTCAATTCCATGTATGTAGAAGCTATAAAAACAGGGATTAGTTTATTAATGAAATTTATTATAATGTATAAAATGGTCTGATGATGTTATATCAGATGTTGTTTGATTAAGTTTTGGTTTGTGTGTTATTGTGTCAGAGATGTACAGAAATTCACTGATAAAGAAATAAGATATAATTTTTTTTTGGAATTTAATCATTTCATATTATGAAGAGAACCTGCTGTTAAAGTCGGAATTAAATGTGTCTGGATACTGATATGTGAAAAAAATTTAACGAAATTTCATAATTTGCATATAAGACAACCATCAACTTTGAGTAGAATGCAGTTAGTTTTTTTTGTGACTTATTGTTATTTGCTATACCGGTTATGCAGTTTTTTTAGAATTCGTCTATTATGTCATTGGCGGGAATTTAAATGAAAAAAACTGCAAAAATTCTCTGGATGGTGGTTTATTTTTATCACAATGATTATTCTTAGTATTTTGTATTGTATTTTTTGCCTTGTCAAGAATGTGACTCTTTTTGATGTTACTCAATTCAGCATTTCAATTGTGCTTCTTGTGTTAACTGTTAAGAGTGTAGCTCCCCGTCTATCCATGTCTGACATTGAAACAGGATTTTCATTTCAATTAACAAAATGATCAATAAAACTTCAAATAAAAAAAAAATTTGACTGGTTTAACACAAAGAATTCTTCTTTTATGACAATTGTTAATGACCAATCATACACTGTTATTATTTCATTAACAAATACCCACAAATCATTTCCTTATCTTTAACAGAGTCATTTAATAATTGAACAATTTGTACTTCTCAATTAATGATATTATTTATTGTTATTAAAAAAAAAAAATAAAGTAGACCAGACCTGTCTTATAGCACACTACAAGGAAATTGTCATTCTAGGCGTTACCTGTATTAAAATACTTTTTTATAATATTATTTGCAAATCTTTAAGATTAACATTCAGCATGTATGTTAAACAATTAAAGTAAGTTATAATAAAAATTTAAATATATGAAAAAAAAATAAATGTCCTTGACTAATTTAAAACTGACATTACCATTTTATTTCACTATAAAAAAAATACACACAATTAATAATATCAATTATAGACAACATTTTTTTTTCTGTTTCATTTATTTATTTATAAATATATTTTTATTTCATTTTAAATTTTCTACAGCATTTCATCCGCTTTAGTACTTTTTTCTCTGACCAGTATACGCGATACAACAGAAATCGCTCAATAATTATTATTACTAAACTATTTAACATACCCAAGACACATCAAGGTCTTTTCTCGCCACTTCATCTCATGTACGTGATATATGGAACAAATTGAAATTGCATCAATCTATTCATTAATAATATATGACAACGACAATGATCTTGGCAGTAATAATCTTGGAAATAGTTGCGTATATGTCGTAAAATGTGTGTGTGTGTGTGAAATGTTTGAAAAAAAAATTCTTTGATCGTTACATAACTTTAACATGTAATTGAATTTCTAAGTAAAAGTTTTATTATGCATAAATAATTGTTTGTGAGTGTGTTTATTTATTCGTTGAACGTCATTTCTGAGTAAAATTATTCTGTGACATTTCTCATTTGAATGATGGAGACAAAATATGACTGTGAACTAAAGCGTGAGTCTAAGGATTTGAAATTTCATATTTCATCCCAAATTACTCATCATTACATTTTAAGGCAGTGAAAGCAATCAACTTTAAATTGAACAAATTTTTGATTTAATTTCATACAAAGTTGATAATCTTTTAATTTATGTCAAAAACCCATTAAATTTTAAGTTGAAGTTTAACACTCTTTTTAAGAAATCCACTAATTATGCATTTTTTAATCAACTTTTTTTAAAAATTAAATCACTTTCCACATCCAATTATTGATTCAATTTTTAAAATTTGTCACGCTAACCAATAATTTTTTTTTCTCTCATTTCATACTCTTAAAAGATAATTATAACACAGTTAAACAGTTAACGACAGTTAAGTTTTTTTCCTTTAACTTTGTGGGTGTATGTGACACTACAAAGTTTAAAAATAAAAAAAAGAATTTGATTTGAATATCAAAATTATATATGAAATTATTTTTTGCATGATAAAAAGATTAAGTGCAAAAAAATATAAAAATTAATGAATGTGATATCAGTTTTTTTATTTAGTTTTTAAATGAATTAATTAAATTTAAAATTGTAAGTCAAAGCAAAAAAAAAATGTGCCAAATTCTTTTCTTCTTACAAGTTACATGCGGTATCATGGTTAATAGGTAACTGTGTGACTAACTAGATAGAATCTTGTTATAAAACAAATGTAAGAAAATCAATCAAAAGCTTTTTTTTGCTCATACTTTAGTGTTTTATTAGTCGTGAGTAGCATTTTTGAGATAAAAAAAAAATATAAACATGAGCAGTCACTTAAATTTTAAGAATCGATCAATTTTAACGATTTCTATGTTCATTGACCTATTTATTGTTGAAAATTTGCGAGTCTTTTATTATTTGTAGTGAGAATCTGAAGTTGATGAAAAATAAACAATACAAAAGTCAATTTATTTTCTTCCGGGACCTCATTTGAGTGGGGTCAGTTATAAAAAAAAAGTAATCTATTGCTTAATTAGCACCAAACCAGAAAACCTTTTACCCATCAAATCTCAATTTAGACAGATTCTACGGGTTGATCATGAAAATTTTATTGAACTCCAAATTATATACATTAACTAACAACAACTCAAGAAAAAAAAAATTGTACCGTGACAAAAGTTGTATTAACATCATATTGAAATAATACGGTTTTTTTTGTCTAATACATACTTGAAATTATAAGATCTGCTTTGAACAGTTATTTTCTTGTTGGTCGTGTCTCTACTATGTAATAATATTTTATTGATCTAGTTTTTTGTTCCTGATGATGATTATTATTTTTAAATAATTTGTTGTTTTTGGCAAAAACTTGTTTTCATTTATGTTTTCGTTTTACTTTGCTGTTCAATTTAGACTACAATTTGGCATATATATAAAAGGTCTTAAGTTGTGTTTATTTTGGCTTAATAAGGAATGAAATTAGAGGTCAGTAATATGTAATTTAAATGTTTCATCGATATTTAACCCTTTTGTTCCTACAAATATTTTTTAAAAATATAATTTAAGGAGTATAGAACTCTCATATAGAATCTGTACGAGATGAAAACCAGTTTGGTACAAAAATTCCCATATTCAAATGAAAAATTTCAGACCCACTCCGAAGAAAAGGGTTAATTATGATGATTGATTGGTATTTTTTTGTTCACCATATCTTTTGATCTAAATGTAAACTAGGCACCTTTATTTTGAATAAATTTTTTCAAAAGGAAGATCAAGGTTTAGGTTCATTATGAAATTAAGGCCATGATCGATACCCTCAAAGCTATGTTATCATGTTAATGTTAAAAAAATAATTCAAAAATTCTATCAGAAATTCGAAATTAAAAATAATCTAGAAATAATTTAACAAAAATCTAGTTTTTGAATTTTATTAGTTTGTTTTGGTAAGCTATAATCTGTACATTTTACATTAAATCATCTAACCTGTTTCTTATCAATTTTTACAAAATTTAAATATTTTTCTTTTTAATATCGTAAATCATCATAAAATGTGAATAAATTACTTTAATGTGATTATTATAATGTAACGTCGTAACATATATCAAAAGATCGGATATGTAAATAAAATTAAATAATATCCGATAAGTTTAAAGCCAAGCTTTAAGCGCATTTATTTGAAGATGTGATAAAACATTTCAAATACCTCTTTTTTTAAAATTTCAAATTTCAAGGAATAATTGAATTTTACTTACAGTTTCGGGTTTCAATATACTAAAAATAAATATTACCCTTAAAATGACCGTCATATCGCATTTTTTCTTACGAATTGAATAGAAATATTTTGATTTCATGAAATCATCCCACAAAATTTTCTAATTTTTTTATGTGTTGGTCTAACATTATTTTTGCTTCTCATTTGTTGTTTCTCCAAATTTAGCGTGATAGTTTGAATGTGTAACTAAAAGCTTCAGATGATTTGACAAGTATTTAAGAGCACCTGTCAAATATTTTAATAGATTATATAGAGCGTATTAATGTAAGAAGTGGGCTCTAACTGATTTTTATTTTTATTTTGATGTTATTTTGAATATCATATAATTTAGATGATAAAAAGGCAATAAAATGACTTATTTACATTTGGTCTTGAACATAATGGTGTGAATAGTTTTTTTTTTAAATTAAATAGTTTTGAATGAATTTAAACTGTCTTTGATTGTTCGACTTTATTTATAGAAAAAGAGAAAAGTCATAACACTACTGAATTTGAGCTAAATGTTAAAGAATGGTGCCAATTGTTTGGAAAGACAGGATAACAGCTAAGATCGTCGAGTGATGATAACGAATATTCACAATTAGGTCGATAGATGATTTGAGGGCACGTGACAATGGCCCTATAGAAGATTTGTTAAAAAACCCATTTCTCAACGTTTAAATATAAAGAAGTTTTGATCCCCTTTGAATCTGTTATGACAATTGTGGTTCAAACAAATTCATTCATTCATTCATCCAATATATCGGTCATATACTAAAAATTTATAAGATGAATGATAAAACGATAAGACTTGGTCATAAAAGGAAGTCAAGCAAATAAAAATCATATTCATTTTTAGAGACGAAAGATCACACAAAGCGGCATATTATTTTATTAAAATTCAACACTTCATCACCACCTACTTATAAATAATAAGAAGAAAAAATAACAATATTTCAATTGAATATGATTTTAATTTTTTAGTTCAGTTAATCCAAACATTCATTCACACATATGACACACACTCTCACATCTCATCCCGATAATCACTAGTACGTGTCGAATAATAATAATAAAAAAAATAAAAGAAGAAAACAGTAGCTACAAACATACAACATTTATGTTACTTTTATTATTTATAATGATTATTATTTTGTTATTGTATTCAAAACAGTAAAAAAATAATAACATTTAGATTGATTGTTTTTTTTTACTTATAATTTTATAGTAAACCAGCCTACCTTGCACCCGAAATGACTGAAAACTTAAATAACAATAATAAAAATTGTCTATCATATGGATAGCGTGTCAGACTTTAGGTCATCATTTCATCAACTTTTTTTTATTTTATTTTTCTCTTTTAATATTAAAATAGTGAATTATGATTGTATAAAGTGATTGAATATATAAAAAAAAGAGATGTTGAACACTGATATAATCCATGTTCCGACTGGTCTATTAATGGCTTGAAAATAAGAATAAGTGAAGAATTTGATGAAATACAAAATAAAAACAAAGCAGTTTTTTTTATTATTGTTGAAATTAAAATATTCACTCTTAATGTTTTTCTCTATAAATTGTATGAAATTTTTTTTTGCTGCTTTTCATTGAAATCAGAAGAAAAAAGTCATTTGATTGTGTCAGCTCAAGATATATGATGCGTTATTTTGTTCAAGTACTTTTTCTTCTCTTATTCTTCTTCTACAGTCACAGAAAAATAATGCTTAATTTACATAGGGAACATTTAATTTCATTTTAGCTTTATTTTTTTTTTATTTTTATTTTAAGAGAAATGCTAATTTGTGCTAATAGCGTATAATTGGATGAATTTTATGTTTCCGCGCATATAATTTATATCACATCTCCTCATATAAATGTTACAAGCATTTTTGTTATAAGTACATAGGAAGCGTGTGTGAATTGTTTGACCAAATAATGACTGTGGAAGAAAAATAAATTGTATTTTAAGTGTCTGTGTCTTTAATACCGTTGATTGTTATATGGTGAGACATCAACATATATCTATAATTTTGAGAAAATAATACTTTGAAAGAAGAAAAAAAATTCATTCACAAAATAATACCATCATATTGTTTATAGAATTAAAGAAACTAAAATTGTAAGAAAATGATGATATGACGAGGTAAATACACGAGATTTCTTGTATTTTTTTAACCCTTTACTTCCTAAGTGTATTAATTGTTAGATGACCCTTAAGAAATTTCAGGATTGAGTCCTTCATTCTGTAAAAATCCGTCTAATGATTATACGTTAAAGCAAAAAGAGGCTTATCATATTTTTTTATTGATAAAACAATGCTGGTCTTTCAAAACCATACGTTGTCAGGAGCCTTAGCAGACAGAAGTAGGGGCGGATTGAAAATTACTAAAGACCCTGACATTTTGTATGATTTTCTTTAAATTTTTCGCTAAACTTAACTTTTATAAGACGATCGACTTCGGCCTTTCTGGCATTTACCAGATTGCTCATATGGTCAGTCCGATACTGGACAGAAGGGTTAAAATAACCACACATTACAAATGTTTAAGTGAAAAAAAATAATCTGATGAAAAGTATATCTAATGACGATGACGTTAACAAAATTAAATATCTAATTGTAGATGAATTTCAGTTTTATTTTGGTAAATCCAAATAAATATTTGTCATGTCACGTGTGTTTTTTTGATGAAATTGCACAAGTAGTAAAGAGGATTAGAAAATTGAATGAAAAAATTTCAATTTATATTTTTTTTCAGTAAAAGTATTTATCAGAGATAAACTTCGATAATGACCTCTCATGTTGAACAAGTGAACATAATTATTTTACAAGAAATTACGAAATAATATACGATTTTTCTCGCTTTTTCCAGAAGGAAGTTAATTTTTGAAATTCATTAAGCAATTCATGTCCTATTCTTTAGCTATGGTTAAGCTGTTTTTAATTTGGCTAAATGAGCTTTTAAATTGAAATAACTTTTGGGTGTCCAATGCAAAATACTTTCCAAAAATTAGTTTCCTTAAATCAATTATCATCGCAATGACTATTCAACTTATCTTCAATCGTTTCAGTTCAAATGTATAAAAATCAATTCAATTTGAGAATAATTAATTAATATTCAAGCAACATTGCTAATTTAATGTACGTAAAGGTTAAAGCTCTTACACTTTCCAACTGATTGTCATTTTTTTATTTTAAATAGTAAAAGATTAATTGTTCATAAAAAAAATCACAAATTTATAAACTTTTTATATTTTTTTTCTTCTCATTATCTAGTTGTAATTTATTAGTCTCATCACGGATCATTAACAAGCCAAGTGAGTTTTTGAAGAGTCAAGAAGTTCATGATAAGATAAAATGTATAAATTTATGTATAAAAGTTAAGTATAATAAAATTATGTATGCAGTCAATATTGATCAGGTGTGTCAATTTATGAATGTTTATTTTAACATTTAATGGCAACATTTTTTTTTGTCTTCTATAACGGCTATTAAAACTAAATATTTACAAGAATGCCATGAAAATGTTTTTATTTTATTTTATCATATGAAATTTAATCAATTAAGGAAGTATCAAATGCGAAAAAAAAACTTTTTTAAATTGATAGAAAATAAAATAAATGTGACATAATTAAATAAAAAACATGCATTTTAAGTACATTTTATTACTAATACATATTAAAAGATTAAAAAAAATTATAATTTCTAATATCTGTCAATTTTATGTTCAACAAGTGTAATAAAAGACGTTAACGCAATATTTTTTTTATTGTATTTTATCTGTTTTATTTAATTTTAATTTAATCATGTTAATTAAATCTGACACTATTAAATGAAATAAAATTAAATCTGAGCAGGTAGCAAAAAAAAATACTTCCAAATATTTTAAGTTGATTACAGAAATTATCGATTAATTAGTGGATTCATGCAAACACTTGTTCAGAATATTAAAACGTGATAATATTGCGTTAGATTTAAAGACAAGGATTTAATAATTATCATCATTATAAATATAATATAAAAAAAATGTATGATAAAGTGATAAATTTGACCACCTTTTATGGTCTAAATAATTGATCATTATCAGAATATTGTAAAAACAAGCATAAATTAAATAAACAAGAAAAAAAAGTGAATCAACATTATGTAAAAAAAATGTCTGCAATTTTTTTTTATCTTTGTATTTTTTCTTGTAGTTGTAATAAAATAACATAATATAATAATCATTATAATAATATTATTAAATGTAATCCACCCATTTCTAGAACGACATTCCAATCTTAATCATTTTATTTTTAATTGAAAAAAAAAAGTTTGCATGTGTTTGTGTATGTTATGTGTGTTTTTCCTAACAACTATGATTAAGTGCAAAAAATTATTGTGTTTAAGAAAACTGGGTGTTTTTTTACAGATGCAATCCAAGTTGACGGATCATTAAATTTTCATCATTTGAATTGAGTTGTGATCAAAGGCGGGATCATTGCGGTACTTTTACCTCAACAACTTTTGTCTTGTTGAGTTGGTTTTTTTATTAAATTTTCGGTATTCTTTGAATATCGATCCATGAGATTCTCTGTCACGATATAAGGAGCCTCAATAAAGCTCTACAAACCATTGTTACACACGTGCGATAGACATAAAACACCAAAAACCATTAAACTTTACGATTTCAGACTTCGCACATTTTGAATTTTAATCGATCCAACAAAATGGAGCTCATCCTAAATGAAAATAAATAAATAACTCAATCATTAGCAATATTACTTATTCCATCAATCAAACATGTTTTTTTCTCTTCCATGCCCACATATGATCCGATCATATACATTTTAAAACATTGTATTAAATGTGTTTTAACGTAATAGTATAAATTTTTTTCTCAAAAGTAAAATTAGTAAAATGTTAAAGAAATTTCCATTCAAATATTTTACGAATAACTTTTCACATTTCTCATGAAATTATCATTCAATTTAATTTAATTCTTTAAAATTAAATGTAAAAAATTATATATAATTATAAAAAAAATAAAAGTGAATCATTAGATCATGTTTATTCTATTTCCATTCATAATATTTTAAATATAGGTGAAGCAAAATATAATTGCTGTCAACACTCAAAAAGCACTTTTCTGAAACATATCCGTTATTTATCTTAACATACAAAATATACAAGTAGAATTCGAATAAGAAAGCAAAAAAAAACCTTAAATAAATAATAGCAGTATCTATATTTCGCATTAAAGAAGGTGGTTTTTGGAGTTTATTATTATTATTATTATGTTATTGTAGTACATGTAAAAAGTAAAAATCTGACACTTCAATCCATTAAAAAAAAATATTATTATGTTTAATACTCTGCTGGTACTACATGATTCATGTCAACATGTAATTATAATCAACTACTAAAATAAAAATTTAAAAATAAATAAAATACATGACACATAACCCACCTTAGAAAGATATTATTATTATTTAGTCTCCCCTTTTATCATAATTATAATGACAGGTTGTACTTTGTGTACATGGAGTTTCTCACACTTTTAACGAAAAATAAAATAATAAATATATGGCTTCACAATAACATAACATTAGTAGTCCATTTCATAGCAATCTATAAAACTTATAATTTGACATTACTATTATTATTATTGAAAATAACATAAAAGAGTCTGAGACAAATAGTTAAATATGTTAAAGGTTTTATTTTTTCTGATTTATAAATGTCTATGATTTTATTTTATTATTAATTGGATTTAAGGTAATGTATTTGTATTAATAAAAGACTATTTTAAGTTTATGCAGTCAACAAGTTAAAGGTCGATCAGGTTGATTTGGCTTAATTAATGAAGCGATTATGTTAATGTATAATCAAATGCATGAATGATCTAACATTAAATGAGTAATCATACTGGTTCTTTGATTTAAAACAAAAATAAAAATAAACCTTTAAATCAAATTTGGGTTCATTGCTTTCCATCGCTGCAAGGTGGCTCGTGAAAAGCTATAAGTGAGTTTTGAATCAAAATTTGCTGCAAATCTTAAAATTTTTCTCACATTGAAAAAAAAAACATCGTATGATTTGTACTTGAACCATCCATCGTTAAATTTTTGTTGTTTACGACTCACATATACTTCATTTTTCTGTGTATTACATCAATCCAAAATTTAAATTCTTTTTTAATTCACTAATAATAATACCTTTTCAAAAAAAAAATTAAATGTTTGCACCATTAACTAGCCCCTATCAATTGTCTGACTTATATGGAAAAATACTCTTAATATATTGCAACATTATTCGGTATTTCCTTCAATTTCAGTGCATCGCTACTCTTATTATTACAATTCAAGTTAATACTTGTTCATTGTACGAACATAAATGTTCAAGAAAAGCCAG
The DNA here is from genome assembly GCA_900002565.1 of Culicoides sonorensis. Classification (NCBI taxonomy): domain Eukaryota; kingdom Metazoa; phylum Arthropoda; class Insecta; order Diptera; family Ceratopogonidae; genus Culicoides; species Culicoides sonorensis. The sequence goes on from LN483419.1 coordinate 749,223, forward strand.
TAGCTTATGTAAACAATAACAAAAAGAGGTGCACATGCATGTTGCATTTTTTTTTCTCTTCTATTTTTACTAAGAAAAAGCGTATTTACATTGCTTTAATGTTGTTTTGTTCGTTTGTCTTCTTGAAAAAGAAGAAAAAAAAATAAACTATAGACAAATAATAGTAAAATCTATAAGTTTTAACATTGTTATGCAAATTAAATTCAAATTTTACTTCATACTCTTTGAATTCTATATTCAAAATCCATATTTGAAGTTATTGTGACTGAACTTGTTGTATGCTTAGATGTTTATTATTGTAAGAGCTATTATTATTATTACTATTATTTTTTTTTGCTTCAGATGAGAAGAATTACAATTATGTGCATATGTTAGTATGATAAGTACAATGTGTGTATGTTGATATTAAGGTGGAGTAACTTGTCTTTTTATGGTAAAATAAAATGTTTGAAAAGTAAAGAAAAAAAAAGTAAGGAATTAGCTGCCGGAGCAAATCCATAGTTTTGAGTGCGTGTCCATTTTCATAATATTTTCATCTATTTTATTTAATAAATATTTCATATTTTCATTGAAAATGTCTTTTTAACGGTTTTTTTTCAATATTTCAAATCAATTTTTATTTTGACAGCTCGAATAATCTCAATCGAAATCTGAAATCTGAATCGGAATCTAAAATCTAAATTGTGATGAAATGAATGTATCACGTACCCTGTACAGAATATTTTAAATTATTACATTTTTAAAACAATTCAATTGATGTAATTGAAAAATGTAATTAAAAATAAAAACATTTAAAGGTGTTCTACAATTCGTAAGTAAATTTTCACGAAAAACGTTTTTAATAAGAAAAATAAATCGGGTGGGACACAATGTTCTATGCAATATACTAAAATATGTTAAAAATATGCGAAGTAAAACCCTTAGTTTTGACGTTTCACTCAAAACAAAAATTATATAGAAAAACATATATAGGTTAGTAAGGTTTGATTACTTTAATTGTGCACATATTACGATGATTGTGGGAAAAATAAACACTGTAACTTCTAAGGAATACTAATAGGATTTTACAAGTGACAATAATGATCTATATGGGTTTTAAATTGAATTAAATTGAATATAAAGAGGTTTTAAATGTTTATTGAATACATTTATAATTGCAATAAACGTCAGGCAACTCTGAAATTATTCAGATATTAATTTTCCAGGTAATTTTAATTTCTTATCAATTTAAATAAATTCCTTCTTTGTGTCAATGCATTTTTCTTTTAAAAAAAAGTACTTCATGCATCATAAATGGTTAATTTTTACAAAAACTCAGTAAATTTCTCATAAACTTTCATTTGATGAATTTATCATTTGCATGAAAAATATGTACCCACATGTGCCTCAGGTGAGAAATTATTCAACATCTATTAAAAAAAAAAACTTTATATGGAGAAAAAAAATTATTTAAAATATGCATTAAAAAAAAATAACAACAATTCATGCATCTGATGATCCTCATATCAAAATAAAACTTCATATATCAAAAAATTTGCATGTATTTGAATTTAAAAAAAAAATTAAAATTTAACTTTAAAGTCATGCATAATAGGAGATGAAAATAATATATAAAAATAAATAAAAATACATCATGAAATCATTGCCCTTGTTTTTTTTTATTGCTATTATTTTATTATTTTTAGCTTTTAATTCGCTGTTGATGGTACTGTTAATCATGATGATGAGTGTGCGCTATTGTATTAAATTTTATTCATGTGAATTATATCGAGACTTTTGAATTTAACTACTCAAAGTAAATTTCACATACTACTTGAACTATCCGCATAAATAAATAGCGTTAAATTGATAACGATAACGATGCTTCAATGATAGTTTTTCCTTCTTGTTTTCTTTTTTTCATTTTATTATTACGAGTACAATTATAATTTAATATATATGAAATAACGAACAAATGATATTAACACGAATAACGAGTAAATTTAACATGAACATTAAAATAAAAAAAAAATATTTACCGACTAATTTTTAATAAGTTAAGAAAAGAGTACACCGTTTGATGATTTGTACATGCATGAAATCAAATAAATGAGAGAAAAAATGCTGTTGTGCTAAAAGACAAAGAAACAGCGCGCTAAGCAAAAGTTATCTCTCGGGTAAGGTGACGTCTCAAAAAGAAAAGTAATAACAATAAAAATTAAATGAATATCGTTCATTTTTCTTCAAAGATTGAAACAATGTTGCAAATTAACATTATACATATAAATGTACTCACTTAAATTATTCTGTGAGAAGAAAAACAAAGGTTGACGCGCTATTTCATGTTTTAATGCAAAAAAAATAACATAGACATGAACTTCTACTTGTTCAGTAATTTTTCTTGTTTGAATATTGTAACTTCTGTATGTTACTTTTTTTTGTGTTGTTTAAAATAAATTTCAAACGGAATTTAAATAAAATAGTTATAATATTGAAGAAAATATTGTATAAATTTTTCATGTATAAAGAAAAAATAATAATAATAAAAATAGAAATTAAACTGACTTACCTTGAATAAATTAAACACGTTTAAAATAACTCGATTAAATGTTATAGTTCATCAACAAGTGATCGGATAAAGTTTGTAATTGTATTGTTGAGTTACAGAATCTAAAAATAAATGGAAAAAAAGAAAAAATTATTATTAACAGTAATTTCTTAGATTACAATTAAGATGATGCATCATTTGAAGGTCATTTTACAAAACATAAATCTATGATTATTATTATTTAATCACTGTCTAAGTTAACCGGTAATTAATCATTATTTATGTTGGTTCAGAAAAAAACACACTCAAAAAAAACAGATCGATAAAACACTTGAGGCGAAAAATTAAAAAAATTTACTTTAACCAGGCTGTGAATTAATCTCAAAATGTATCATAGCACACAAACTATTTGAATGTATGTGAACAGATTTTGAACTAATAATCAGTTAAAGTTACGTTAGTGCATTTTTTTTCTCTAAAATATTTTATAATTACACTCAGATAATCGTTACATTTATGTTTGTAGTGTTATTACATATATTATAAATTAAAATATTATGTTGAGTTAAGTGCAGGTTGGGTATTTTTTTAATGTTTTGTGTAAAAATTGTATGATAATATCTGTGACTAATATTAATTTAAATTTAAAATTTTCTAGAAAAAAATGTGAATCATTTATCGATTAATCTCATTACATAATGACAAAAAAAACCCATCGATGCATGGTTAGACGTTTTTGTGATTGCCCCGTAAGTTGAAAACGCCCCGAAAATCACCCCGCATTATATGCATCAGGGGGTAGTCAGGTCGCTTGCCAAGAAAATAAATCATTTTTCATTTTGGCACATTTGGGATCTGGCGAATTTGGCATGCGGCGAATTTCATATTTGGCATTTGGCGAATTTGCCATTTGGCACACTTTGCGCATTTGGCAAAATTGGTCATTGGAAAATTTGGCGTTTGGCAAATATGGCGTTTGGCGAATTTGGCATTTAGCGCAACCTGACTACCCCCTGATATGCATAGAAGAAAACAGTGTCAATAATATTTAAAATTTTTAGCCCAATTAATGGGAGATGCGAAAACGCTACGCTGGACGGAAATGGGTTAAAAAATCTGAAATCTGTACAAAATACTTTGATATTTTGGAAGAAAGTTTTGCTAACTTTAATTTGGATACCAATAATTGCCGTCCATTGTTGCATTCCTCACAGGCATGCTTAAGTACTTACACTTTAAACCCACGAATCAATTACTTAAATCAAATATGACGAACTTTGAACTCAAAATAACAAGTGCATCACAAATGGTATACCGGAAATGCACATGGAATACTGTCAATTTAAGTAAATAAACATGTTTATTTAAAATATTTTAAATTATTTTACATTTTAATTATTGTTTATTCATAATCATAATAGAAGCATAATTTAATATTCACCGACTTGTACAAATATTTAAAAATACTCGAGTATGTGAAAGCTTGTAATTTTATCAATGAACAAATATTATGTATGTGTACTATAATAAAAATTAACAAAGAAACGTGTTAATTAGTTTTCGTAACATTTAACTGAATGAACCAAAATACTAAATTTTTTTGGATAATCATTCATTTATGATAATAGTTTACCGATAATTATCACATCACTTCACTGACTGACTAAGTAAATATTTAATAAATAATAATAAGCTTTACATCATATTATTTTATTGTTAATCATTTATTTCTTTTATTATTATTATTATTGTACATTAATAATAAGCCTTGTATAAATATTTGTTCATATTCATTTTTTTTCTTCTTTTTCTCTTCATTATTATTTAAATTTAAAGTAATTTATAATTTTTTTTTTTTTTGCGTTTAAAGTACATTTATTTGCACAATAAAAAAGACAAATAAATGATAATATTCACATGTCATCACCAGTGAGAATACACAAGAGTGGTCCAACTTCTTCATTTCTTATTAATTTTTTAAATAAATATGTGTGTAAAATTTTTTTTGTTGTTAAATTTCAATTGGGAGTATCATCATACATGATGTTAAACATATCGAAAAGGAAAAAAAAAGTTTGTATTTAAATAATAAATTATAAATTTAAAAAAAAAAAAAATATTAAAATACAAATGAAACAGAGAAGAATGATCACAATGCATAACAATAATTGAATTGAGTGCACACAAAAGAACATGAGTAAGATGTTGAAGAGAAGAATTTATCGGAACACTTTTATATATTGGTACTTTGTGATTTGCATTTCTTCGTCGATTAAGTTGAGGATCATCAATATTAAAAAAAAAAGAGTGTATGATCATTATTATTAAGATGTACAAATATTTTTTCCAGTAATGCAATAAATAATGTATTATAACAACACTGGGCGAGTGCCATCAAGAAGGCAGCAGGCCATGCCAAATTTATATTTATTGCATTTTTTTGTGTGTAAATAATTTTTAATGTTAATTTAAAGCGGAGGACACAAAATTGAATATCATTCAATCTGAATTATTTAAGATTACTTTGCAAATTTTTGGCTTTTATCTGATATAAATGAAACTTTTAAGACCAAAAATAAGATTTAAATGACTTTCAACAATTGAAGGGTGATGGATAAGTAATTGATACGAGTCTTGAATTCTCTCATATTGATTGATTGATGACAATACACACATGATTTATGAACATTTTATACGAAGAGAATAAAGAAGAGTAAAAGTACAATGTTAAACATTATTATTATGTGTTAATTTATATTTTCTTTGATGTATCATCATCATCAACATAATTAATATTATTATTCATACACACATTTAATAAAAAAAAATTATGAATAACATCTCAAAGTACTATAATTTGACTACTTGATTGCTTATAATTGATTCAAGTACTTTATTAACTATATTATTAAATATTGTGTGTGTGACCCAAGATCTCTTCGAACCTTAACATCAACAATAACAACATATATATTTAAAATAAATGTGTGGGACATAACTTATTATTATTATTATTAAATGTTAATATGAATATGTATAAGAAATAAAAATACAACATAATATTAGAAAAATATAATCATCACACATTAAACATTATAATAATAATAATAATAATAAAGTGCTAATGTGTGTATACCAAACAGTTATTTTCTGACATCAATCAATCCTTTATTATTATTGTTGTGAATAAAAATATATATTGATGTTGTATAAAATTGATGTAAAATAATATTATTAATAATAATAATAGTAATGACATATTAAAGAATTTCATTTAATTGATTTTCATCGCATTTCAAAATACACATGAATATGATTTTGCAGAATTTGATTGTATCCTGTTACATGTTTATTATTATTCCCTTTTCCATAATAAATTGCATTTGTGATGACCTTCATACACGGTTTCGATTCAATTGATTTTATTTATTTGTGCTCTATTCAAATGATGTTGACTTAATTTAACTGAATCTGATATGATTGTATGTTTTTATATGACTTTGTTGTATATCTTTTATTATTACAATGTCATTATTACAGGTAGAAAAGGAAGTATTTTATTAAATTTAAACTAATAATGTTGTAAAGTGGCAGCAGTAATGAACTTGCTATAAAGTAACTACTTATTGTTAAATTGTTTCATTGATCAAGGGAAAGATTGTATCAAAGGGCATTTTTCTTCATAGTATTGTATTGACTTCATTTTACGTTTTTAAAGTTATTTTGACTGAATTGAGATCATTGTGAGGTGAACTAAGTTACTGTGAGATGCTTGGCTCCTCCATAAGTGACTATTTAGATCAAAATGAGGTAATTTTATAGGTTCTTGCTCTATTTTCATTTGAAGATTGATTTGAAATATAATCTTTTTTAACTTCCTTGAAGTTGTGAGCAATAGAAACGAAATGGCTGTAAAAACTAAGCCTCCCATTAAATTAATCCTCAAAATGATTTATATTGAACTCCATTGTTGTTTATCTCCCTATGTACTTATTATGTATTATGAGTTTCTACATATAATGAGGTGAAAATTACAATTTCATCTCATATTTTATTTTCATTATCATGATTATTTTATATCTGTTTATGTTTTTTTTACTTTTATCATTGAGTTAAAATCTAATCCAAACAATAATAATAATAATAACAGCCGATTAAAATATAACTATGATTTATGCGTGTGAATTATTATTCAAATAAGAATAAAATTGCAAATTTTCTCTTCAATTTATAATTTTCTGTGTCTACATTTTATTATTATTAACTTAACATAACATAAAATTAATAAAATTATATTCCTTTTTACACACATAACATTTACTTACAAGTTAAATTACGAGAGGTTTAGTATTTCCTTTATGAAACTTATGTTTTTTTTTTTGATAATGTTAATCGAAGAAGAAAATATATTCATACATTAAACATAGAATTATTGAATGAATTGATGCATTCTTAGTTAACCTCTTGTCTCGTTCATTTATACATCATATTAAATATTATTTTATATACATTATAATTTATTCTAAATCCAAGTGAGTTTTAGTTGTAAGTTAGAGAAAATATTCTCTTTAAACGTGGATGTGTGTTGTTAATGTTTTAAGCGTAAATACAATCATTGAATGATAAATATCGTGGGATTATAATTGCTTTGAAGTCACATACTCTGTTAGCATGTTACTCGATAATCAAACATAAATAATATTAAATATTAAAAAAAAAAATAAAAATATAATTATTATCTTGAATGCAATTCAATATTGTCAAACTTCGATTTGTTGGTGAAATGTTTAAATGTATGTTTATTCTTTGAAAAAAAGTTATAATCATTAGGGTTGTTTCATTTAAAAGTGATCATCTTTAAAAAATTCTGTTTTTAGCGTATTATTAAAGTTTTACTTAAAACTTAGTTCCAAAATGTGGCCATTTATACAACTAGACTTTGAGTGACAGGGATTTGAATTGACTTTAACTATTCTTTTTTTTGTAATGAGCCTAATTCAAATTGAAATGCTCCATCAAAACAAAAAATCATACATTGTACCTACAAATTATCATGAAAAACAGCTTAAATATGATGTTAATTTAACCAAATTTAACACTACAATGATTTTTCCCAATTTTTTTTGTAACTTTTTTTATAACGCACGTTATGTGCAATGTATTGAATAATTAAATTATTAATAATAATAATGTATTATAAATATGTGCAAACTTCAACAACAATTTCCATGTTTAATAAAGTGGAAAATGTACTTTATAATTAAGTTTTTCTCTTTTTTTTCATTTAACATTTATATCATGATGTGCATTCATTGCAAATATTTGATATTATTTAATGCAAAAAAAAAACATACATTTGACTGGTTTGCAATGAAACTTACATAAGAAGAAAATAAATACTTTAAATAATAATATTAAAATTAATAAATTTTAACCAATTCAAACTTAATCCTATAAAATCACATCCTTATCTTATAACATTTTGATTGTATAATTTATTGATATAACGGTGAAATTTTAAATCTCTTTCATTTTATTTTTTTTTATTTAATCTTAAACTTTATTGTGACGAATATAAATTTAACATAATACGATTAAACAATATCAGTTTACTATGAATTTTTTTAATCATGACGTTAAATTTTAAACATTATTATTTTAAAAGTAAACATCCCTTGTTATTTCTTATAATAAAATTAATTAATTAAGTGATTAACGTTATTTAATTTAACTGTGATTTATTTTATTTTAATAATTTTATTATATGTGTGTAAAATGCATATAAAATAACATTAAAATTAACAGATGCTCATTTCTGTCACATACATTTATGATCATTAAATTACTTTGTTGTAGTAATTATGTGACATGTTCAATAATATTTGAAATTTAATGAAAATATTTTTGTGTTGCGGTTATTCACCATCAAATGAATATGAGTTTTAATTACTATGTTTTTTGCATTTATTTTTTGTTGTTGTTGTTGTATAAATGAATACAAATTTCATTTAGCATGTTAAACAAATTAAACGTACTTTTAATGTTACATTGTATGAAGGCGTATTTGAACAAAATAGAATAAAAATAATAATAATAATGTGATTTTTAAAAAATTATAGAGTGAGTAATTAATTTATAATTAGTACAACAATTAATTTATGAACGCATGTTTAATATAACATAAATAATGGTAAGTAAAGTTTTTGTACTGTAAAAACTTCTAATTTAAAAAATGATTTATTCATGGGATGAGAGATGAATCATGGAGATAATTTAAAATTTATTTTATTTTAATTTTAATTTTGCTTTTAAAGAAGTAGCTCTGAAATGTAATGATGGCAGAATAAGCTTATTTTCCTACAAAAAAGTTCCAAGTTATAACGTTGGAGCTGATCGGTAACAGTAAGTTATTAAAGATGTTTCTGTCTCATAGTGTGATGATGATTTGTGGGTGGCAATCAGAAGGGGATTGAAAACTACTGACGGCCCTGGCATTCTTTTTGATCTAAACGCTAAGCCTAACTTTTACAAGATGATCGACTGCGGCTTTTCTGGCATTTGCAAGATCGTCCGTATGCCCACTCCGCATTATCTTAATTCACACTAGTCTTAAGGTATTCCCATAAACATCATAACATAACATGAAAACGCTTAACATCAGTAATTGCAAATTTTTTTCTGTGTGAAAATTATTTTCTTAGTCAATATGATTTTTATTGATATTTCATAACACTTAAAAAATATTTAAGGTCCCATGGGAATTAATTGATACTTTATCGATTAAATGACCAAAAAAAATTTTATTGAAAGCCACTTACGTACTTAAGATTAGCTAATGATATCATGCTCAATATCTTAAAGGTCACTTATGAATGTTTAAATACAAACAACATGAAATATTCCTCACTATCTCTGAATCTCAAGACAGACTCTTACAATGAGTGCGAATTTTATTTTACTATGAATCTTAACAAAAAAAATGTCAAAGTTTAAGTATCCATTCATCCAAAAACATGAAAACACTTACAAGTTCTTTTCGGCACATGTCAAAGTTTTTGGCATTATGAAGTGTCTCTTATAAGCATTGTATCAAGTTAAAGATAAATTGTGTAACTTTTTAACATCATCATTTTTTGTATTCATCCCTAATTTTTTGTTTTAATTTAATTTATATTGAAGAGAAGAACTGACACCAATACGCAAAGAACCATATCGATCAATCTAGCTATTAAATTACTGATTTAACCTCCAATTGAACATAAAATGAAAAATTTGTTAAAAAAACAATAAAAACATTAATGCAAAAAGAATTAAAATACACAAAACATCATACATTTTATTATGTTTTTTTTTAACATAAATTTCAATTTACATTGCGAAACATTTCTCAACACATAATAAATTTGAAGTTCCATATGAAAATTAATAGAAGAAAAATCTGCAAAATATTTCAAAACAATTCTATTTATGTATGTTTTTCATTTTTTTTATTATTATGTTTATTAAAATAAACATCACAATTTTTTATGTGTTATGGGAATATAATAATGTGTTGGATGTTAGGCAGACTACAATTATTATTATTATTATTATTATTACTGTTTCATATTAAAAAAAGAGAAGAAAAAAAAGAGAATATATGATTAAAATCTATTCTTATTATGATGATGTCGATGTCGAAATCCATTTTTTCGATTAATGGTGTTTATTCAACGGTATCAAATTTATTTTATTATAATGAAATAAGTAAATAATAAGAAAATCATTAATTCCATAGTTATCTTAAGGTTAATACATAAAATATATCTTGATTTCATCAAAAAAAAAACTTCATCGCAATTTATATTTAATAACAACAACAACACAAGATAAATAATAATTGCAGGGCAGTAATGTAAGTGATCTATAAAAAATTTACCATGTGATATGTGATACGATACAATGCACAGAAATTTCATAATACAAATTTTCCTTTGAATCATGAAAATGAAATAACAATAACAAAAAAAAATAGTAGACTGAAAACAATATTAAATATTGACACCTCTTAAAAAGCGACTACAATAGCAAGGTGATATCTATCTCATATCGCGCGATCTTTTCTTTTATCTTAAAGTAACATCTTAACCGAATAGCGTTTAAGTGTGTTTTATATGTATTTTATGTGGAGTTACGTTGAATGTTGTAATTTTTTTTTATATGAGGACTTGGGAAATCTCCCAAGTATGCAATGAAATGATTGGCTCAGGGCCCTTCGGTGGAAATCAAATCGCTCGTTCCGTGGAAAAAAAACCCAAAGCCTACGCAGGCAAACTGTCTTTTAAGCACCGAGCAAGCGATATATTCTATGAATTTAAGGAAAACCATGGAACTAGTTACCAAAAAAAGATTTAAACATTCTTTTTTAACATATTTCGCAATATTCATAAGCGAAAACAATAAACTTCAAATAAATACCAAAAGAGGTAAAGATAAACGTTTAGTTGTAAAATTAATGTGTCTGTCATTGATTTTCAATGGAAAATAATCAATGTTTAATGATCCACATCAAAAACTATTTATTAAACACTATAAACAAAAAAAAAACTTTTCTACACAAAATTTAACATTAAAACTTTTATGGCTCTTTCTTCTAAACAAAAAATATTAATTTATTAAATATTATAAAAGAATAATGATTATATACAAAAAACACAAAGATACATTCCATATTTCACAAAAGGTCAATCTATAAATAAGTTTTTTTTTTTGCAATATTTTACATTTTTTTGAATAAAACTTTGAACTTTTTGATTTTGTGTTAATGTATGGGCAACATTTGATGGTTTCTATTCTTTTTAAAAGTATTATTATCATGATAATTATTTATATTTAATATTAAAATGATTTGAATAATAGAAAAAAAAAACATTTATTTAAATGAGAAAAAGAATATCCAATCTCATGTAATTCAGTCATGCATTTGTACGTGAACTGATTAAAATCATTAGGTGTTTAGCATTTTTCTTTTTATACCTGTTTTTCTGTGTATATATGGAAAAAGTATAATATTGCATTTTTCTATTCTTTCTTTCATTTCATTTTCTTGAATTATAGACATTCCCATTAAATGACGTACAAACACCACACATAACTATATGTTATTAAAGAAAGATGCATGTTTTTAGTCAGTCACGGGGTTATTGGTTCTAAATGTTTGTAGTGAAGTGCACAGCTGATTGCATGCAATATTCGATCAAGTACGTACATGGGTTTCATTATTATTATTTTTATTATATTTGAAACTTGTAACTTGAATTTTTTTTTTTTATATATTAAAACACGTATAAAGTAACATTTTATATGCGAATTGTGTATATTGAAATAGAAAATAGGAAAAAATTGATAAAAACAGGTAAAATATGTGAGTTGAAATTAATGTTAATAGGTCATGTTATTATAAATTTTCAAGTTTTTCTATTTTTGTATTTATTTTGATTTGAACAGGGGTTCGTCGCTTGTTTTAATCTTTTGTTATGTTCTAAAATGACTTTTTTTGCACTTTTGTAAGTATTTTTTTTTTTTGAATTTCACTCACAATTTTATTTAGGATACCAAAAATGAAGTGTTCATACTCACGACAAATGATTGACTAAGAAAAAAAATTCCACTCATTAAAATTAAATTTCACAACAATGCAAATCATTTTACTCCGTTTTTCTATTTCGTTTGCATTCAATTAATTAAAATTATAAAAGTAACTGTACAAATAAAAAGAAATTTTTGTTACATCTTATGAATGAAGTTGAGATTTCTCATTAAAATTTATTTACATTCAAGAAAATGCACAATAATTTTAATAATAATAAACAAAATATAAATAGATAAAAAATTTTATTCATCAATTGAAAATAAATTCGCGATATAATCAGGAAAAGATAAAACCAAAATATTTTGCATTCACAAAATGTTATTAAAAAAAAAAGTTAGATGTTAATGACATTTATCTAGTTTAATGAAATGTATAATTTAATTTTTAATTTTTTGCATATTATCAATTAATAAAATAATTTATTAATTCATAATTTGATGTTTTTATTTGTTGTTTAACATACAAAAAATAAAATCCAGTTTATTTTCAAACCTGATAAAATAATTAAAATTTTGACTTCATTAAAAATTCAGGTTGATTCATATTCAAAAGTTAAAGTACTTTTAGAATTTCTATGAATATTGTTAATATACATAATTGTTAATTTACAATTTAAAAATTTTGCTTCAAATACATTTAGAGAAAATAATTATAATTGAATATTTAATATTATAAGTAACAAGACTAGACCTGAAGTATGGTAGATTAGATATCATGCACAAACATTTATGTATATGAATGTGGTAAACCATGTAGTTTGAGGTAGGTATATACTTAAAACATGTATGTATACATGAAACTACATATTAAACATATAATATTCAATATTTTTTTTCTTCTTGTATAATAAAATAATCGAAAATGTTGTTTAGATTTGTTGCCGGCGGAGAAAATTATAGATTTGATATCCATTCATTCGTTCATTCATGTGGGCTTTCTAAGTATACGTTATTTGTATACAATATTATGTTTGTTGTTGTTGTATAAATAAACATGCTTCATACACAATACAAGGCTTTAAGGTATTTATCAATATATTAATAATAATAATATTAATGTTGCTTTGATTTTTTTTTTATATTCATTTCTTAAAGTTATTGAAACATTTATACATATACATACATGAATAATTTAACATTATACATTTTTTGATGGTGCTTCAAATTGAAAGAAAAAAGATACAATGTCAGATTGTATAGTTAAATTGTTTAAAATATATATGTATATTCAATAATCATTTTCAATAGCACATTAATATAATAATAGAAAGAATATAATTTTTTTTCTTATAATATTCAATGAACTAAAGTATATTAATGTATTTATATTATATATGACATTAGGTGGTCTAATTTAAAGTATATTATTTAGCTGAGAGATTGATGTTTTGATATTATCAACTTGGTTTTGTGGGTTTTTATAATGATGGTGAGAAAAAAAATGATTTAAGCATGTAACTGTTTACAAAAAAATTTGCTTGAAAAAATGTGTGTATGAAAAGGCTAAAAGGCATCTTCCTCTTCCATTTTAAGGACGTTTTTTCATCATTGTAATCATTATACAGAAAAAAATGGAAATCGTAACCTATGGGCGGTTTAGAAAAGTATATTTCGATAGGACCCGTTTCATTGAATAGAATTTGAATAAATCGGACATTTTGGGCTTTTGACCGTTTTCAGGCTCTGGAGCCTAATCACTGAGCCTAAGCCATGAGCCCAATCTCAAAACAAATAAAAATTTTCCATTTGTTTAATAAAATTTTGCCAAATTTAAACATTTATAATAAACACTTAAAACTTACCTTTAATTTATGTTTAACAATATCCTTTTTTTTCCTTGTAAAATGCGATAATTTCTTTCTTATTTAATTGAAACGAAATTTGATAAAAATTATTATTCCTGACCTGACCAAATACAGTATTTTTGTAAGTTTTCAACACACTCACACTTATTTCTCATCAAAGTTTCACTTTAATTTGTATTTTTGTCACTTAAACTTAACAAAATTATTTTTATTTTGTACTGTTTTTTTAATTTAATATAATCCAGTTAATATCAAAATTTTTACAAAATTGTAACAAATCAAGTCACTTATTTAAAGTTTGTTTTTAAATATATTTTTTTTTATAAAAGTTTTTGTACATTTCACTTCTATAGCTTTAATAATATTATGTTCCAAATAATGTTTATTTTAATATTTAAAATTTCCAGAGATTATCTGATTATCTACGAAGATTATAATCAAAGTTGGTATTTTTCCAAGAATTAATAATTTTATACGGAACTTGTATAACGAATATTGTTTTAAATTTTGCAACAAATTACAGTTCAATCAATATTCAAATGATACAACAACTATGTATGTGTATTTTTTTTTCACTTTTATAAACAAATAATCATAATAAATTGAATTTTATTTAATTTTTGATTCAATTTTTTTGTTGTTCAATGAAACACTTTCAAATAGTAGAAGTGAATTCAAATAAAAAACAGTTTTTATTTTAATTTTTTTGTTTAAATTTATTTAATTTAATTTTATGTCAATAAACTTTTTTTTTGTGTTTAAATATACATAGTCAATTAATATTTGTGTTTCACAAAATATTCATCAATTAATAACTTTTCTTTTGCACAATTCAATAAAATTTCATAGTTTCATAGTTAAATGCATGAACTACACCTTTAATTGTTTAAAAATTGTTATTGTAATGAAATTTCTTTCTTTTGATGTATTTATAATTTTATAATATTTTTTTCAATATGTAGCGCCGCATATACAATATATAAGATAAAAAGTTGCAATGTTATTTTACTTTACACTTTGTTGAACATTTGAAAACATAGTAAATTTTAATAATTTGTAAGAAAAAATTGTAATGTGTTAATTATTTGAAATATAAACAATTTTTTCTCCTTCTCTGTATATTAATGTTAAAATGATAATAATAATAATTAACTATTTTCATATATTATTATCATTAAAATATCTTTTCTTTATGTATTATAATAATTATAGAAATTCCTTTAGCGCACTTTTTTGTACCAGAATGTTTTTTCTTCTCTTTTTTTAATATACTAAAATTAGCATAATAAATAAATTATGCATATAGTTATAAAAACAGTGCAATATTCAACTTATTTATTTTTTTATATTCTATTGCTCGTTTTTTATTATTTTGTTTTTATCATTATTTGTTTCTAATCTTTTGTATATAAAATGAATGAGATGAAATTTATGTAGATTAACAGCTTATCTCTTTATCCAATTTTTTTTTTGTTATGTTATTTTACTGTATAAATTTTTATTTTCGTTCATTAAGATGTTTATAAAATTTTTTTTTACACTTTAATTTTCTTTTTAATAGAAAAAAACTCTTATTTATTTTTTTTGTAACAATCAAGTGTTTTTTTTTAATATCTTAACACTCAACTCAACTCAAATTATGTTTATATTGTTATATAAAATAATTCTTCTCATATAATTATTTTCCAACACTGATTAATTTATTTTAATTCGTTTTTTTTTAATTAAATGTTTATTATATAGCATAAAAAAGTGATGTGCTTATTATTTTTATTATTACAAGAGAAATTTGCTTTTCAACAGTCGAACACTTTTTGCTTTAAGTTTGCAACGATTTTGATTGTAATTCAATTTAAGTTTCAATATTATTTTAATTATAAATTTATTTTGGTTTATATTTAAATTCAATAATAATATTTTTGTGTAATTTTAATTAAACAAAATATTTTATATAAAATTTGTATCTAGTTAATATTTTGCACAAGTTTAATTCAAATTTGATGTTTTTTTTGCATTTAATTCACAAATTAACTTTATACTTTTCTTATTGTTTTACATTAAAATGAAAATTTCGTTAAAAAATATTTATATATATTTATTCACATATTTTATGTATGCCAAGAAAATAAGGAATAAAGTAAAATTATAGAAAATTATAATAATAATAATAATAAAATATGTAAAAACAAAGAAACGTTATTCTTATGTCGTACCTCTAAACCGACTGACCGAGTAATACAGTATTCAACAGATTCAAACCGAGGCCGTTGCTTCAAAATTCATAACTTAACATAACAGATATATGTAGAGAGATACATACACACATATACACACAGGTGAGTGTATCAAACGAAAGGAGAGACAAAAATAATAAGACAACTCTTTTGCATGTATATTGCATTATAGCACACATAGCTGTATTATTTGTATTTTTTACTATAACAACTACTAAGTATACTAAGCTAGATTACTTGCAATATATATATAAATAAATTTTCTTTTAAACATATATAATAATGTTGCAAGTACACACTAAACCGAAGTTATATGGTACCGCAAGTAACATTTCTTCTTGTTAATTTTGCATTCTCTGATTCGTACCGTAACTTTTTCATTCCTGTATAATCATACAGAAATGTACAGAACCGAGCTTTTTTCCTGTGCACATTGATAAATAGAAGCTATAACATGAGATTCGTTTTGTGTGTATTTCATCGATCGGGCTCTAATCCATTTTATACTCAATCGTTTCTCTAATATAAAATTGTATAAGAAGATTGAGTAAAAATGTAAAAAATATACTTTTTTTTATAGAAATACAATAGTTACAGTTATATTTGTGAGTAAGAGACAATAAATATATACATATAAAGAAATACAAAATCGGAGCTTTAATAGAGAATAAGTTGAGGTGAGTAAAGGAGCTAGTTGATATCAAATTATAATAATAGTTTGATATTTGCACATCTCATGTATTTTGTGTGTGTTTTGTTTTAATTTTTAACACTAATTTTGATATGCAGTTATTATGTTAATAATTTTTCAATTCCATTAATTTTATCATGTTCGCTATTTTTCTTTTTATCTATTTTTGTATATCATGAGCATGTAAAATTAATATCAGTCAAATTTTTTAATACATATTTTAAATGAGATTCCCCAATTTAAGGTTCCTCGCTTGATATTTTCTTGAGTAAATCTTTCGTTTTAATTCACATTTCATTATTTTAATATTTTATTTTAAAACAAGATCCGGCACGTGTATATTTCATTATTAATTAAAAAAATATTTTATTGAATCAATTGCTTAGGAATTGGATCTCGCGATAACTTTAAATTACATATAAAATGAAATTAAATGGTTTTTTTTCTCTTAAATATGAATTTTATTTGCAATGAAAATTTTTGTGTAAATGTATGGATATATAAGATTTTTTTTTAATAAAAATAAATATTAATTTAATTTTTTTTTTAAGTAAATGCACTACTTATCGTATTTCACGATATTTATTAAATAAAGAGGACTGTAATGACGAGTTTTGTAGGTAAGTGCATTCGCGTATCGTGCTTAATATGATCTTAGTATGAAAAAGTTTTGTGTTGCAATTGAAATTCGATGCAAATTATCAAAATATTTCCTTTCTAGTCAAAAAAGGACACAATGAAAGCTGAAAATGTCCCGCAGTACTAAGTGACTTGGTTCAAAGACGGAGAACTTTCATTGTCGCTGACAGGACAGTTAATTTGGAACAAGAATTCGAGTATTATGGGCACTCTTTTATGCATATTATGCGAGGTAGTCTGTGAGGCGTTTTCAACTTAGAGTGTATCCTGATGATCTACTTTTGAGACAACCCGTTCCCAATATCCCATTTTTCTCCATTTTAAATTCCACCTTTAAATAACATAAGAGCGCATGTCTATTAAAATATTTATCAAATCTATTATGCATGTTTCGACCGTAACTGCACTTAACTTCAAACTACAACTAATAACGAATAAGTTAAAGTTTTATCATTTGAATTTGCAACAAATATCTATACAAAGTGTCTGTCTAATAATAAAAATTATGTATCTTGATCACTATGATAATGTTACTAAATGGGCAGATTTAAGATATATCACACGAAATTTATTATTATTTTATTGTAATTTTATTTCTATTAAAAAAAAAAAAAACAGAAATAACGAATATTTAAAATTGTGTGACTAAATAATTCGATACAATGTTAACATATGAAAAAAATCGTATGATATGAAATAGAGATAAAATTTGGATTATGGTACTAAAAATAAAAATATGAATAATTAAAATGATCCTAAAAATAGTCGACTTTAGAGAATTTTCATCTATTTTGGACTAAAAGTTCGCATTTAGTACATTAAAAGAAGTTTCGGATAATGAAAAAAACTTAACACAGCTCTTTAATTCACAGATTAAATTATTATTAAAAAAATAATATTTCGAATGATGAACTTAATTAATTTTTGGTTTAATGTCATTTAATTTGACATTAAAAAATTTATTCTCATCATTACATGAATGCACATCACATTTTTTAACGAAAGCAAAAAAAAAAATAAAGAACACCATCATAATCGTCATCATCACATTTGTTTCTTTTTAAAATAATTATATTAATAAATGCCCACTCTCGACTTAATGATAATAACAATAATAATATTTTAGGTTTCTTAAATTTTTTAAACACATGAAATTTTATTTACATTTTTTTTTATTTGTTAACATTCATACAAAGTACAAATAAGAATAATGTTTATTATTAAATATATATTATATTAAATGAGTCGAATATACTTTTTAACATGAATTGCATACATGGCATACAGAGCTTCTGTGTATTGCAAATAAATGTTACAGCTATGAAACAACAGCTAAGTAATTTGAGGAGGCGCAAATAAATGAAACGAAAAAAAAGACAAACATTTATTTATTTTTTTTTTCAAAAAGTCGGCTTTTCTTTTACACACACTTAAGATATAAATATCGTGTATATAATCTATAATGTTCATATTTTTGCACATTTTAAAATAAATTTCGGTAGTAATTGTGAGTTTTGTCTCTGTAACACATGAACACTTTGTATCATTATCTTTCATTTTTTTCATTAAAAATATTTCTTCGAGGATTTCTGAACTGCATCAATTTTTTGCCAGCATGATGATTATTTTAAGAAATATGGGACAAAAACTTTTAATTGGTCATAAAAATCACAATTTAAATACTGTTGTCCAAGTCCATCAGTATGAGATATATCATGTATCATCATCACTTAAATAAAAATGGTTAAATGATTATTTGGGTCATGATACTTAATAAAATTGTCATTTTATATTAATTTAATGTTAAGTTAAAGAATCTGCTACATAAAATATTTTTTCAAGTTTGATGAAATTCATTGTTTTTTTTAAATATTAACAGTTTTCATTGAATCAATCAAAACAAAAACCACCCACCAAACATGGAAACGCATAATCCAATTAAAAAATTAAACTTTGATGATAGATAAGTTCTGTCAGTTTGTACATTAAATAATAAAAACTATTCAACACACACAATAAGTAATGCAAAAAGTAATTTATTAGATAAATAATTTCAACTAGAGCTGAATGTGTCGTGCAATAATAATTTAGAATAAAAGAATAGAATGTGGGCTTGTTTGTTCTCTTTTAAACAAAAAAAAAAATTGTAATAATAATTGTATAAAATTTCACTTAAAAATTTTTCAAGGCAACAAATTATTTTATTCACACAAAAGATTTAGAACAGTGATTATGAAAAGTGCCACTCCTGTTCATATTTGATGGCGCCCATGGCTCAACAATATCGTGAATCATTTTTATTTTACAAAAAATGTACAAATTTTTTTTTTTTTGTTATTTTCGGGTGAAGAAAGGTAACATTATTTTATTTTGAAGTATTGTGATAAAGTAGCAATGTTTCATTGAGGGAGGCTCTTCTGATGTAATTTATGTGTACAACGATAATTTAACTACCACCTGTAGTTTATTGCATGTTATTATTTTATTTAAACAAAAGATTTTACCAAAAAACAGAATAAATTATTATTTTATTCAATAAAAATTGTTGAATAATTTATTTTTTTTTGTTTTTAATGAATTGAGAAGACAGAGAGTTCGGAAAAATCTCAATTTCATGCGATTGATAACTGGAATTAGAATTTTATGATTTAATTGAAACGTAGTATGATAACTTTGGATTAAAAAACAAAAAATTATTTGAAGAGTTTTTTTTCGATTGTATCCATTGAAAAAGCCTAAAACTCGTTAAATAATGAACTTTAATTTAATTCATCGAAACTCAAATATCAGTTTGCATTTATCAACGACTTCCTTTCACTTTTTTGCTTCCTCTGATTTATTTTTTATGATCATTTTTATTATGATTAATTTAATTTTATAATATTTTTGTAGACTCATATTAAGGACGACGCATATAAAAATTAACGGGTTTACTAGTATTCTTTTTTATATAATGATACGAAATTATACGAATTCACCGGTCAATTTACCGGTTTATTTTTTGTTAGTTTTTTGCACAATCAACAAAAAACTTGATTTTCTTTTTTAAGAACAAGAACTTATAATTATCAAATGATTTTAGATATTTTGTTTTCTTTAAAGTTAACATCATCAGATCGATACGTTCTATGAAAAATTTATAAATAAACAGACATTGATATGTTTCTTTATTGCAAACTCAACAAATTTTGATTAAAAACAAATTTTTAGGCTTGGTTTCAAACAAAATGTTATAATAATAATAATAAAAAGAATTAAATCGCAAATGTTTTGTCATCATCAGTGTATGACGTATTTTTTCTCCTTGTACATTGAATAAAAATTCATGAAGAAATCGATTGAAAAGATGCATCATGTAACTGACAATGCGCGATTAACTATTTTAATTTATTGTTATTGTTATTATGGGTGGGTTTTAAAAATCATCGTTAATCTGTTTTGTGTGCTGTGTTTTTTTGACGAAGAAATTTTTATTTATTTCATTTCAGTTATGTGCCAATTTTTCATAATAGATGTATTTTTAATATTTAAATTAGAAAATTAAATGCATTTTTATAAAACTTACCATTAGTTGGGGTGTTTTTTTGGTATTCAACTATGATTATCTCCTTTTTTTCATTAAGTGGAGTGCACAGAAGCTCAGAATTTCGACCTTTGAGATCTTTTGTGTGTCTCTTCTTCTAGTTCTCCTTCGTCAAAAAATTTTAAGAGAGAGAAAACAACGTTTACCTACTAGGCTCCTGCATGCCATAAGAGATGAGGTTCCTGCTTCTGCTTTCTTGCAAATGTGTGTTGTTCATTGAAGCTTCTTACCCAGAGTAACCCCTGGATATTTAACTTCTGTTGACTGCTCCATTTCCACACCGTTCAATTATCTCCTTATGATAAGGGTACGAAAAATCCAACTACTAGAATTTTGATTCCGATCACCGCTGAAATGATTATAAGTCTCTTTTTTAAAGACACCCCGTTTCAAAGTTGATTTCAAACAGAAGCAAATTTAAATGAGATAAATTTTCAAAACAACATAAAAGAATAAAAAATTTAATATATGAATAAAGAAATACTAAGTGTCATTTCGTGATCAACTATATTTTATACTATCGATTTTTTTAATTATTCAAATTATAATTTTTGCATATTTTAATCGAGATGTAGTTTCAAATCGTTTTAATTACTTTTCAAACATCAATAATTTTGCATCTATTTTTTTTTATATCGCTGAAAACTTTTGAATTAATTAAATGAATCATTTTCTTTACATTATTTTTTTTACTATCTGGACAATCAACAAAAATTATGTTAAAAATGCTCAACATGATCACATACCACACATTAACAGTATTCTCTTAAAATGTTTAAATTTTTAGTCTAATTAAATTAAACTTTTTTTTTTGTTTTAACTCTTCTTATTGTTCCGTCAGTTGTCCAGCTCGTTATCTTTAGTTTATTTAAAAGCAGATAAATTTTTGTTCATTTTTTTATTATATTGTTGTTTCGGTAAAAAAAAAATTAAATCACCGTAATTTTGTCAATATAAATGTTGATTTGTTTATATGAAAAAGAAAAAACATGATTTTTTTTTTATTTTCTTTTCATTATTACTGAAATTTATTCTCCGATTTTCGTACATCCACAAAATGGTAATCATCAATTTTTTTGGCAATAAGTTTCGATTATGTGATATTTTATTAGACAGGTTCAAGTAAAATCAAAATAATACAGAGAATGAAAACAGTTTTTAAGTAAAATGAGTGTTAGTGTCATCAGCTAACATTTCATTCATATTGTTATTTCAATAGTTATTGTATTTGTTTTTTTGTTTAAAATTTGCGTTGTCCGTGTCATTATTACGAATAACGAATCGAAACAAAGGTAAATAAATATATAAATGAAAAAAAAACAAAAACAGTATCAAATTTAAACTTCTTAATTGGCATCCAGATACGTTAACTGAATATTAATGTAAAATCAAAGAAAAACGTGTTATATCAGATGTTGGAATTATTTTTTTGTTTTATGATTTTATTGTTTTAATTTGGAATAAAAAAAAATATTATTGGAAATTTGTTAAGAACTATTAACTGACCTCAGTTAAGCAAAATCGAACTATGTTTATATTAATAAATTTAGTATCGAGGACCTACATTTACAGTTAACGTGACGAGGAAATAAATTCAATTCAATTGACATTTTCAAAATTGAATCTGGATTATAAGCTTTGAGATTTACCCTCAAGATACCACACACAATGATTTTGGTACACGCAATTGACATAAAAGAAATTAAAAAAAAAAACATAAAATTGTTTAAATTAAGTGTGATTTACATTAATTTTCTTTACAACTCGAACTAAAATTGGTCAAACAGGACCAAATATTTTATTTTCTTTTGACTGTAATCATGTTTAAAAGAAATAAATAATAATAATAAATATATGTAAAAAAAATTATGATTTTGCGTATTTCGGTTGTAGTTGCGTGTTCATTAGTTTAAACATCTCCATGTATGTCGGTCTTTTACAAAGATCCATGTTCTAAGAAATATGTTGCAAGCGATAAGACAACAATAAAAATGTAAAATAAAAAAAATTGGAGCATTTTAGTAAAAAAAAAACATTGTGCAATTACTAGAGGTGCAAGGCGATTATTGTAATGAAGGTGGTACAAAGAATTAAAACCTTAATTAAGTCGATGCACGAAAACACGAAATGATTTTACCAGAACAGGTTTTGTTTTTCTTCTTGAATGACAAATATCTTTAAATATTTGAAGTCTTTAAACAAAAACAAAAAAAAAATCATAAAACTACAAATAATATTTTGATGAATCAATCAATATTAACAGTAAATTACATTTTAAGCTTTTAAATTCATTTTGTATCTCATTTTTTTCAATGTTTTATGACTTGCCTAAATTCTTTGCTGTAACGTAATCATACACTTGTCCAAATTCGTATCATTAGTAAATCAAATACACACAAAATCTACACTCTGACAAGATTAATTTGATATCATTTGAAAACTAACATGCTTTAATCTACTTGTACTACCATTAGTGCACAGTTGTAGTCTTTTTTTAAAGAAAAAAAAATAAATCTCATTTTGTATTTGGCATGGTGTGCCTTCAATTCTATTTTATTATGATACAAAACAAAAGTAAATATTAATAAATATGTTTGAGGTTAAGAAACAACTATACAGTTAAATTTCCGGATCTATTTTTGATAAATTTCATCAAATTAGCCACACACATCCACACACCTTGCTCACATACAGCAAAATAAAATGAAACCTGTAAAGGTGGATTTTTAGGCAAAAGTTTCAATTACTTCAGCATATTAGTTTCATATTTCAAATAATTTTTTTCCAAGTCATGTGTGAGTGTGTGTAAGAAATTACAGAGTACACACACCGAATTTCAATTCAGTAAATTAGTCTTAGATGATGATGATGATGAGTGATTTTATTTTTGTAAATTATTTTTTATTTTATGTTTCAATTTAAAATAATTTTTTTTTAACAGTAACATTTAGATCGTGTTCTATTAATCAAGCTCTCACATTGAAATTGAATGTACCGTGACCTGGCCCATTTGATTTTTTTTAAGAACCGTCAACTGACACAGTTGGAAGAGCCAAAGTAACCCTTAATCACGGTAAATATTTCCAAAAAATAAAACGAATAAATAAAAAAAATATATAAGATAATAAATGTTCTCATTCAATTGACTCGCATGATGATGAGATTTTTTATTTTTACATATTATGTGTAAAAGTTAACAATAATAAATAATTACCAAATTATCACGGGGCTTTAAACGTATTCGAATAAAATGGACAAGAGAAAACAATTAAAAATGCTTTTAATATTTTCTCGCCGATATAGATATATTCATTTTTTTTTTAATTTTGGTAAACCGATGCGAATCGTGTGCTACCTAAAAATACATATAAACATATGAAAAATTTGTTGTTTGACTAAAGGCTAAAAATGGAAGATAAGTGCTTTTTTAAATACATACAAAAAATTTGTATATAATACAATCATTAATAAAAAAATAAATATTTTTTAATGCATGATATGATATTTCTTATATTTGGTAATTTTTAATTTTATGTGTTATTTTTTATTCTTTTTTTTTATTTGTGTGTGTGTGTGTGTGTGTATTTTATTTCATTCTCAGTGAGTCAAAAATATTCTTCATCGGTTATTTGAAGGATTTAATCAAAGAATGCCCTTTTCTGCAACCGGTACTGTCCCCATGTCTTAAGAGCTTTTAAAGATGAAGCAAAAATAGCATCGCACTTTAAGAATTTCACTCTAATCAGTCAGTTTATTTTAGTCATTTCATAATTTGGACTGATATTTTTATTTCCTGTGTGTGAAAATTTCTTCTCCAACCATTTACCCAATTTAATTTTAATTTTAACGTATTAAGGTGGTGAAAGCCAAATATTTGCGGATACATACGTCAGATTTGTATGCTACTGATAAGAATCATGAATATTTAAATTATGTGCCTGTAAAAAGCATTTCTGATGTTAAATTTTTGGATGTTCATTTCAACTGTTAATTAACTTTTTTAAGATGAAAATTAGAAATTTTTCATTAAGTTAAATGTAGTTTATTTCAAAAAATGGAAATATTTTACCTTAAGTAACCGTTAATTTGGGCCTCTAATCTTATATTAAATCAAAAACCAAAATTTGTACTTTTTTGACGGATCAAAATCAAATTAAGAGAAATTTCATTCAAAAACTCATCTCATTTTGCCATAATTTCTTTTGGCAGCTTACAATGGCGCCACATTTGTTCTTATTCTTGCATAACAAGAAAAAAAATCCACATTAAATTTTTTTTTCTCAATAATTTCAATGTGCAAAAACTTCAATCAAACATAATTTACAATGATATTCAATTTAAATCTCATAAATCAATTAAATTGTGGTGAATTTTGATATCAATAAATAATAATTTATTTTTAAAAGTAAACACTTGCTTGTGCTTGATGCAATATAAAACGCCTTTATGTGTAAAAATCTTGTATGAAAACAAAAAAAAAAACAAAATATAAAATAATCAGAATGAAGAAAATATTAAAAAAAATGAAAAAAAAATATAATAATAATAATAATAATATGAAATAAGGCGCATACCTTGAACATAAATTTATTGTAAAATGATTGAAACTGACATTTTTTGGTAATTTAACAGCCTGTTTGTGTTCTCTTTCTTATTTGTTGCTAATATTCCTTAACAAGGTCTGTGCTCAACGACATCACCAGCATTAAGCTCCTTTCAACAAAAATTTTTCTTCATGTTCATTGAAATGTGATAAAATGTTACCTTTAATTCATATAATTATCATCAAACCATATATGTGTCAAAAAAATTGGTTTTACGCTGTCCAATTTTTAATATTCACACTCTCTCCTTTGTTTTCTTTTTTTTTTGAAATAAATTTAATATAAATTTAAATCTGTTCCAATTATTTCTACTTCCACTACTTATTTTCAATTTATGCTGTTAAATCACCCTCTGATGATCTCTGTGCTCAATCTGTATGTTGTGTCATATGCAATTTAAATAAAAATTGTTTTAGTCTTATATAAGAGCTTTTAAATCAAAAACAATTTGTGTTAAAATGCAATAAAATTTTTGGATAAAACAAAAAAGAACATGTTTCATGATAAAATTGGAATATAATTTACTTACTGCATTTAATATAATTCAAAAAAAAAATATAATTATAGAGTACAGTGTTGATCTTAATAAAGGGCAGGAGGTGTGAAGGGTTGAAAGATTGTGATTTATGAAAGGAACAGATAAGACAATATTGCTAAGCAAACAATGATTTTTTTGTCCTGAATTCCCAAAACGATTTTATCACAGAAATTTATTTTCATTTCAAAGTGAACTGTCAAATACTTTCAATTAAAACAGAAAATATTAACTCATTTAAAGAGTAGAGATAATAAATCTTTTGCAGTTGAAGAGACCACCCAACTCTGTTATGTATGATATTTTTTCATTTGAAATAATTTCTCTCATTTTATATGTTTAAATTCAAGTGATAATAACTGTTTTTAGTCAGAATCTTCTTTTTACTTTTAATATAAATACTTTTTTTTTGTTTAAATTTTTTTAATACCTTGATAATAAGTAATTACTGACATACAAAAGTTATAAAATAATCTTCGTACAATATTTTTAATGTACTACATGGAAAATATGTTTAAAAATATTATTTATTACATTTTTTGGTTTATTAAGTGATGAAATTAAAGTTCGGGAAACAACAAAATTTGGTGGAACTTCTCTCTTATTTTCAGCTCCGATTATAAGATTATGGAAAGGCAGGACGTTAAACTCTAAGGAGTCGGTGCTGATATTCATTACATTAGATCAGATTTGTAGAGCGGCTATTAAGCCTGCACTCAGGCCGTCAGTCGGGCCTATTGTGCAAACCCGTTATCATCATCCGAGGGACTTAGCTTTTATCCTGTCATCCCAAGCAGTCGCCAAGGGACATTTAAGATTTTAAAGTTGAATGGCCGGAGCGAGAATCAAACTGCCAATCTTAAGATTGATAGTCCAATAGTTGACTGCACAGTAAAATCCCCGTGCTGAGTTCTTTATCAGAAAAGACTTCAATCAATCTGTCATCCCACACCCTTTTCATACAAATTCATCATAAAATTTCATTTTGATGCATATTTTGGTGTGATAACAGCTACCTTTCTTTTATGAATGTTCTCACCTTTGTAATTTATTTTGTTGGACAAAAACTGAAACCAGTTCATTGTCTTACTTACATTTTTTCAATTTTTAATAATACAAAAAAATATTACATTATATAAATCAGTCGTTGCATGTCTCTGATTGGTCCAGCACTTGCGATTGTGCAGTTAAAATATATCTGAACAAAAATAAATAAATAATAATACAATGCCACTACCACACAACAGGTATGATGACTTTTCTGACCATTTTTAAAAATCATTTATGTATGTGGAGCAAAAAAAAAATGCACACTCATATGAAATCCAATGTATTAAAATGCAATAATGTTTCAAGACAAAAAAATAAATGTTGAAAATGAAACATCACTTTTTATTTTAAATTTTGATTTCATTTTAAATAACAGAATATTGTTTAATAATAAGGAAAAGGGGTTTCAAAGAGAAATTTAACACCTTATCATATATCGATTCGATTATGAATGGTTGCATTGTTGCGAGTTACAATGTAGGTACCAGGTGAATGAGGTGCGTTTTTATAAAGAAAAATAAATATTTATACATATATGGAGTGTGTATTAAATTTGTATATATTCGAAAAATTAAGTTGATCGACAACAACGCCCAAGTTATGCTTATTTGTTGATTTTTATACAAAAAGTTGTTTATGCCTTTTTAGCGACCAATAATGCTGGTTTCGTCAATTTCTCGTAATTAAGTAGATTTTTTTTTGAACGTGTGATAAATAACATAATGATACATTGAAGCACGTAACTCTCTGATATTGATGTTATTTTAAGTTTTGTTGGCATATGAAATTGGAAACGAAATGGCCACCTTTAATACAAAAATTTCCAATTTTAATTAAAATTTCGCGAAAATCACATCAATTTCAAAATCCGATATAACACGACTTGAACAAGAAAATTACATTCATCACATAACAACATCAAAATTAACTCATGATAAGCTAAAATTATACATTTTTTTGTGTTGTTCAATTTTAATTTCATTTTGAAACCATCAAAAATTAAGTATACACTTGTTCAGTTAATTTTTATTATTATTTTATATTTTTTTATTGTAAAAGTGTAAAAGACACTGCGAGAGAAAAAAAAGAGAGTATCAAATTATAGTGATTTGCTTCGTAAAAAATCATTTAAATTACCATTTTTTATTTTTAACTTTTATTTTAGATAAAATTTGAGTATAAAAAAGTGTATGCATAAAATTAAGACAGACAGTTATTATGCATATATGCGGTTAGTTTTTAAAAAGTGCAACAGGTTGTATTTATTGGTGCATAATGAATTTTAACTGTAAACGGTCTTTTTTTTTGTGTGTTAATAATGTTATTAAGCAATTTATTATTTTTTCTTCTATTTTTGATCTCATTTAAATTTTGGCACGTTTTACAAAAAAAAATGAATTATGAAAAGTTTTTGAGTTGCAAAATATTTTTTGTTTGTTTCATTTGATTTTGAATGAAATGAGTGCACGAAATCATCCCACATTTATCACGTCAGCTTCCTAAATATGGTTCATTCTTGACAAAAAAAAATAAAATTTAAAATATCATTATTGAATTGAAATTTATTCCTTCTAAAATGCCTTTTAAAGAAAGTAAACGTGATGATTAACTGTGTCATCAAACACAATTTTTGTTTATTGGTGTAGGTTCGTTGACTTTTAAAATTTGCACATAAAATTTAATTAAGAAGCTTTTACTTGAGATGTTCTTTTTTTGTTGTATGTTATGTTAATTCCAATTAAATGTCGCTGTCTTTTTTTATATGTTTTGTAAGCTGATATTCTTACTTTATATCTTTTTTCTTCTCTCTTATATTTAAAAGAAATAAAAATTATAGGTCAGTTAACAATTTTTTTCCCTTCCATTTAAATTCAGCTACTTGTACAATCAGCTCATATGTCCCTGCATTTTTTTGCCTTGTAAAATCATTGATACGTTTATGTAGCATGGAAGCACTACAACATCAAAACGAGGTTTGGGTACCTTCAATATTATTGAGCATTTTTATGAAAAGGGGTATGTTAATTGGATAATCGGGATTTTACTCAAAAATGTGGTTAATATTATTTAATATTTAGTTTCAATGAAGAAGACTCTCAATGCAGCAAAAACCTTATGTACGCGTATCTTGAGTTTTCTAGCTTATCATTAAATTTTGTAGCCTTTCGTCAAGTTTTAAAGTTTTATTAAGGTTCTGTAGACGTTTTTCTTCTCTTCATTTTTGTTGCTCATTACCAAGTATTTCCTTTAACTTGTTCTTTGGCTTTCAATTACTTGCATTTCAAATATTTTTCATATAAACCTTAAGCAAAACACACAATGACGAATTACTTTACGCATGCATTAAAAAAATATTCGAAACTCTTATCTCCATCATCCAATCAATTTATTTCATTTTAAACCTCGTTTGGCAACAACTTAAAAAAAAATAAAATAAATAAAAAATCAGAATAATGAATAAACAACATGTGAAAAAAAAAGAAAAGTCACTTCAAGCTTTATTGTATGAACTACATCCTTTAAATGTGTGTTTTTATATATAAAACATGTTTATTGATGAGATGAACTTTTTCTTTAATCATCGAAAAAGGAACACATTCATTATTTGTTGTGTATAAGAAAAGAAAATTCTTCGGCAATTCTCTTTTAATACTTTAATTTTCGACTTACTTGACCAATGTCTAGTCATCTGTACATTTAACACACACACAGAGACCACAAATGCATTAATAGTATAATATTTTTTTTTTACGTTTATATTTGCCCTTGTCTGGCTGTCCGTTTATATTTTAATTTAATGCTCTTTTTATTGCTACTTCTTTACGAGTTCTACAAAGTTAGTCCACTAATTAACCAAACATTTTTTGTTCCATTCTGTCTGAATTTTGTATATAATAAAAGAGAGTACAAAAAAATAAGATTATCGTAGGTCGAATCGTCAGATAAATATAAACCAAAAAAGGATACATGGCTTTACTGACCTACATTTGAATCGTTCGGTTTTTTTGTTTGTTTATTTATTTATTTTTCAATAAAACATTTAAAAAATTCTTACACAGTGTTGAAATGCATTTTTTTTTCATTGAATTTTATCAAAATCAGAAATATAATTGAATCAATATAAATTGAAAAAATAATAAACGTATATAATTTTGTTGATTTATATTGTTTTCATGTATGTATAAATGTAACGTGCACTAACCATTAATTCAAGAAGCTTTAATTTATATGCTTAAAAATCAATTGAAACCACGTTTTCTTCACTTCAATAGCGACAATTTTAATCACCTTCCTATCAAATTGCTGGTTTTTGGTTATAACTACATTTATATTAGCAACAGCCACGCACATACAAAAAAAAAATATAAGGTAAATGAATAAAATATGTGAAGTCGTTCACTCCTTATTTCGCACATAAAATACGCCACTGAATACAAGAAGGTAAGCAGGCTGTTTGTGTGATCAATCATAAAGTATCAGTTTCTTGGCAAAAATTAAAAGAAAAAAAATTATATACAAACATTTTCCCTGCATTTTTATTGTAAGAAATCTTACATGGAATATAAATATTTTTTTTAAGGTGTACTTAACCAAAACTGATTATTATGCTTGATTATAAGTATGGGCATTTTTTTATAAATAATAATTTTTTTTTTTTGAAAGAAAACTGCTATTAATAATTTTTGTGTCCGTCCCAAAACACACTTAAAATAATTTTGTTAAAAAATCCCTGTTGGTACGTTTGCTTTGATGCACATTACCAGATAAATGATAAGTGAGGAATAGTATCATGGTCAATGTGTTTTAATAAGGCAATAGGATGTCGCAAATTTATTCATTTGCAACGACACTTCTTTTAACTCTCTCACTCTCACGCATTTTAATAGAAAGGAAATTGGAAAATTCGATTATTTTGATGACACAGTGATCATGCCACTTACTACTGGGGAGAAATATAAATAAAATTTCCGATGCCTTTATTTTTTTAATCGCTCTTTTAGGCCATGAATCTTTAAAAACTCTAGGTTGCACGAACCAAAACCAAAATATATCTATTGCTGAATATAAAAGCTACAAAATCATGTAAAAAAATAATAAATTGAACCCGTCCCACTACTAGAAAATGGCAAAATAGTGTTTACATTGAAATTTAGTTATGAAATTAATAATTATTTTAAAAAAATATAATTAAATAATAAAGATATCCTTCAGATCTTTCCAAAACATAATTAGAATTTTTTCTACGTTTTGTAGTTCTCGAGATACCACAAGTCAAAAAACGACCCCGCGCGCCATTCGCGAAATTTCAAAGCGCGATATCTCGAGAACGTGTGTACGGAAAAAATTTTTTTTTTTGCATTGATGCTTAGAATGACATGAAGAACCAGTGTACAAATTTATAGCAAAAAATAAAGGCATCGGAAATTTTATTTATATTTCTCCCCTACTGTGGCATTTTTGTTCGAATTGATTACGACCATGGTCTGCCAAGTTCGATTTAAGCCTCAACTATCAACATATTTTTGAACTAGAACACAATCAGGGATGGTACGAAGTAAAATGGAGTCAAATTTTCCTTTAAAACAGGGTCAGTCTAACTTCATACAGCATAATTATGCTTATAACTCAGTTGTGTGCTAGTTTATTAACAACATCAGCCATGCTCTTGACTGCATTACACCAACAAACCAATTTCGTATACACATTGATTATTATAATAATAAGCGCATCTCTTATAATATTGATAACACACAATAAATTACAGTATATATCTTGTTTTAATATAAATTTTTGGTGGAGTGCGAAGCTAAATAAGATATTAAGATGAAAAATGTAATCAAAATGCTATAAAATATAATTTATGATGTGTTTCATTGTTGTTATTTTTTCCCTCCTGCATACATATGGCATATTATGCATGCAAAAAGAATTACTTCCACCAAAAAATTCTCATTTTATACAAGCACATTGTTTTAAGAGGCAAGATTTTTTTGCTTGATATCAATTTGTCCGGTACACGCATATTCGCAACATATAATAAGAAGAAATTTTTCATTAAATTTTTTTTTCCTCGTTGTCTTAAAGATAATACTCGACACACATATAAATAAAAAAGAGTCAATTTATTCTTTTAGCGCATCATTTAAGTCTAATAATGGGAAGAGAGTATATCAAAGAAAAGGCTTTTTAATATATTATGAAAAAAAAATTATGATTTTTTAATAATACATTTAATCGACGTTCATATGTACAAATATTTTGGTAATTTCATCAACAACAAACAACAACCAACAAAAAACGTGTCTTATATTTTATGACCATGTCATGATGTATTGTTTTCTCTAAATTACAATGTTATATATTTTTTTTTATTTTTTAAAAGAGATGCTGACGACGACGATCATGAGTTATGACGAAGGGAGAAAATGAAAAATTGAAAAAATAGCCATAAATTTTGATTAAGTTATTATAAAAGTCATCAGCAGTACTCTTGTTGCTTGTTTATTATTACTGTTATTGCTTGAAGAAACACTTTTAATGTGGTTTTATCGAATGAGGGCTGACGTTGATTGGTTTCCATTCAAATAAGGTATGATATTTTTGAGCAATAGAGATA
Source organism: Culicoides sonorensis (assembly GCA_900002565.1). Lineage (NCBI taxonomy): Eukaryota > Metazoa > Arthropoda > Insecta > Diptera > Ceratopogonidae > Culicoides > Culicoides sonorensis. The sequence continues at coordinate 782,138 of LN483419.1, forward strand.
GGAACTAGAAAATACAAAAACAATTGAATTATTTTAGTTGTTTAGAGACTTCTACATTGATTAGCCTTGAAATAATGTCAAGCATCAACACTCAGACTGCTGTTTTGTCTTTTTCCACTAATTTTTTTTGACTATGAGAGTCTTCAGGCCTCCTTGGGATTACCTTCACCTTTATTATGACTAAGTCACTGTTTCAATATTATTTCAATGTTTAAATTAAATCAAGGTATTTGATCATAGTCTAACATTAAGATTATGTTTGCCCATTTTTTTTTTGTCAGAACAATAAAAATGAAAACATTTCAATGTTTTACCAAAACGAGAACCAAATTTAAAGTGATAATTTTCAGCAACTGTAAATTCTGAATCGTCTGATGAAATCCACGCTCAATTTTATATAAACAATATGCAAAAAATAAAGTGAAAAATATGTAAAATAGGATAGTTAAGATTTTATCACTTCATAAAATAATACATTTGGAATAGTTTGGTAGTTAACAACATAAAATGAAAAAAAAACAACAACAAATATAGAAAGACAACTGAACTTGAATGAATTGATGCCCGCATCTGTTTTGTATTTCATTGTATTTTATGCATTTTTATAACTGTTTGTATATTTGTTAGTTTGCTTTGCAATTCACACCATTTTTGTAGTAAAAATTTGTTCTTTTTTTTGTGCCTAAGTTGTAAATAGGCCTTTATCAGATTTTGCGATGGTGTTATGTTTTTTTTTGTAGCAAAGTGAATACATGAATATCTTGTAAGCATTAATTGTAAGTATGAGCAGGTAGTGCAATAATTCAAGGTAGAGTTATCAGGTCGTGTCATCTCTATGCCTTTAAATTAAATTCAACAACAAGAAAAGTCAAGAGTTATAACAAAAAAATTACGCAGAATTGTTGGCTAATTGGTTCAAGGCTGTCTGTTCATCTGATTAACGGATGTTGTGATAAATTCTTGGAAATTCGTTCAAAAAAAGAGACAAAAACCCCAAAATGAGTCTAGTTCAATTACTTTCAATGAGTGTCACTTATTATTGTCAATTTTAACCACATAATCGTATTGCGGTAGTGAGTTTGCATAAAATAAAAACAAAGAATCTGAGCAGGAAAATCCTTCAGCAAAAAAATCACCATTAAATGATTAATTCTAACAATACAACCATCAACTACTGATTGATTTAAGATCAATGAACGACAGATATGACACTTTATTATCGTCTCGGTCAATAAATCAGTCAAGGATCAATTTGGTGTGATATCAACAGTTTCCAATCTTATTGCCACAAACTTATAATTATTACATCAATTTAAATTATTATTATTATTTTTTTCTTTGTAATAACGATACGATTTAAATATTAAAGGAAATGTCTTGTAACGTGTAATTAGATGCACTTTTTCATTGTAGTGTTTATTCGGGTGTAAAACCAGATTTTTCCGCATTCATATCTAGCAGCTCATAAATTATGTTCAATTTCTTAATTATTATTCAATTTTTCCCATTATAAACGCCTTTAAAGGTTTTTTTTTGAACATACATTTAATGATTATAATAAAAATGTTTAAAATTTACACGTGCAAACGGAATAAAGACTGATAATTTAATAACGACATCGATATTGATAATAAATCATTCTAGTGGCCTGCTTTATACGGTAAATGGTGCATATATGAAATTGTTTAAAGTAAAATTTTTTTTGCTGTTATTTTGTCTCTTAAGAAGGCGTGTACAATAAAGTGAATACATCATCGTTTATGCGGGCATTTTACGTGAATTTAAATTATTTTGCAGTAAAATTGAGTTCGATGGGTTTTGAGAGTCATCCAAAACTTTTTTTTTATTATGAAGATTTTTTTACCATCAATTTTCCGCAACATCTAAAAATTAGGTTCAACAAGACTCACACTTAAAATTTAATTCAATTACGCACTTCCTCATTCAGAAATTGCGCAAAAATAAACACCAAATAGAAAGTTAATTAAAATTCGGTTTAAAATCTTTGTAACTTCAATCAAAAATTAACTTTTATTTCTAAAATTGATAAATTAATGGACCATATGATTGACGTCATCAGATAATCATTTTATATGCACAATTTTTTATATTATTATTATTATTTTACATTACATACAAAGATTTGGTGCTAATAAAAAACAGATAAGTAAGTAGTCAAATCAGTGAGTAGAGTAACAGTTTTAAGAGGAACCACAAAAAAAAAGATAATTTTAAATGAAACAACTGTTAATTAAAAAAAAAATTTTAAATAACTTGCATGATAAAGTTTTTTTTTTTAATCTTTTTAATGAACAAGTACATTTTTAATTACTGCAATTTCACTTGTTCACATTAATTTTTTTTATTGTTAATTTTATCATCATCATTAAACAAAAATTATTGTAATGCATAAAGGAAGGACATCGACTGCATTTCATTTTAAAAGTTAAAAGTAAGTTAAAAGGTGTAAATTTTAATGTTGATTTAAATTTTGAGATAAATTATAATTAATGTAATTTTTATATCAATTATAATTTAACTTTTGACTAATTTTATTGTTAATTTTCAGTTAAAAGCAACATTTCCGGTTCATTTTTTCTTTTGTAAAAGTGACAAGAACTCTGTAATTTGAAATTTCATGTGAGTCTATAAATAAATGTGTGTATTTTTGTTATGCATTTTTCTCTAGATATTATTTTTAATGTTTAAAAAAAAATATGCATAAAACTTTTGTTTAGAATACAATTTCGTGCATTTTTTTTATTTCTCTTCATGTCATCATTATTACTTCTGTCAGAGATAGTGGTAATAATCATTGCACACGGTAGACACTTACATCCCACTTCAATTTCTTCCCACAACATATTATTAACATATCAGTAATAATATTTATTTAAATTGAGAGAGACAGAAGAAGAATTGAAAAACACGAATTATGGTGAAAATAGCATATTATTGCCGAATCTTTCAAGTCAAAGCATCTCTTCAACATTGTAGCAAATTTGACCATTAAATTTAATGCGATTTCAATGAGAAATAGAAAACGACAAGATATTATGACACTATTCTAACATGTATGTCATATGTTGTTATATTGAGATGACATCTTAATGTTTTGACTATTCACGATCTCACTGAAAATAAAAAAGATTACAAAATATACGTTTTTCAATGAAAATACCAAAAAATACACCACAGTCCATTTATTTGCACACATAGTTTACTTAATGAATACATTATTGTCCTATAACTGATACTTAAACGACATTAAATAAGTACAAAATACATAAAATTTTGTTAAAAAATAAAATTTATAATTAATAAATTTATATAAAAATTATTTTAACAAAAATTAAGCAATTATAATATCATTTATGTTTTGCAGCTGTAATAATACTTTAATGAGACCTCGTAATCATATATGTTAATAATATAAATATTCTCTGTTCAAATTTCTGGTTTGACTTGATCAAACTCGGTATATACCTTAATCGATTTTAGTCACTTATATGATAAAAATTTTATTGTTTATAAGTGAGTGAGAGCGAGATATCTGAAAATAAAATGAAGCAACACAAAGAAAACATATAATTTTGCTTTTATGCAGAAAAAATATCAACATAAAATTGATGAATAACATCTTTAGTCTTCAAAAATTAATGATATGACCGCAAGAAGGACACGCCTGATTTGTTTTTTTCCCTGTATTTTGCTTGCATATTATGATACCAAACTAATGGGATCAAAATCTTTTTGATGTCTTTATTTGAGTTTTAAACGGCGCCCAACACTCACTGTAATTCATTTTTAATTACTGTTATACACTTATCGAGGTTTGTTTTGAGGTTTTTATTTTATTGAAATTATGACGAGTTAAAGTGAAATTACTTTTGTAAAATAAATAGTTTTGGGGCTTACAATTCATTAATAATAATATTTTTAAATTAAATATAAAATTTAATTTTTTTTTGAATAGCAGCATATTATGAAATACAGACAACATCCAATGAGTTCGATTTATGCATGACATATTTGATTAATTCAATCATTTTGGGAAAATATATTTTTTCATATACATTTAAAATAGTATTATGTGAAATATATTTATTGTTGTCAAAAATTTGGTTGAACTGAAAACATAAATCACATTATACACAAAAAATTGACTTAAAAATCTGTTTTACAGAAAAATTACCTCATATTTGAATAAAAATAATTGCATATGAACACACAAAAAATTATGTAAATCACGTGAATTGAGACCATGAATGCATTTCTTAGTCGATCTCCAATGTAACCCTCATAGAAATAAACCAAAATTTGATTTTAAAGTTATTTCCACTCACAATCAAGGATTTTGTCTGATAATTTCACTCAAATGGATGACCGACAGGGAAAGTGCTCGTTAAAGTGTATTTTTTTGCGAAATCAAATTTTAATTTTAAAAAAATATTTACATTTAATACCATGATGTAGTATCAATTTGAGACAATCTCCTTGTAATGTATGTTTTATGGGCTCATGAAATATAATTTACACCATGCTCCAAGAGGTTCACACAACCAGATAATAAATTTTTTAATTGAATGAAAAAGAGTTGAAAAGGAAAAAAAAAAAGAATTTGCATCACGATTTTTTTTTTTAATTTTTATTATAAGTATATTTTTTTAAAATACATTATCACACATGTGTATTTTTGCCATTACTGTTTTAAGTATGGCAGACATCCGAATTTTATTTATATTTTTAATTGATATTCCTGTGTTTTTTTTTATTTTAAGTTGGATTTTTTTTATTATTTACTTACATTTATATGATTATGCAACGAAAATGATCAAGATGGACCCATAAAACATAAAATTCATGTGCAAAAAACTTTCACTAATACCCTCATCGTCTCGAGATAAGTTAATAACTGTACCTTAATTTTCTTTTTATGTTTACTGTTCTTTATTATCTTGAATTTGGATCCTCACAATAAATGCATAAAATGAAGAAGACTCAATTTTACAGTTAATTATGAGTTTGGATCCGGTATAAAAATATAAAATCCTTCAAATCGTTCCTTAGTAACGGTCTTTAAAGATGAAATAAACGTTTTGTAATTATTTTCCTTTTTAATTTTTATTCTATAGCTGCAGTTCTTATATAAAATAAAAAATATTGAAAAAAATTAAACGACTTAACATGATTTTTTAATAGTGTAATCAAGAGCACGTTTATAGTCAATTTTTGTAATACCGTTTAATCATTAAAAAATATTGAAAAAAGTTAAAGTTACTTTTATGATCCTTTAAAAAATTCGTTTCATAAGTCAATCATCGTTTTTTATACTATTTTAAATTTTTATTGTAATTCTGTTTATTTAACTTTAAATTTAATAGCCCTTTATTAATGGATTTAAATTTAACATGACTTATTAAAATAAATATTTTGTTGAATGGTAAAGATTCAAAGTCAAAAAGTGATCTGAAAATTTTACAAAAAAATCTAAATTTTAAAGTCCTAAAAAATCAACTGAGTTTTGAAGAAGGTGAAAAACTGATTTTATTATTTTACTTGAATTTTCAAATTTTGTGGTTTCTTTTCCTTCATTGTCATTTCAAGCGATAAAAAAAAGTTAAATTTAAAGATAACAGCTTTAAAAAGATAAAAAAAAACAGTAGTAACTTCATAAATGATCAATTTTGATCTTATTATTGTTAAAATTAATTTTAGTGCATATCATATTAAATAAACTACAAAAAAAGCACCGTTCAACACTTTTATTTTGGAAGCAATTTTTATAAAATTTATGCATTTTTTTATTGTTCACTTTGTTATAAGTTTATTATTTTTTTGCTCTTATTGTTGCGTTAATTCAAAGTAATAAGTAAATAATCGTTTTTTGATTAAATGCAAATTTTTCTTTAATATTTATTTTTTTTTCTGCACCAAATACTTTTATTATCAACATCACCTTCAGATTAACAAGCATTTTAATATTTTTTTTTCTCCTTTTGACATCAACGACCTAGTTTTTAATGTTTTTTTGAAGAAAAAAATTAATTTTATTGCAAAATATGTTTTTAAATGTCTCTTTTAATGTATTATTTTTTTATTTATTTATATACTAGACTTGCTTGCATGAAATTTTCCATTACCGATCTAAATATTCCCAAAGTAATCATCCATAAAATTAAATATGCATTTAAGTCGTTTAAATAAGAGTCAGTGTTTCATTTTGATCGCATCATGTCGCTTCTTGGGAATTGCACAAAATACATAAAATTTACACAATATAAATAAAACATAAAAAGGTTTTAGGGCAATCAAAACATGTTTGAATACATGATAATGATTAAAATCAGAAAATTAAGAAATTACATTTTAATGACAAATAATGATATACTATGCTTTAAATTTTCACCTCTGCACACAGTTACAAGTAAAATAAAAGGATCGTAAGTTTATATTTTCGAGCATAATCATTGGCAAATATATGTAATAAAAATGATGATTATTGGGTTTCAATAATTTTTTTTTTTTTTTGGCAACAAATAAATGTAATTTTTATTGCGTGCGCTTTTAATGACACATGAAAAATAAATGTATGAAATAAAAATTTAAATTGAAGCAAAGTAATTGTATAGTGTGTAAGGAAAGCAAAGTGATTTTGGTGTGATATGAATGAAAGGTGTAAAAGTCGATTGAGGCAAATGTTGGAAGATTATTGACCTCATCATATTTTAATTTCAAATTAAAATTCATCTTCAGCAATAACAGAAAAATGGAGAGAAAGAAATCTGTAACAGCAATAATAATTAAAACCCGTATATTATGACATTGTTCATGCATTTTTGTTGATGCATAAAGTACCGAAATAATGACACATTTTAATCAGACCTTACAAGACACTACTGATTATGATGAAAGATAGGGTCAAATTTTTCTTGTATAACTCACAAATCAGAAGAAATTCTCGAAGCGAAATGAGTCTAGAAAAATTCGCAAAAGAATTTCTATTAAAATCTTGCTATCTGACTCATAAAAGTGACATTTCATTAACAACTCAAAATATTTTATAAAAAATTCGTCCTCCCCTACTCTGAATATGGAAGAGTTAAGCCTCATTTAGCTTTATTAATCTGATTGACAAGTGCGATAAGTAACAGCGAGAACAAAGTGTATCTCACCATTTTTCACATATTTTATATCATTCCTCGATACACCCGAGTGCTGTTGTCTTAATAAAAAAATACACTTTTTTCCCTCTTAATATTATTAAATTTAATTTTTTCTCATTTAAATATATTCCATTGCACACTGTCATCAGTTGCGGTTGTCGGTATGCTACTGCAGCAAATTGAACAGCATGCTATGAAATAAGTCATAAAATATCCAACTTTATTTGAATTGTTTATCTTTGAGATGCTACTTTTCTCTCATATTGTATAGATGTATGCAAGCAAAAATAAAATGTAAATTTGTATTTTAAATCGTATCTTAATTATTTTCATCACATCAGGATTATTCACTCACTTAATATCTTTTGAATATTTATAATACTCAAAATGACCATTTATGGAAAGTGCACAAAAACATTGACAAAAAAAAAAATGTTCTTTTTTCTCTCGGTTAAAACAAAAATAACATTAATAATAACTGATTAAACAATCAAGAATTACAAAAGAAATCATAAAATATACAAAATTATGGTTGTAATGATATCAATAATTTGATTTTTCGTTATTTTTATTAACATCGATAATAGTTTCCTGAGTCTCATTCATTTCATTTAAAGTGTAATGAATTTTCTGTCTTTGCAATACAAAATATGCATCATAAAGATAAAATAATAATTGATCCAAAAAAAGAAAAATATTTAAAACATACAATTGGCAAGATCGTAAAATTTTATGAATTTTCAGAATGCCTCCGTTTTTCGTTTAAAATTAAAATGAGACCATCGCACAACATTCAATCAAAAAATTATTAAAAGAACCTCATCATTTTTTTATTGCAAACTAAGGGCATATATCATAAAATTTTATTGATTCAAATTATCATCGAAGATCATAAAATAATTTTAAATTGAGTTTCGTTTGTTTACTAAAGTGAATAACTTACAAAAATGCCAATTTATTTGAAGTTTTTTTTTCATATATGAAAATTTAACAATAACGTCTGTTAGGGTAAATATGAGATTGATTGAAATTATGATAATTTTGAGTAATTATCTGGGAAATTTATGTTTCAAATTTATCATTCTAATAATTCGTTTCTAAATGTAATTAAATTAAAGTAAATTATAAATTGCTTGATGAAAGTTGTGCGTCGTTTTTTATGAAATGAATAATTATGATTAGCTTTCATCAAATTACGCAGTCATGAATTATGGAACATGGATGATAAAAAGACGAAAATTTAAGGAGCAAATTCAAGTATTGCATCCGAACCTTGTTATTGATTTGTGTGAAGAAAAGATAACCCTCATATTGAAATGATGATAAAATATTAAAAAATTAATGATTGAGTAGTTAAATTAATACCATAATTGACCTTTTTTCATTCTTTCCATGTACTAACAAGGTTTATTCAAAAAAAAATTACAAACGCTTCCAATATTTGAAATTTATGGCACAAACTTAATGCGAGAATAAATTATTTTATCATCAATTATAGGTTAAAATGCGTATCTTGTTATTTTTAATAATAGCTAGAAATTATTTAGCAATTTGCGTGTAATCAAACTTAATTAGGAAACTTCATTTTATATTACTTGGCTTTAACCTGTTGCTCTAAAAAGGTTCAAATAAATCTAATATACAATATTAAATTTTATTGCAAATTATTATCATTATTTGTTGATAATATAAAATTGCGTGCAAATTACTAATAAATCACTTTCCTGAAATGAACATTTCAAATATTGACTAAAAAATTATCAAGATATGGATGGTTTTTAAATGAATGTTTTTTAGTTGCAAAGTGATAAAAATAAGAAGAAAAATTAATACTAATAAATTGAATAAATAAATCTAGTAATGTTTCCACTTAAAATTAAACAAGCTTTGTAATAAAGTCAAAGTGGACACAAGACAAAGAATGCTAAAGGGCAACTTGAATAAAAAGTAACAGAACAGTAAAAATTAAATTAATATTATTGATTTTTTAAATATTGTAATAGTATCTTTTTTTTTCACTGAGCACCTCTGAAACATTTTTCGTACAATCAATGCCCCAAATAAACCACGATTTTCATGGCTAAATTATTATTTTACACCAAATTACTTGCTCATGAACTCCAATTTCAACTGTATGTATGTGTGTGTGAGTCACTAAAGGTTATCAGAAGTAAAAATCTTACTTAAATTTAAGTAATTTTTATGTTATTTTGTGTTGTATAACTTTACGTTCAAATTTATTTTTCACTTATTCAAGCATGATGTTTATTTATTTATTTACCTTTTATTACTATTTTTTTTTATTAATTTTATAAATACTTACTAAAACACCATACACTTGAGTACTACTAACGGCAAAATATATATTAAAAATCTTACAAATGCTGTTTAAACGAACTTTATTGCATTTTGAACAACAAAAAGAAGGAAATTTGATCAAATTTCATATGGATTGTGACCCTAAGAAAAGATTTCATTTGCTGAGAGAATTACAAAGCTAAACATTCAAAAGACTGAAAGCGATGGTTACCGTCTATCTGGTTCGAGACGGTTTGAGGTCTGCCTGATGAGATGCAATCAACCGATTTAGATTTTCTTCAAAAATTTTTCTCCTTTCTCCAAATTTCAAATATTCTAGGTTGGGTCAAAAAGGTTCGAGACGGTTTGAGGTCTGCCTGATGAGATGCAATCCACCGATTTTGGATTTCCTTCAAATTTTTTTGAATTTTGGCACTCGGAAGTTGTAGCATGAAAACATGCAAAAAATCAGTGAAGGTATGACCTTTCTCCAAATTTCAAAATTCATATTTTTGGCTAATCTAAGAATATTCTAGGTTGGGTCGAAGTGGTTCGAGGCGGTTTGAGGTCTGCCTGATGAGATGCAATCAACCGATTTTGGATTTCCTTCAAAATTTTTTGAATTTTGACATTTTCATATTCATATTCATTAACTTGATCATTGAGTGAGAACATACGTTCGAAACACTTGTCTGACTTATGACCAACATCCCAAATCACTGATCTTTTGTTGGTCTGGCAGTTGACGTCATTCAACATTCCATCACCTCTGTATGGAGGTAAGTTGAATGGATTTGAACACTAAGACCCAATGACATTTAAACCAACCTTGACCCATAAAACTTCAAAAATGCAGTACCAGCAGAAGGCCATCAAAGTTCTCTTCCACATAGTCATAAAAATTTAAGACAAAACGGCGTTTAACAAATTACATATGTAACACACAATGTTAATTCTAATACAATGAGGTACTATTTGTTTTCTTATTCACTTTTGTTTCGTTGCAGTCTTATTTTGATTTAAAATTATTATTAAAATTTCAGTTTGAAGTGTTTAAATGTAGTGTTCAGTGTTTGTTGCAGTGTTGTGTTGATTATTATTTATGCACTTACGTGCCCAACAAAATAGAGCATAATTTTATGTTTTCAAATTAAATTATAAACAATATTTCATGACAAAGTCATAAGACTTGCGGACTGACGTAGTCCATGTTTTCATTGTTGAAAATGTTCTCTTTCCACTCATGTGCCGATGTTGCACAGCACGAGTTGCTATTTGTTGCTATTATAATTATCATTATTTTTTCTATACAAAACTTTATTCGTTATTAAATTTTACATTATATTTATAGAACGGCATTGTAATTTTGAGTTATTACAGATAAAAAATATAACATTAGAACTTGGCTTTGATCTCATTTAAGAGATCAAATTGGGTTAAACGTACTTTTAATTCTAGTTCAACAGCGTTGTAATTTCATATTACATTGAAACATTCAACGTGATCGATGAAAAATACAATTTTATTATCAATTTTATGAAAAATAACATAAAATACATAAAATTTATATTCCAAAAAATATTCATAAAAAAATTTAAAATGCGGTTTTTATTTATCAAAAAAAAAGAGAATAAAATAACTTCAAAATTTAAATTGTATCACATTAAAATAATCACCTCAACCGTAATATCATATAAAGCTCAATAAAAAAGTATATTTTAATGTCTTATTATTTTATTTTTTTTTATTCCATTTTATTTATTTCGGTCATTATTATTAAAAAATTAATCAAAATTGTAATGAGACGAGAAGATAAAACAACAATAAATTTTCCATTACATTGAAGAAAAAACTCACTTTTATACAATTCACTTACACACACAAAAATGCATCGTAAAAATTGGATTAATATACCCAAAAATATCATGTAATCAGATTGCATTTTAAAATATTGATCCTTTCTCCAAAAATACAATTTCATACAATTTTAATGAAGATAGAACTTGTAAACCATGTCCAATAATATGGCTTAAATTTATTAATTACGGGTTGTAACGAGTAATCAACGTCAGTGTTAAAAATTCAAAAAATAAGTAATGAAGTGACATAAAAAAATTACAATTGTCCGACCAATATATTCAATTGTCTCTTTTTTGTTGTAATATTTTTAACCAAACTCAGTAATAATCTTAATAAATGATTGAAAATTACTCGAATTCATGTGAAAATTATTAAATTTTATAATGTCTTTATTATTCTCAGATCCAAACATGTACAATAAATGTGTATGTGAATGTTTAACGCACTACATTTCGATAATATCAATGATTTGATATCGACAACACCCCTTTTTCGTGTTAAAGTTAATATTATTGTTGAAAAATACACAAAAAAAACGCATTTTTCTTTATAACTTTAATGTTTTTTCTTCTTAAGTTCCTTTTTAAATTTAATAAACATCGATTTCATTATAAACGTTGGGCCGTTGTAAGGGCGATACATTTTTGGACGTGTACTTACACATTTAAAAAAAGATATTACAAGATCATAAAATTTAAAAAGAAAAAAAAACATGTAGAAAATGATTTTAAACAATGCATATAAAATTTTATGGCAGATACACCGAATTACTGCTTAATGATCCGTGATATATTTTTATTGAAATGTTTTTGTTGATGCCGATGTATTGGGTATTGATTATTTTGAAATTATATGAGAGTTATCCTTGGTTTTGCACATGTAACTTAATTTTTAATTAAATTTTACTTCATTTAACGTATATTTAAGGAACTGATTACAATATTTATCGTATCTCTTGGATTTTAACATGGGGCTGATTTTATTTTGAGAAAATTAATTGTATTTTAATTCAAAAATTTCAAAATATTTTTATTCAGTATTCAGATCTGTGAATGAAATAAATTTTAAAACCACTCTTTGATTTAAATGCAAATTAGCGTTTAAGTGCGTTTTCTGTGATGTAAAATTAGGTTACATTGAATATTTTTTCATAAACCGTCGATCCATTGGAACAGACAAGCGTCTTTTGCTACAAAATTTTTCATTTTCAATCTCTTTTGCAACAGAATCTAGCACTTGTGCTGAACACAATGGAGTGTCAACTTGGAGCACAGAATTGAAACGAGAATAATTAATCTCATAATACTGTTTCGCTTTGTTATATGACACTATTTGGTCAAATCTGTGACCCCACATTATTTCAGAATTGATGTAACTTGTTCGAGCCTGTGTTGTTTGACCTGTTGACTCAACAATACCTTCAAGTATCACAACAATCTCAAATTTATCTTGAATAAAATCAGCAGGTGACATATTCCAAAAAGGGGAGTCAGGTGTGATTTTATGCACGACAATCATAGGCCAGACGAAAAAAATATCTGAACCACAACCATCAGTTTCGAGCTTCAATTCAGTCGAATGATATGTGATGCGTTCACCTTCCTGTGTGCTTCTTGTTCTGATAAGTTGAGCTCTGACATTTGCACTGATAATGTGACTTTTTCTCATATCGCCGATACGGAACATGAGACACAATTGACCGTCTCTTTGACAAATTACAGCACTTTTTGAGAAAAGTAATGTTTGTGCACGTTGTTTTGGTCTTGTCATCTTAGCAAAAACAATTCCAACCATGAAAGCCTCAAAAGAAATTTTAAATGGAAAATTAAAAGAAAAATAAAGTATACTTACTTGCATAATGAGACCAAAAACTGATTGAAGACACACAATAAAAAGTGCTTCAGGACATTCTTCTGTTGTTGCTCTCACACCAAACCCGATTGTGGTCTGTGTTTCCAAAGAAAACAAGAATGTTGATGCAAATGAATTTATATTATAAACACATGGCACCCAACTGCTATTGGCTTAAATTTAAACAAATAAATTTAAGTAAAATCACTTTTTCAATTCAAAATGTCTACCAAACCTTGATTTTTAGGTAGATGCTCTTCCTCAAGATCGCCATGAACAAAACAAATCAAATACCAAAGTGTACCAAAGCCAAACCAACATCCAATGAAACTCAATGCAAATGCTAGTAACGTATATCTCCATTGAATATCCACCAAAGTTGTAAAAATATCTTGGAGGAATTTGAATTTATGTTTCGTCATTTTATTGTGAAAAACATTGCAATCGCCATTTTTGAATATGACGCGTCGTCCCAAATTACGTAGGTTAATTCCAGGTTTCAGCTTAGGTCCACTAAATGAACATTCAAAATGAAACATTGACAAGGGAAACAAGGAAAATAAACTTACAGACTGTAAACTGTATTGTATGGCGATGTTTGTTGAGACAACTGAAGAGCTTGATAAAAATTTCTATCAACAGTTAAGTAATTAATTGAATCGTCAAATTTATCTGAGAAGTTATTAGTCATATTGATATTCAATTTTTATCTTAAAAACACATTAAAGCTCAAATACTAAAGTAACACTAAACAAAGAACAGAAAATATTTAATTTTATGATTTTTTTGTTTTTTTTAACAGACGTTTTTATTAACACTTTGTTGTTTTCGTTCGTTTATGTTCGTTTCTCACTGATTCTTAAACTAGATGTAATTTAATTCTAAAAGAGCGACTTGATTAAGGAAAATCACAAATTGATACACTTCTAATAAAATTGACATTCGTGGGATTACGAATATTGAACTTAATAACTGTTATAATTTGACTTTTATTCTATTTTTGACTTTTAAGAGCGTATTGCAACATTTTTGATTGTTTTTTTTTTATTTTTTAGTTAATAATTAGCAAGTTTATGTTTAATTTTAAAATAAAAGATAAGACAAAATACATACAAAAAATAATTAATTAACACTTCACTTACATTGTGCTCATCTCAAAGTGGTAGATATACTTAATTTTAAAAGCGTCATCATGCAAATTCGGTTATAAAAATAGACAATAAAAATTAGTCTTTCAGTTTTGCTATTACAGAGAATTTACGTGGAATCAAGATGGTTCCATTTTTATGCCCACAGTACAAATTCTAAAGAAACGTTTATGAATGCACTTGTTTTGTGCATTTAAAACCTTTCAACTTCTGTAATGTTACACGAATGACCTCATTTTTGCACTTTTTTGAAAATCGAAAAAAAATAGACCACAAATTTGGACTCACTCATCGCTATAAGTGGTCTAGTCAAAAAACCCAGGTTATGTATGAAACGTAAAAGGTTTGAAAAATTTTTAAAAGTTATCTAAACATTTTCTTCCATGCGTTTAACGGCTGAACAAAAGCTCTTAGCTAAATTTAAAACATTGCGTTCATTAGCGTTTTACAGGTAATTTGTTAGGGTGTCTCAGAAATTTTACAGAATCGGTTAGCTTTCAAACATCAGTTCGAATTGAAATTTCAAAGGATTTATCTGCAATAGACAAGAAACTTTCAATTTCAATTGATTCTTATTGAAGTTTTAAAACACAATGAGTAACACGTGTCGTTTTAGAATTAAAATACAAATTTCATTGTCTTACTTGTTTTTATTTATTCTTTCATGTCTTTTATTCACATATATCATAATCATCACTTTATTGTAAATTTAGAATATTTTTGTTGTTTTTTTTAATAAAACGTACAATTTTCAACAACGTTAGGTTCAATAATAACCTTAATCTTTTATTTTCTCTAACCTATTCTTAATTTAAAGAACAAATATTGAAAGTAAAACAAAACATTATAATACGTATTGTTTTCGATAATTTGAGTCAAAATATATTATTCAATTAATGTCGTGCTCTTAATATGATGTAATTTTTTTTTAAGTAATTACAAACATTAAACGATTATTTTATAATCTATACTAATCAAATCAACAAACCTTACAAAGATTCTTTCTAACACAGTCTCGCTAATGAAATAAAATAATTTTAATATCTATCTATCTAATTTTAATCAAGGAATTGATTATCGTGGCAATAAGGCAGGCTATTTAATTTTATGTTTCAATTTAACTTAAAAACATCATAATCAAAAAAAGCTGTCAAATAATCTAAGCTATTGTGCTTCAATGAATTCAATTTGTAAATAGCATAATTTGATCAATTATATACATGATATTTCATTTTTTATTGCTTGAATTTGAATTTTTTATATTGTCCATACAATTTTCTATTATTCTACTATTATTTAGCGTCTCATAATAAACTATTTTAATGGTCATCACTCATTTTCGGGTTATTTTTCAATTTGGTTAATATGCTCAATTTCTTGAATGTTTCCAGTTGGTGGTGGGAGGTCCTCAGCATTGATGGTTGAACCACGACGTGACACTGGTAATGAAGGACGACGATGCATGAAACGTAGTGGAAGTTGTTTTTTCAATTTAAGAGTACCAGAATCTATTTGAAATTAATTAATCATTTAATTAAATGCATTTAGAGGGGAAAAACATAAAAAACATTTATATTGAAAATTACAAAAAACTACAAAATTAAATAAAATAGATTGTGCAATTTAATTTCAAACAAAAAGTAGAGAAAATTCAAAAATATTTTCATAAAAAATTTTAATTTTGAATTTTCTTCATGAAATTGATATTATTTAAAAGTAAAAAATAAAATAAAAAAATATAGTAATAACATACTTTTTTTACACATTTACAAATAAAAACAATATGATCAATTTGCATGTAGCTTGGTTTGTGCATTTACAAGGAGGACAAATAGTTGAAATATGAGGTGGATTAATAATGGAAGGATATTTTTTTTATAGTACAACGTCATATCAATTCGAATCTAAGCCTGGATACATTGACTGCTCTCTTGGTGATTTTAAGGATAGTGGTTCATCTGATTTTGTATGTGAATCTTAAACAATGAATGGTAGTTTATGGTACATAAAAAGAAATATTGAGAAAAATAAAACATCAAAATCAGCAAAAATTACCACAATGCAGAGAAAGAACAATTACATAAAAAATTAAAGTAAAATGAGTTGAAACTCACCTCTTCTTGTACTATTATACTCTTCCTGATACTTGTAAAAGTCTGATAATTCACTTGATGAGCAAAGTGGTGTATCAACTTGTAACGTCGAATTGAAGCGTGAATAATTAATCTCGTAACATTGTTTATCCTTGTTATATGACACAATTTGATCGAATCTGTGTCCCCATAATATTTCGGTATTTAAATAGCTTGAACGAGCTTGTGTCGTTTGTCCGGTAGATTCGACTGTGCCTTCAAGGATAACAACAATTTCGAATCTGTCTTGAATCATGTCAGATGCTGACATATTCCAGAAAGGTGATTCCGGGGTAATTTGATGAACGACAACCATTGGCCTAAATAAGACGATGTAAATTTAAAATTAATATCTCAAATAATCAAAAATCATTGCTCACCAAATGAAGAAGATATCAGAAGCACAATTATCTGTTCCAACTTCCAATTCTGTCAAATAATGTCCAATGTTTTCACCTTCTTTCGTTATTTTTGGTTTAATTAATTGTGCTCTGACATTAGCTCCAATTATATGACTCTTTCTCATATCTCCGATACGGAACATGAGACAAAGATTTCCATCTCGTTGACAAATTACAGCATTCTTTGAGAATAATAAGGTTTGAGCTCGTTGTTTTGGTCTTGTCATTTTGGCAAAAACGATACCGACCATGAAAGCCTAAAATTTGCAATTCAATAAAAATGTTACAAGTAAAAATCATTCATACTAACTTGCATAATAAGGCCCCAGACTGATTGGAAGCACACCATAAAAATAGCTTCAGGACATTCTTCAGTTGTAGTGCGAACACCATAACCGATTGTCGTTTGGGTTTCAATTGAAAATAAGAATGCCGATGTATATGAGTAAATATTATAAACACATGGTTTCCAACCAGTTTCTCCTAAAATATTATTATAAAAAAAAATAAAATTTTAATTCCAACATTTTTTAACTTAGAATTCGTACCTTGATGTTCTGGCAAGTGCATAGGTTCCAGATCACCATGTGTAAAGCAAATTAGCCACCAAATAATGCCAAAAAATAGCCAAGATCCCACAAAACTGCAGGTGAATATCATCAATGTCCATCGCCATTGTGAGTCTACTAGAGTTGTGAAAATATCTTGCAAGAACCTTAATCTACGTTGAGACAATTTCACTTGAACTACATTACATTCGCCATTCTTTAGCACAGCACGTTTACGAGATTTTCGCACATTAGCACCAGGCCGAAATATACGACTTCTATATAGAATGAAATAAAGTAAACAAAAGATTATTAAATCTAAATTTATCCAGTTTCTTAATGATGTAATAAATTTCAGGATTAATGTGGTTGATACTGATAAGATTTAGATATAAAAACCAGGAACGACTTTTTTGGATCATCATGAACAAATTCAGAATAGATATGGATTGAGAGACTAAGTCAGATAAAATTTGCACTCTTTGTAGGTAAATATTTTTCATGAATATTGATAAGGTCATATAACTCGTGACTTAACTTATTTACATATTGATTTACTTGATTAATAATTTTATCAAATAGTAGCAACAATCAATCAATTGAAGACCATATCATGAAAGTATTCCCAAAATATTTTATCCAATTCATTATCAATCATATGCTAATTTATTACGCCTGAGTATTAAACTGTTTACTTCTGATACAGATTAATTCGAATGAAAATTATCAACAACGAAGCACTCAATTTTTGTTAATGAATCGATCAAATTTGAGAGGCAGACCTCACAACCAGAAACAGAGTTAAAACTTATAAAAGGGTCTGATTTGCATATCTGATGAAATGAAGAACCATATCAAGTGGAGTGGCTAAAACAATTCGGGGGAAAATGATTCAGAAAATTTCTTAAATCATTTCAAAAAAACTGATAATGCACGTCTCTGAATAACATAATTTTTGAAGTTTGACGACCGTCATGATAAAAGAAATTGTATTCAGAAACTTATCTTGGATGTGTCTTGATACAAAATTGCCGTCATAATTTATATGGTTAATATCTTATCAAAACACTTACAAATCAAAACAAAAACTACTTCAAAAGACTTCAGAATCAACAATGTAGATAGCATTTATTGAGTTTGAGTGTAATGAAGATAGTTTAGATAAATAAACTCAAAACGTGACACATTTTTAAACCACAATCTGGGGACAAATTCATTATATTCATAGTCAGATACAAAATTAATAAAATAATTCTTGATTCAGGTAACACTTTTATGTGTTTTAAATGATGAGACGAACCTATAAAATGATCATTATATGGCTTAAATTTAAATACAATATAAATAAAAAAGTGGAAAAATTTTATTGCAAACTAATCCTCAAGAGTCATAAAATAATGAAGAGTTTCATTTTAATGTGAGTACATAAGCGCGTTCTCGAGATTCGAGCTATTATAATTTGTGTGTGATTTTTGAAGCTTAAATCTTGAATTAAAATTTTTCTTAATTTTCAACCAGAAATTTCGGACCTTCAAAACCCATCAATGTTGAGTGTTAAATAAAATAAATAAGTATCAACCCGTCAAGACGAAAGGGAAAACGTATTTTTTTTTAAGTGTATTTTATTTACGAAACTTGTAAGAACTAAAAATCCCACCCATGAAGTTGAAAATTTTTGTGCGATACGAGTTATGTGTATTTTATTTAGGAAATTTACTCGTGATGATAAAACACCATTAAAAATTAATATAAAAAACATTTCAGACACAATTGCAACTCGCCTACTGCATTTATTTTGAATCAAAGGATGATATTTCGCACATACTAGACGCTTGCACTATTTTCAAGAACTGTTCAAAGGTTATCACATGCCACAATAACATTTAGATAATAGACAGGAATATAAAATTTTTTTTTTATGTCATATTTTCAAAATTTTTGGTTCACCTTGATAAATCAATAACCTTTGACCGTACATGCTAAATATTAAGAAAAAAATCACTTTTTCAATTTTAAATGATTTCGTATAAAATTATGACACATATTCCTACCTAATATCATTAAACACATGTCATGCGATAAGAAACTGTTTCATTTCTAAAAATGAAACACAATCTTTGTTTATAAAGTTTGTACATTGACAAGTATAACAAGATATTTCAATACGAATACTTCAAGAAAAAACACATCAAATCAATCAAACATTGATTCATTACCTTAACGATTTATTCCCGTATGATTCAGTAGGTGATTTTGGAATATACATGCCACCTGGCAAGGAAGTTATGGTAGATTGAGCCGATATTTCCCCATTTGCCATGTGCCCAGTCCATGGAATTGAAAGCAGATTTTGGTCCTCTTTACCATTCGGAGACTCAATATCAACCATAATTCGATTTTCGTTTCGTTTAAACATTTTTCACTAATTTTTCGTACAGATAATTTTTGAAATTACATCAATATTTGCATTCCTTAGTGTTACATCAAGTCTGACTAATGTTCAAGGTATGAATTTTGTTATCGCAATTTATTTTAATACAACTATTTCTCAATAAAAATTTTAATATCACAAAATGATACACTTATTCTTTAATCGTCACATATTAATGAAATATTTTATTTTAATTTAAAATCACTCTTTAATGCGTGCCAATTCAATCAAACTCTAGATCACAACTAGTTCTGTAAAATGTCTTTAAAATTTATCAAACTTTATATTGTATTTGATGACAAAAAAAACTATTTTTTTCATGTTTAATATTTACAAAATAAATGTATACTAATAATCGGAATAAATAACCAAACGATGATATATTTCACACTATCATGCACGCGGTAATAAAGTATTGTGTATTTTTTTTTATTTTATTTTTTCTTTCATTTCATTTTATATTTTTATCCAGAGACACAAATGTATAGACACGTATTAAACTGTCAAAGTAAATATTTACTGTAACACCTAATTGTATTAATATGATTATTAGTGTTATTTTTTTGGGAGTTGTTTACTAAAAAAAAAATATCAACAAGACATTAACGAAAGCAAAATACTACTAAACATTTAAATCTCAAAGTACCCGCATCTTTGTTTTCATCTGTTATTTGTCATCTCTTTTACGAGTAACCGACACTTAACAAAATAATAATTATTATTATCAGTGTTTTGTCATGTGTGATGTATTTGTATGGTGTAGTGGTATGATTTGTATGAAATGTTCTTATTAGGAACTCATAATTTTTATTTTGGGAAGGAAAAAGTATGACGTTACGTTTTTCCAGTCAATTCAATTTTGAACATTCCAGATACATTTTTGAACAAAAATTTCCATTGAAATTGATTTTCCATGAATATTAAAAGAAAATCCGTTAACCGTTACATAATGACTGAATTGATCCAAAACCATTTAATCTGAATTAAATATTAAAATAAAAAAAAGAAAATAAACTTGTTTGTTTGTATGTGTAATTATTATATTCTTCGTCATAATATTTTTTGTATTTTATTCATGTTTGATTATGAATGTGTTAATCCATCACACTTGAATGAATGATTTTAAATAATTTGTAGTTAATTTTGCATTTGTATTGGTTTGTATAGTAAGGTTTTAAGGTAATACAGAATACTGATCCTTACTATTCACAATTCATAACAATACAAGAAATTACTGGAATCTTACAAAAATTTGCATAAATGTTTGTACAAATTTCAAGGTGCGAATGTATTTAAAGAAAAAAGATGAGACAGGGACAGAAATATTGTCACCTGCTTATTTTTTTGGGGTATTTTATTTTGTAATAAAATTCTTGTTTTTTTTAAAGATAGACAGATGTTTTATTGTCTATGTAAATTGTGTAGTGATTTTCCTAGTCTACATCTCTAAATTCAACTACCTTGAAACAAAAATTCTTCTAAATTTTGGTATGACAACAGTAAATTAGATCAATTTTATTTACTCAATATCAATATTTTTAAATAATTATTCTAATAAGCTTTAAGCTTCCTATTAGCATTAATTTGCAACATCAATTGTTATTATTAAAGGTTATGATCAACTATGGAAAATCACATGTAAGTTAAGTGAAGAGTTGTTAAAATTTAAAGTAAACTGGTTATTTTTAAAATGTTATTTTGGTATTGTGAATCATATTTAATCATATTTTGTTTATATGTCTTTTTATTAGTTCACATAAAAAAATGTGAAACGTAATTTAAAGTGAGAAGATTTTAACATATTTACTTTGAATTTCTCTACTTTGTTGATATTTTGCAATACGAATATTTTTTTTTATGATTTGAATTCGTAAACTTTGACAAACGTTTAACGTTCATAGCACTATTTTACTAGTCTTGTGCTTCCTCGAATAGTACTTCGGGTTGCTCGTAGGCCATTTTTAATATACAGGCTAATATACAGGATGGCAGAGTAAATTCAATTTTTGATCCAATCAAGGCAAGCAAATGATTGTAAGGCTGATTATATAAAATTTTACACAAAACTTGCTGTTAAGCCATTAAAAAGATTGCTATAAAAATTCATAAACAACCTTGTTATATACAAAATGTTATAAAATTATCCTGACTTGAAAATCGTGTGCCTTTTAAAATATCGAACTTGAAGTTTGTGAAAAAATCGCCCAAAATAAGTGAACAATTTAAGGATATTGCGAATTTGATATCATCGTTATCATTATCATTCAAGTACTTAATGACCTTGATAGTCACTATTTTGTTGCACATTATTATTAAATTACTCGTGTATTAAAATTTCACTCTTATCAAATGTTTAGTATTAAGTCACCTTAGAATATTAGTTTTTGATTTTTGTAATCACATTTTACAGGCACGTGTAGCACAAGAAATATGATTTTAGTTGCATTCGATCTTTCGTTCAAGGTATCAACCACATTGAAAATAATCATTAAAAAAACTATAAAAATACTCACTTTTTTCCATCCCACGTTCGTTGATTCAACAAACTTGATTGTGTTGTGATTCTTGACATGCTTGGCACTATTGTAATTGCAGTACTTGACACTACATTTTCCAAAGGGTCTTGATCCTCTTCTGGAATTGTACCAGGAGGCATGAAAATACTTTTTTTGGTTAGGGGTTTGGTTTCATCCTTGTCTTGTTTATCGCTGTCTTTTGTTGCAGAAGTTGCAGTCATTTTTTTTTTTCAAAAAAAAAAAATAATTTAAAATATCACAATCCTTTGAAACTTATTTGAACTTATTTTTTAATCTCTTTGCTTCAACTGTTATCGTGTTAACTCTTCACTGGTTCAATTACATATGAAACTGGACAACGAACTACAATAATAAGAATGAAAAGACAAAAGATCACTTATATGTATTGAAATACTTGGACAATATTTTATTACACTATTTTTTTTTTGCCACTTAACAACTATTGGCATTTACGTGACCTGTATATTATTCGTTTGTCTTTTGCGGAATTGAAAACAAAAAATTAAATTTTTATTACTCTGCTTTAAAAAAAAAAAAAGTTTATTTATATGTACGGCTAATAATAACAAGAAAACTAGCATAAATTGAGTGATAGATCACATACTACAAAAAAAAAATAGCAATGTCACAAAATTAAAAAGACACATTAAGTGTGAACTTGTGTTTCTTGTCATAAAACAGAAAAAAAAATAAACATATTATTATTATTATTATTAATGATTTGTATCAGAACTATTAAATTTTATAACAAATGGGTGCAAAAGTTTTATTTAGTGAATTATGAGTAAAAAATTTGCGGTGTCATAAATTAAATTATATTTAATTTGTGATAAAAGGAAATTTCATTTACAAAGGAAGATGCCGATTATTTAATATACTTTTTTGTTTGAAATGAAAATGAGACCACCTCGGCTTTTTTGAATTGAATTAATAGAACTTGAAAGTTAACTGAATTTTACAACCTTAACCCCAAGCAAAGTCGGCTTTTCTTCAAAAAATTAATTTAAATGAAAAAAGTTAGCGTTTTTCAGTGATGCTTATGTCCTATCAAACCAAATGTTAACAGGCTCAATCATGAAACCTTCCGAACCCAAACTTTCTTTTTAATTTATATTTGAGGCAAAAGCTCTGTGGTATCTCCTGAGATGACAGGACTGGATTTTAAATTTCTATTTTGCCATTTTTTTTTGTCAAAAATGGTCACAACCCAATCACATTGAATGTATCCAAAAACTGATCTGGTCTGAACACGCATCACTTAAGACATGACATTTAGAACTCAATAATCAAAAAAGAGACCACACACACCTATCACATTTAATATTCATCAATTTTTTTTGTTTGATTTGAACAAATTCATCTTAATAATTATAATAAATAATAATTTTAATAATAAAACGATTTAATCGAAATTGACACGAGATTTCAAAATTCATGTCAGAATGAAATCAACGAGAGAACTTCAAGTACGTTATTTATTATCATTATTATTATTCTTATTATTATTGCATTAATTGTGTTAAAACACTTTTAATTGGATTTGGTGTCGCGTCTCATGTCGTTTTATATTTGCACACATGTATAAATAATTCATTTAAAATTAAGAATTCTTTAGACAAACATTATCACCCTTTTATGTGTCTTGGTTTATAATTAAATGTGGGTGGTATGATATTAAAGTTTATTTATATGTAGAAAAATGCAGTTTCATGTCACAGAAAATTATAATTTTAAACATAGTAGGAAATCATTTAGCGTAGTTGTGTTACTTTTGGAGGTTAAATGTAATTAAATGTCTTTCTTTTCAGTAATTTTCACTTTCAATGACGATTATTATTATGAATGTCATTGAAATTTAAAGTTAAATTGAAAAGTTTAATTGAAAGGAAAATTGTTAGTTTTCGAGGCACAACGGAGCTTAGGTTTACATAGAAAATTTTTTAATTCACGTAAGACGATAATTTCAGGTGCCGTTTAGAGCGATTCTTAGTGAAAAAATTTTTTGTCAGAAATTGATTCAATTTAATATTGTAATATTGTATCAATTCTTTCCAAGAATTTTTCTGCATGAAATCATTATTGATTTTAAATCATGTTTAAACATTTTTTACACACCTTTTAATTTGATTATTTTGAACTTTTCTTAAACTTTTATCAATTTCAAGTTATATCACTTCAAATTACTTTTTTCTATATTTCACTTTATCATTTCATTTCATCAATTATTACTATCAAAATTTCAATATTTGATTTTATGACTGATAAAATTGCAATAAAAAAATAAATAAATAATAAACTTATTTCATCGTAATTCGCAAAAGTTCTCGCGCTTCCGATAGAACCCAAATTAACAATAAAGCGTGCAATAAACGACTGAAATACATTTGAGGAGATCACATTAAAACAAGCATGAAAGCTTTTATTATTAAATACAATACACTAGTTAAGTCTCAATTTTCTATGTGTATACAATGAATTTTTATACTCAACAGATGATCACTTCATGCTTTGTTTACTTGTGTACATTACCTAACCTAAGCAGTTACATATTACGATCTAGTCTAGTATATAATAAAATAAATTGTTATGATTATTATAATGTGAGATGAAAAAGGTTAAAAAGTAAATAATATATGTTAATATTTTGGGGTACACCTTTAATTCATTATTATTCACTTATCTAGCCTAGTTAAATATTATTTTGTTTTTTTTTCTCATTCTAGACAGTTTTATCTCTAATTAAGAGCAATCAGTATTCAGTAGCTAGAAAAATATTTATTATATTTGAATAAACTCAACTCGTGCTCCATACATTTATATAAACACAAAAATGTACTTTAAAAGAAAAAAAAATATCATTATAAATTGTATTAAAAAAAAATATCAAGACAATAAAATGAACTGTTTTGTAATAATATTCATAAATGGGTGTGATTTATGCAATATTAACGCATTGCCAAGGTCGTTTATATACAACGATATGTAACAACATATTTAAAGTAAAAACACACAACATTTGTTTCAATCCGGAAACTAGACTCACGTTTAGAAATTTATGATGATAATGATAATGATATTGCATGTCAATTGGAACGGTTACAAAAAAGAAGTTGATTGTTTGTTTAATTTTTTGATGATTTTATTATCAGAATTTAAATGTATCAAGATTCATCGGTATTCAGTGCACCTATTGATGTTCCAGCAGGAGAGTTGCTTATACAAATTTGCTGTTGGAACTTCGAGCTCAAAAAATTGACCTTAGAATCATGAGAAAGCTTCTTCATGAGATATTGCAAAAGTGATTTAAAATACATGGAAAAGAATTTTCCCTTTTCATTCTTATAATATGCCAGTAATCTCATATTAATCATGTCAATTCACCTTATAAATGGGTGTAAATAACCTACAAGATGCCATACCTAAAAAATTGCCTTGAAAATGAAGTTTTTGAAGGCTATGAATCGTCTGCCAGACATAACAAAAAGTTCAAAAGGCTTTGGGCATATCCCTTGTGATGACCAAGCAAAGATCCTTAATTATCGAATGCCAAACTTGACTTTGATTCGTGGTGTTAATCGAACTCATACAAAATAATTTAAAATTTAAAGCCCTTGTCTTATTCAACAAGCAGATTTTGATTTACTCAAACCAAAATTACATTGAATGAATTAAAATTTTAAATTAATCTAAAGTATTGAATAAAAGATTCGCATTTATGAATAAAAATATATATATTAATATTGAATAGAACAAATTATTATCTTGTTATACGTAACATTCTATAATGATTATATGAATATTATAAATAAATGTAACAATTTTGATTACGGACTTACAAAGATCGAGCTAGAAACTATGGAATTTGTTAGATTGTGCAATTCCAATATAAAAAATTCCTTTTATTATTATTATTATTATTATTTAACACATATGAATGAGTTTCATATGTGAGCTATTAATGGGTTACATCATATCATAACTTAGAATTTACGGAAATAATTTTGACATTCATAATGAATATTAGTATAGTTAGAACAGATTTATTACGTCCTGCCCTATTTATTTATATTTTTGAATGAATGCTTGAATTGTTGAATGACGGTAATTTGGCAAGGTAAGACTCGATTGCCATGTGAACTTAAATTTTAAATTTAAATAATATCAGCTATACAATGACAGTTTTAATGTGGCTGTCTTAAATTTCTCTTAATTAAATCTGATTTTTTTGAAATTTTATACAGTATTAAGTTTAACAATTTAATCTCTAAAAAAATCTGTATCATTTAAATCAAATCAAATTATTTTATTAAACTCTCGTCTGCTTGTTTCACAAAACCGCATATTTTATAAACATGTGACACGGGCAATCTTTTTGTATGCAAATATGAAATGTGTGTGTTGTGATTCATATTACGCTCGTATATCAATTTTCATTAAAAGCGTAAGAAATAAGTTGTGGGTAGAAATTGACATGTCGAAGCAACTCAACTGTGGTTTTGTAAGAATTTCAATAGACCACAATTTTTAAGTCAGTCATCGAGATACCGTTAAATACTAAAATTCTGAGCATCAAATCAAATTAGATCAGATTCAACTTAAAAAAATACAGTTTGTGTGGTTCAGTCATTAGTTGAAACTGAATTCATAAGAAAATTTCAAAGTATCTAGAGAATGCTTTAATTATTATATAACACCTGGATATCATTTAAGATGAAAAACGTGTCAAAATATGTTCGTTATGAAATAACATAATACAAATGTTCCTAACTATCATATCAATTTTATCAGTCATAATCAGTTGAATACTTGTGATATTCATTTTATGTTTCAAATAAACACACACACAGTACTTGTCACTTAAACAATAATTAAAACCTCCTACATTTGATGTACTCGATACATGAACAAAATGATGATTGAGAAAATAAATTATATTTTACTACTCAAGAAAAAAAATATTAATTATTGTTTGATGTATCAAATTACTAATATTAAGTTCATAACCTTGACCGTTAACTTGCTCTCTATACTAAAAGTCATTTCTGACCTTCTAAGTGTGTTCAAATTATCTCACTAAAGAATCTCAAATTTCAAAATTTTAATTATAATCCAAGTTATACTAAATGTAAAAAAAAAATAATAATTACGTTCTTGAACTTGATGAAATTGCATCCGTAAATAAAAGATAAAATGTTTCAATTTATTTATTTCGTCGACTGATCTATTTCATTGAGATTAAATACTTCCTATAATATGTTGTGCAAATTTCTCTCAATTGATAATAATGTAAATTTAAATGTGAAATTTCTTATTAAATTATTTGCATTTGCGTTGTCTTTATAATATTTCCAAGAAAATTGAATAATATTTTTGTTCAATTATTTTTTTTAAATGTGATGAATTTTTTTTTCTTATATTGAAACATTACTATAGTAGGATCACGATTCAGGTCTACATGTGCTACAAAATTGTGATTTAAAAAGATAATACTGAAATAGGATAAGAGCATATTTGAGTATTTCCTTGTAAAAACATGCAATACCATAGTAAAATATTGATTTACCCCGTAAAGGTATGCAATGCATCTTCCATCTTTTAAATTAACATGACTTTGCACGTGTCTAGATGCAGACTGATTGTTTTCTTGAGAAATGCACTGAAACCTCACTTTTTTTTTAAATTTTAAAGTGAAGTAGGTTTTCTTAAAAATCAGACTTAAAACTATTTTATTGAGTATCGTTTTTACTTGAATTGCTTTTCAATTTCCTCAAACCTTTGAATTCCAAAACACATCAAGTCAGGATAGTATCTTACCATAATTATACAACACGAGCATCAATCTTGATAAAAATAAAACAAAATTCATTTCATTTTATCATAAAAATGTTTGTTCAATACATTTTATTTTCAAATTTATTTATTACATATTTTTCATTTTAATTTAAAACCTTAAATTTTAACACCATTTCATTATATTAAAATTGCCTTTCTTTAATTTCTTACTAACTTAATTATTTATAAAAAGAAATATTTTCTCATCAAGAGATTTTTTAAAGCTTAACTTTTTTTCTAAATCATAATTTTTTTTTTACCATTTTCAACAAAAATGAATTAAAATCAATTTCCATAAAGCAAAAAATGTTGAAAAAAAATTTAAATTGTGCAAAACAAAGTTCACTGACAGTGAATTTCATACAGAGTGCAAGTAATATGATGTATTTGAGCTTTTCTATTCGAATAATTTCAAAATTTGCCTTGTTCAATTTAAAATTCTATATTTACAATTCAGCTTATTAAATTCTATCCAGCTAACAAGGCAATTTTATCTCGTTTAAAATCCGTTTATGCTTTTTTTATATACAAAATAGTCAAAATTAATTTTTGATAATTATTATTATTGTTATTTATATCCATATTCCTAAAAATTTATCTTCATAATATTAAAAGATGAAATGTCATCCATGGTAAAATTTCAATTAATTCACTTAAAATGTTATTGAACTCTGTCTTAGTTTAATTTCAAATTTATTTAGATTTTTGTTGATCGAGAAATCTTTTACCAGTTTTAGAAGTGTTTCGGCTGTTGCTACATTATTTATTTTTGAATCAATTATTCTGCATAATCAGAGTTAATCCAATTCTGTCTGTTGTTGCAGGCTATTCACATTATTTTTGACATTTACAATATCTGTAAGAAGAAGGAGAGATATTTTGTTGTTTATTTTTACTGTTATCGGTTCTTAGTAAAAAAAACACAGGAAATGAAACCTTATTGTAAAATGAGTAAAAGTATGTAAATATTGTTATTAGGTGAAAAACAATTTACAAGCAATACGGAAGCAAGTGAAAGAATATCACCTTAAGACGTGAATAAATAAATGAAATTTCAAGTAAATGAACTGAATTAAGGGCAGAAAAGGAGAAAAAAGTGATGAAATATTTTCCAATCAATCATCACGCGCAAAAAAATATGAAAGGATCAATAAATTCATCAATCAAATACGATTTAATTTCTTGCATTCGGTGTAGTAAAACAAATTTACTATGAAAAACTTTTTGTTTACACTACAAATATTTATAGAATACAATGATATATTTTTAGAACTAGAAATTTGTAAATAGCATTAAATTAATTTCATGTTCCGTAAAAAGATTTCTATTGAAAAGGTTAATGAAATCATGCAGATTGTTCTTCTTATTCAAATTATAAACACACACACACGTCTCACATGGACTACTTACAAATGTTGTTTTTTTCTTTTATTTGTAATTGAATCTTTTGTAATTTTATTCCTTTTTATTTTTTTTGAAAGGATGTGCATTGCATGTTGTAAGGTACTTTTCATTAAATTTCATAAGTATGAGTTAATTTGACATGAGGGTGAATGACATTTGTGTTTTATTTTTCTATTGATGATTTTTCTTCAAAAACATAATGAGTGTTTCTTGGAAACAAAATGAAAATCTTAATTTATAACATGTTTTTTTTGTTATAAATAAAGATTTTGAAGTCATGCTTCAATTATTATGAGTTTTCATAATCAGAATCGTTATCAATGAAAATGAGACAAATCTTGGGCGAAGATGAAAAAAG
This sequence comes from Culicoides sonorensis, assembly GCA_900002565.1. Classification (NCBI taxonomy): domain Eukaryota; kingdom Metazoa; phylum Arthropoda; class Insecta; order Diptera; family Ceratopogonidae; genus Culicoides; species Culicoides sonorensis. The sequence goes on from LN483419.1 coordinate 812,104, forward strand.
TTGAATTATAACAAGACGATAAACCAACCAATGGTGATTAATAGTCAATTATTTAAAAAATTTCGTTAAATTTCACATTAAAATTATGATGCACACTCAAATCTCACCTTGAACAGCCTAGTCCTTAACGAAAAAGGCTTATGTCTCTTCCGGATATCAGCACACCGAATCTGATGGCTCTTTTATTGACAGTCTTCGATTACTATTTTTCTTGATCCCAAGATTATTCGCACTCAAATTATTATTTGTTGTATTATTATCATTATTATTTGGAGTACTAATACTATTATTATTGTTATTGTTATTATTACTACTATCATTTGAACAGTTACTAATTGTAATTGTTGTAATATCTTTATGGGGAGATCTATCCATACTATAAAGATTCGTAATTGTTCCACTGCCAATACAATCTGTAAAATGATTATGTCCACCTGTTCCTAGCAAATTTCCATTTGGTATTGAGTTGTGACGTCGATTTGATGAATCAACAGACGCTGTTTCACTACTTGGCGTTTCAAGTGAGACAGCTGAATGTGCTCGGGGAATCAATTGATGACTTGAATAAAGACGATCTGTTGTTAGTTGTGATGATTGTTTATTTTAATTTTTATTTTTTCGAATGTATGTTTGTGATGTGTGCAGAGATATGGAAAAGATGAAATACAAAGAACAAAAAGCAAAATGTGGGTTAGTAAATATTCGATTTGCATTATTAATTCATAAGCAATTTCATGGATGATTTTATAATAAAAAAATTATAAATTGTTACTGACCTAATCCATTTGGTGTGTGAAGTTCCGCTTTCACTTCATCTAATTGACGTGAACTACAAAGTGGTGTATCTACTTCATATGTATTGTTGAATAAGGTGTAATCGACTTCATATTCTCCGGTTTCCTTTTTAAATGAGATCATTGACTCGAAACGATGTCCCCATAAAATTTCAGATGGTAAATAGCTGCTGCGAGCTTGTGTAGTCATTCCAGTTGATTCTACAACACCCTCTAAAATTAGAAAACAAAATTGAATTGTTAAATTTAATAGTTTACAAATGTTTTATGAATTCCATAAATAAAATGTTAGCCAACAAGTTCAGATTATAATCATTTATGTAACTCACCTAACATAACAACAATTTCAAATCGTTCTTTTATCATGTCTTGAGCAGATAATGCATACAATGGGCTTTGTTTATCTATTTTGTGCACAATTGTTGTTGGCCAGATAAACATAAGCCGATCATCACTTCCATCGGCACCCACTTGTAATTCTTGTTGATAGAAACCGAGCACCTCACCCTCTCTCGTTACCTTTATATTGAAACAATAAATTAAATTGTTATACAATCCAAAAAAGAATATTAATAAATTACTTTTCTCCTTATAATTTGTGCACGAACATGAGCTTCAATTATATGACTTTTACGCATATCTCCAACTCTGAACATTAGACATGGAACCTAAGACAATAAAAAAAATAATGATTTGGCCATCTCAAATTCGATGTAAATTAATTTCTTACACCATCACGATGACATATGACTGCATTTCTTGAAAACAAGAGAGTTTGTGCTCGTTTCTTTGGTCGTGAGAGTTTGGCAAATACAATTCCAACCATAAATGCTTGGGTAAATACACCGGTGATACTTTGTAAACACAATAAAAATACCGCTTCAGGACATTGTTCCGTAACATAACGATGACCGTAACCTGCATAGTTTCAAAGAACAAACAATATACTTAACAATAACTTTTTTAATGGATGTCATTGACATTTCTTACCAATCGTATGTTGTGATTCAAGTGAAAAGAGAAATGTTGATGTAAATCCATAGAGCTCGGTAACACAAGGTATGTAAGTTGTTTTATTGGCAGAATGTAACGCTGAATCTCTTATATTATGAATCCAGTCAAAGTCACCATGCGAATACGCAATTAGATACCATAACACAGCAAATATTAGCCATGATAAAATGAAATTTAAAGCAAATACAAATATGGTCCATCGCCACTTAATATCAACAAGTGTAGTGAAAATATCCTATAAAAAATTCAATTTTACATTGTAATACAATTTTTTCTTATAAATTTTCATTGTGTTTCTAACCTGTAAATATCTTCTTCGTCTTTTTGCTACATTGCCTTGTACTACATTACAGTCACCAGATTTGAATATAACACGCTTCCTGACACGCCTTGATGAGAATCGTGTCTGTCTATATCTGGAAAAAGAAAATTAAACGAGATATTTTATTATGAGTAAATTAAATTTTTATAATTAATTAAAAAAGAAAATAATCAAAAGACCAGTCATAATACGACAAGTGTGAACAAATTAAATTTAATTTTTTGTTTATATACTATTTTGAGCGAATTTCAACAAGCAATAATCATCAATATTTTACTATTTATTTTGACACATGTGTTATATAAGCAAAATTCGGAAATTAAAATACAGGAAATTGTATTAAGTAATTCCTTTCCTTTCGCATTTTAATGTAAATAAACAGTAATTTTACTTTTTAACTACAATTTGAAGGTCGAGATGAAATTTTAATTAAAATACAATAATTACTCAATGACTAATTAAAATATTTATTGTAGCAAATTTGTATCGAATATGGAAAGTTGATAAGGCATATCAATTACTTATTTGATTTTCACACAAATAAATTAAATGCTTTATTTGGCTGTATTGTGGGTCATTTGATCAAAACGTGATACGGTAATTTTTCGCTAGTTTTTTTATAATCAGATAATCAACGGTTTTTTTTAGGAATAGAACTTGAAATAGTGGAAACGCCTGGTTAAACACGTGTTAAAATAATGTAAATTTTCTCGAGAAATCCATTTACATGATTGAATAATTCTTTGTATAAATTAATTAAACTTATAAATTCTTGTTAAATCGAATAAAAATACAAATTTATTATTTTTTTTTTATTTAATTGAACTTATTATGAATTGCATTTCTATGAAGTTTATGTTTACAACACTGTGTAACAAAATGAATGAAATGAATAAGAAAAAAATTGTAAAACAGCAACAATAAAAGTCAGAGTTGTTGATGAGCCTCTGAATTGTGCCAGGAGGGACCTAAAAGCCTGAAAACACCTCTTGTGTTTCGCGAACTTCAGTCTAATCAATGAACCGTGGTATATTTTGTTCAATATATGAATAAAGTCTATAAATAGTAAGTATTATTCAGAGTTCTTGGAAAAAAGATAACTCAATGCAATTGTCGTAGATAGATTAAATATATTTTTTTTTACAATTTCTATAAAAACAATTACTCGGACTTCATGGAATTATTTAATCTTTTTGTGCGATAATTTATATTTTGTTTTTAACTTATTGTCACTCTTTGGGACATCGGTTTTTTAAATTCTTTATAATTTTAAGAACAAAATAGTCCCTGGCTGTTGCAGAGTGTTTGACAAGATTAGTTCCATTTGGTCGAGTGGAATTTAGTGAGTATTTGAGAATAACCTGGCAGAGCTTACCTTCATGATATCAAGAACAATTAAGGCTCAATACGGGCTCATAATTTCTAAGTGAAGATTTCAAAAGCATTCTTAAAAAAGTTTAAGTCATGAAATGTTAAGTCAAGTTTTGACTGGTTTAAGTTTATAGATAGATGTTTCAGCGTTATCTTTTTTTGATTAAAAATGTATTTATTTTTTTTTATAAAATCTTTGCTTTGCTTCATTTTATTTTAGTTTTATTGTAACTTCCTTTTAGAAAAGACGTTTTATAATTTGAAAAAAAAACTGCAATGGCGTTGATGTATGAAGGGACACAACAGAGAGGAGAGATAATCCAGAGAAGAGAGGGTCCATTATTTGACTTTTCATTTTTAACTAATTGGTTTTCTACACAAACTACTAGAAATCCATATCCTGTCACAACAGAGTATATAAAACCAAGAACCAGGAATTGTTCACCTTTGAGAACAGTTTATGCAGAACCAGAATTAATTTCTTCCACGCTGCCAACAGATAGGACTAAAAATGTTCTTCAATGGGTAAAAGAGGCATTGAAAGAGTTTGGTTTGGACGAGGCAAAAGTAAAACGCTACGTTTCAGATCTCTACAAAGACTGTTATGGTGTAGGATTACTTGTAACCTTGACAGCATTGGTTTTTGGTTATAAGTTCCACATTAAAGTAACAATTGCTGCTGGAACTACACTTGAAATGTATTTTAATTGATTTTAATGGGACATTATTATCAGGTTGAAATGAAATAAATTCTTTGTTTTTTTTTTAACTTTAGCATATTTTTTACTGATTACTGATAAATTGTGATGAGTAAGACTTTTGAAAAAGATGATATCTTATAAGAAGAAATTCAGCTCAGGAAGGTAGGAAAATATAAATCTTCAATATTCCTCATTCCACTCAAAATAAAAAATTCTCACAATACAAAATTTCAATTTACCGACCATAAATAATTTGATTATTTAAGCGTTAATTTGTTGATTTTTCAATTACAATGTCTATTTAACTGGAAAAACCTAACATGTATTTTATTATAAATTATTTTTGATTAATACAATAATAATAAAAACGATAATTTTATGATTTTATTGTAGGTAAACATCAAAATCAGTTTATTCTGTGAAAAATTCTGACAAAACAGATGTTTTCTGTATTTTATTTCACGTCATAATATTGTTTCAATAAATTAATAATGCATGTAACCTTTATCGTATGTGATATCAAAATAAATTTTTACACGTGTAAATTTTTGAGACAACCAAATTTGTATTGTCTCAAGTGACATGATTCGAATTAACTTAGCAAAATTAGCGTAATCCACTTAATCAATTAAATTATTTATTCTTAATTTGTAATTCGTGTCTTTGTTCTGATCATGAAATCGTAATACAAGTCAATTATGATAAAATTAAGCTAATATGAGATGAACGAGTAAAGGAAGTAAACTATTTAACTCACTGACCTACGCATAGTCATAAAAAGTTTACATTTTTATTGAAGAATGTTCAATTTTAATAATGTTTTGAATGTTGTTGAACATAAAAACAATTTAATTGTGAAGAAATTTGTGAGTATTTCATTTTTTTTTAATTTAATATCAAATTTAACGATTCTAGAACCTTTATCATCGTTATGTATGATATTTTTCTTAGTTCTATAAATAAATGAAACAATAAATACGATATTTTATCAACACACTCACAATATATATCATAAAAATATTGAATTTCAATAATGCAAAAAAAAGACAAGAAAAAAAATGCTTAAATGGGTGTAAACTAATCTTGTATTACGTACATGCTCTCAATAATGGCAGTTTTAATTTTCTTATATCATCTAAACATGAAAATGAATATTCTTGAAGTTATATCGTTTGAATCGAAAGATGATTAATAATATTTTTTTTTGTAATTTTTCAATGAAAATTTTTGTGATGTAATTTTTCACGTCAATTCTAAGATAATTCAATGAACGAAGTTTATTTATAGATTATTTGAGATTTACAGTTTAAATGCAAACAATATTAAATTGAATGTAAACAAATATTACAAATTTTTAGGGAGAAAAGTTTTAATTTATTGTAACGTCATTTGTAAATAAATTACTGTAAGGTGCTTCGTGGGTGGTCAAGTGCATTATTGTGGAAAATAAAAGTGGAAGGAAAATTGTTAAAAATTCATCAAAATATTTTTAGTTATGTGTCTCAGACTATATTCCATGCGCTGATGGCAAAATGCTGATGATGGGAAGCTAGATTGACCGAGTGATTGTTGAAAGTTGAAATTCAAATGTTTAACTGATTAATGTGTCCTCTACTAGCTCTTCTAATATGAATGTGACATATCAGCCCTTATTATTTAGTCGTCAAAAATGTTCTCATTGTCATTCTAAACTACAGTAAAAAAAAAGATCTAGTTGTTTACATGAAACCTAATGATATATTTTTCAATTCTTCCTATAAATTTATGACCTTGTTGTACAAAATAAAAACAAAAATTACGCAATATTTCTTTTCGGGATTCATGTTTACAATCGCTTATTATTACTTGAATTATATTTATATTACCAAAAAAAAAACATGTTTTTCTATAAATTTCATTTAACAAAAGATCTAAAATGAAAATTCAACTTTTCATCACCATACGACCATATTTTCATCAAAATATACACACAAACAATATCAATTAATTACAATTAATTTCATGCCTAATCCTATCTTAAACATATATGACGACAATATTGACACTTTAACATGTGTTTTACTACCAACGTTAATACTTTTAATTGTTTTGTTAGTAAAATTTTCATTTAGAAAGGCTTTTTTTTTTACAACTACGGAAGTAACGTTACAGATAAAATAAAAAAAGGGGTAACGTATTGCAATGCACGTGTGACTTGGATGATAGCCAATCTAAGTTAAAATTAATTTAACTGAGTCAGATATTAATCACATCATTAGCAGTTAATTTAGGGGACTTGTCTATCGTGAAAAAATTATTACAACAATTAAATAAGTGACAATTATTTTTAATTTTACTACCTTGAACTTAATTTTTTTTATTAAGTGATTTTTTTCACATTAAAACACTCAATTTATTTGCAAACACTTGTTCAAATTAAATTAAAATAATAATTTTTGGTATTTTTTTGAATATTTTCAGCATTATTTTAGATAATTTTTGTTGTGTTATTTCAAAATGTTTGTTTGAGTATGACTCAGTACATCACATCTGTTCTGTTTTTATCATACAATTAATTGTCACAAATACCTTTGTTATGGGTTATTTTTGTAAAAATGTATAAAATTAAATTAAGTATCTATGAATGTCACAATTGGTGACACATTTAAAACTGCAATTTATTGTTTAATTGCAAAATTTAATTGAATAAAAAAAAACATATTTATTTTATTAAGTGAGTCCTCTAAGATGACCTAAATTAAACAAAAAAAAACATTAGAGCAACGTTATGCATGATATTTAAAGGTTAAGCACATTGGTATGAAATTAATTCCTTTTATTTCAATGGTGAATGAACTTCAAAGGTCCCATGTGGAATTTTACAACACGTATCCTAAAATTTGCTGAAATTTAATCCAAACACATGATACCTACTTTTCACATTCGTTATTCCACGCAACACTGGCATACGTGGATTCATATGCCTTTTGATGCATTACCGCGGCATTGAAACATCTTCTCATGTCCAACATTTTGTTTAAATATTTAATTTCTTTCTTCTTAACACCACAAATTAACAAGTCTTTTTTGATCAAATAAATTATGTTTATTATTATTGTTATTAAAATTTATTGATCATTATTTTCAATCCAACACAAAAAAGTCAAAATTTACAGTACAAATAAAAATGTAGGATGAAAATAATGAAAAGCAATTTTATTATCAAATTTATATCAAAATATTCAACATTAATAAATATTTATTCTTGATACAGCCTTTTAATGATTGTTATACAAAAAAAAATATTGTATCATTTTCATTTTTTTTATAATTGTTTGGGTGTGGGTCGAACATTTTTATTCGTCTAATTTTCATTTTTATTATATTTGGTTTTCCTTTTGTAAATTACGTCGTATATTATTTTCATATAAACATTCACAATATTATTTTTTTTATTATAATGTTTAATTTTCTCTTTTATTTTCATTATTTATGTATAAATTTATCATCATACATTTTGAAATTTTTCCATCTTTCAATTGCTTGAAATGAACAGCTGGATTTTAATTCACTGTGTTGCGAGTAGAAATTTTGTTAATTCGATTTGGTTTCTTGGAAATTCAATTTTCATTCAATAAGAAAACGCAGTCAATTGATACGTTCGGTAATAAATCAAAAATTGAACTGTCGTTGATAAGTGAGAGAAAAGTGAATTGAGTAAAAAAGAATGTCGTTGCATGAAATAAAAAAAAAATATTGACTGTTATTTTTATGTATGAGCTAATTATTATTTTGACAGGTATCACAGGGAACTTCAATATTGGCTAGAAAAAAATTCACCATGTTTTAATTGTATGCAGAGCTTACAGTTACCATTCAGATTCTCGTTGGATCAAAATTAGCTACGTGTTCGCCCCGTTCTGTGTGATTTTCTTTAAAATTTGCATTTTAATTATCTTTCAGCAAAATTTCCATTCAATGTTTTGTCACCTTGAGTTGAAATACAATTTCTTTGATACATTTTTATCATATAACTCAGTGCACGTAGAATAATAATCAGTGACGAAAAAAAAATATTCTCAATTTAGACCATCTTTCATCTTTTCTACACAATTCACATGTATAAATTTATTTTTATTTTCTTTTTAGACTACAAAGAAATACCAAAAATAGATTTAAAATGACACAGCTAATGATTTTTTTTGTTACATTACAACAATAACGTCATTTTGATTCAAAAAAGTGCCTCTTTTGAAGAATAATCATAATCATTTTACTTACATAAATTTAAAAAATAATTCCGACATATTTAGTCCCGTTGGTGTATTATTTTGCATTTAATAACATTTTCATAAAATATTTTATTCTCAATTCAATCATTTACATTTTCATCTTAACACCTACTTGCTAATAATTTTTCACATTAAATTGATAAAAAAAATCAAATTTTATTTCTTTTTATTTTAATTTCATTGACGTTCCATGAAAATTCTATTGTTTTATTTTTTTTATTCTCGTATTTATTTTGTATAAAAAAATCAGTAATTTGTTTTATTTTGAATTTTATTTTCACAATTTTAATGTTGTTCATTAATTTTTCTCACACACACTTTTAATTACTTCTTGTCTGTTTCAAATACAGAACAACAATATTAATATTTATGTGAAAAAAATAGATGTGAGACAACGAGATGTTTTTTTTAACTAAATTTTTGAATATTATTATTATTTAAATATATGAATATTTTTTTTTTAAATTGAAATAAAGAGATTTTACTCTTATTATGTTTAAAATGATTTTTTGTCTCATGACAATTATTGTTGTGTCGCAAGGAAATTTACTTTGATCTTCTTTGGCATTCTGCTTAAAAGTAACTGGTAAGTAAATAAAAAAAATACTTTAATAAAACCCTGTGCTCTTAATCAATTTTAACTGTATTTATCCAGTTAATTTTTTTTTAAGAATTGATAACAAAAAAATGTATTGTACCTTAAACAGAATCATTCGAATGGATTATCTTGTCTTGAAATGTGTTTTCGTATCATCTTTGATGTAAATTGTGCGTCTGTAACGAAGCTCAGCACTGAGATCAGGTATCTTAAGATAAAATATTTGAATTTTTTTTAATCACGTCAGTGATTTAATTGAAGCCGTCTCTTTACTTCAAATTTTTACTTCAAAATTTACATAAAGAACAGAAATCTACAGATGCATTGCATACCCAGACAATTAATGTACAAGGCTCATCTGACCTTCAAAACCAGAAGATCAAAGACTTGACGGGGTAGTTTTGAATTTCTCACTCGAAATTCTCCGGTTTAATAGTTTGAAAGGCAAAGCCAAACTGACTATTTCATGAAATTAACTTTAACCTGAGTCTGCATTGACCGAATGTAAAATTTTAGATGCAAACTAGCTCACTGATTTAAGTCTAGAGTAAATTTTAATTCATCTTTGACGTCATTCATCAATAAAAAAAGTAAAATTTAAGTTTTAAAGTGTCAAATTACAAAAAAAAAATTGTTTCTGAATGAATGAATGTTCAATGTGAATTTTAAATTTGGCAGACGTTTGAAAATGTGACTACGTACCTTATTGATTCAAATCCCGTAAGAAATTTGAACATATTTTTATAAATTTTGTACATTAATTTTAATATTAGGTGTTACATAAATTGAATCTCGATGATAAGAAAATAATTGATTTTATTTTAGAATTTTAATCTTAAAATGTTTATTAATTATTATATCAAAGAAATAAATCTGAAATATTGTTAATTTATTGCTGGAATCCTTATTCGTGAAAATATCATAAACATACTAAATAAATTTTGTGATGTCTTTCATTTAAATATCAAAATTTGAATGGTTTCTCGATTTTTGATAACAATTCAACTGACACGTTTTCAAAAAACATGTGAATTTCGTGTTAAATGTTTTTCTTAACGTCTTCTTTCACCTTCTATCGTTCTTAGTATTCAAATGAGCGCAAATCGACGTCATTGTGATATTCAATTCATAGGATTCTGATTCAAGAGCGTTTTCGATGAATATTGTGGACTAAGATCCTATGGAAAATTTCTGTTCATTTGTACACTATGCCATATGTCTGTAAATTTTGATGATTTATTGTCAAGTTATGCTTTGATAAAACAAATACGTCAAAATACGTACTACCTTTTCCAAAAGTATTAATTTAATTAAATGACTCAATTGAGACCAATTTCAAACAATAATAATAAAAAAAAATATATCAACAAGCCACTAGGGTATTCATCTTATATACAGCAAGGTCATCAGTTCATGCACTTGATATTATTATTATTATTTTTATATTTTATACTCCTTCAATTAATCCTGGGTATGGTGTACATGTGCGGAGTAACAACACAAAGTAATCAACAGAGAGTGCATCAACAAAACAGTTTTTTTTATCACTAACATGAGAAAGTTATTATTCTAAATATTGAAAATATCACGTTTAGGATTAAAATTGTGTTTTTCTGTGTATGAAGTGTGTTTGTGTGTGTAGAGAAACTCAAATTTAAATTGTTAAGTTGATCAAACAGCTTGATGTTTACTTTCTGTATAAAAATAAATAGTTCAATGAGTATTTTATTTTTACTTAGTTTAGAAAAAAAGGGAAGAAATTTGTTGTGATGCTATTTTTCTTGTGCAGTTTGATTTGCCATGAATATAAAAAAAAAAAAATTTTTTTGCTTAAATGTTTGTCAACAAGGAACAGTTTGTGATGTTTGAATTATGTGTTTTTTCTCTTTATGTGGAAAATTTAAAACATTAAGAGAGTGCAAATTATTCGTAATTATGCTCAATTAGAAACCAGTGGCGGATTGGCCATACCGGCAAACTGGCAAATGCCAGAAAGGCCGCAATCAATCGTCTTGTAAAAGTTAGCGTAAATTTTAAAGAAAATCATACAGAATGTGAGCCGTTAGTAATTTTCAATCCACCCCAGTTGGAAACCGCATTTTAAATTGATATGGTAAATTTAGCCAAATTAACATTAAAATTAGCTTAAAAATGTCTTTGACTAATCATGATGCGGTAAGATTTCAATTATTAGCTATAAATTTTACTTACTCCGAAATAAATCGAAATATTTTACAAACTTCGTCATACATGACACCCACAACCGAAATAAAAATTTTGTTTTTATCAAATTCGATTTCTTTGTAATTTATCATTAATGTTTTTTTTTTATTATTTTTTCAAACTTTTCACTTTCAATTTTTTATTTATATAATTTTGGACTGTGACATTTTAAAAATTTTCCACAATATTTTTCACGATCACTATCACGGTCATGTATATGAAAATATTTTCAAACTTGATTAATTGAGTAAACACCAAAACAACAGCTTGATGTTTACTTTCTGTATAAAAATAAATAGTTCAATGAGTATTTTATTTTTACTTAGTTTAGAAAAAAAGGGAAGAAATTTGTTGTGATGCTATTTTTCTTGTGCAGTTTGATTTGCCATGAATATAAAAAAAAAAAATTTTTTTGCTTAAATGTTTGTCAACAAGGAACAGTTTGTGATGTTTGAATTATGTGTTTTTTCTCTTTATGTGGAAAATTTAAAACATTAAGAGAGTGCAAATTATTCGTAATTATGCTCAATTAGAAACCAGTGGCGGATTGGCCATACCGGCAAACTGGCAAATGCCAGAAAGGCCGCAATCAATCGTCTTGTAAAAGTTAGCGTAAATTTTAAAGAAAATCATACAGAATGTGAGCCGTTAGTAATTTTCAATCCACCCCAGTTGGAAACCGCATTTTAAATTGATATGGTAAATTTAGCCAAATTAACATTAAAATTAGCTTAAAAATGTCTTTGACTAATCATGATGCGGTAAGATTTCAATTATTAGCTATAAATTTTACTTACTCCGAAATAAATCGAAATATTTTACAAACTTCGTCATACATGACACCCACAACCGAAATAAAAATTTTGTTTTTATCAAATTCGATTTCTTTGTAATTTATCATTAATGTTTTTTTTTTATTATTTTTTCAAACTTTTCACTTTCAATTTTTTATTTATATAATTTTGGACTGTGACATTTTAAAAATTTTCCACAATATTTTTCACGATCACTATCACGGTCATGTATATGAAAATATTTTCAAACTTGATTAATTGAGTAAACACCAAAACATAAAATTTTAATTTATTTAAGATGTTTCCCTGATCTTGACATGACCAATGTTAATATAAAACTGATCCGAACTGACACAAAACATTATTCAAAAATTATTTTATTTCATTCCATTTTAATTGTTAATCGACATGTGTCTTTACTGGATTTTAACTTTTTTTTCTTTATTTTTAACATGTGATGTAAATTTATTTTTTTTTATTCATAAAATGTTTGTTTTTGATTCTTTATTTATCTTAGATATGCGGTCAGTTGAAATTATTTGTATTGATGAAGTGCCGTGTGATAAAAATAAATAAATGACGACTCTTAATTCGCAATTATCATATTAGCACAACAATTACTTATGTCAAAATTAAGTGTTCTCAGATATAACCTTAATGATGGACTAACGCATAAGATTAAAATTAGAATAAAATTTGATTTGATTTTTGTTCAATTCAAACTATTTGCACATGTTTTATTATTATTGAAAATTTCATTAACTTTACATATTTATTTATGCACGTTTTCGTTTCCTAGGAAATGAATACAATAAGACATTTAGTCTTGAATAAATATTATTTTGAATTTTGGCATATATGCAACACAAATTCGTTTATTCGAAACGTGATTTGTGTGATTTTTAGGACAGGTGCGTTAAAAAGCCGGAGAAGTGAAATAATGACGTTGATAAATTTCACTTTTTCTTTAAAGAAATATTTATTCTTTTTTTATGAATGAAAACGAATGAGAACAAAACAGTTCAATATCAAAATAAAGCAGTGACGTCCACGTGATTCGTAGAACTCAAATTTGGTGTGTACAAATTCACCTAATTTGAATTTCATTCATTTTTTTTTAATGGTAATCAATGTTGAAGTCAAATTTAGGTTAAGAAATTTAACGTTTTAATAATTTAACCTCAATTTTCGTTGAATTATCTTAAAATAAAAGATCAATCAATATTACATCGTGTTATATAAAATATTACACGTTTAATGTGGTTTTTACTTTCATGTTGATAGATTGAAGAAAGTTTATTGAGAAAATGAGAAAAATGGAAATTGAGTTTATGATATTAATAAATCTTTTGAATTCGTTTATTTATAAATAATAAAAAAAAAACTTATATGGGTTAAAATTAAGCGAAAACCAAATTAAAACAAATTAATTTCATGGCATGAGATGGTTTTGTGGTGGAATAAATTTTAACGCCAACTGACAACGCAGTCTCTAGATCCTGGAAATTTGCTCATTATTTTTACAATGCACATTTGAAATAAACTGCATGCCTTTTTCTAAGTAAATACATAACCCAACCTTCTCAGAACTACGAACAGTATTCATACAATTGCATTATTTATTAGATTAGATAAGCAAATCTCATATTCAAACTGATAATACTCGCTTATATCACGTTATCTAATCATTTGACAGCTGTTATAAGATAATTCGCTTTTTTTAAAGCAAAATAGTACTTGAAAATCATTTTAAAATTTTAATCATCAGTCAAAAATTGTAGTGGCCAAAAAAATCATTTAGCAATTTTGATTAAAATGCTTGATATTCGTCCAATTTCACCTGAATTAGCTGCAATTGCACAAAATGAGTGTTTTGAAGTTCCTGAACGCATGGAGGAAGATGTCAAAACGTTAAGATATTGGATTGAGAAATCACCATACATAAGAGCAAATTTAACTGACCAAGGTCTGGTTTCAATATTAAGAGCATCAAAATATAGCTTAGAAAAAGCTAAGAAGAAAATTGATGTTGGATTGACTGTGAGAACATTGATGCCTGAAATGTTTACGAATTTATATCCAATTACAGATCAAATGAAAGAAATTCTTGATTTAGGGTAAATTTTATTGTGTTTCCATATACATTTTTTAATGTAATTTTTTTTATAGGATTCAGTGTCCACTTCCCTTAGCAGGACCGGATGCACCAAGAGTACTTTTGAATCGTGACGGTTTAAATGATCCACAAAAACACAACATATATGATATCATGAAAGTGAATGCGATGTGTGGTGATTTATTGTTCAGCACATGTGATAATTTTGCTATCAGTGGTTTTGCGGCAGTGATTGACCAGCAATTTTTGACCTTTGAACATATTAAGCAAATGAATCCGACTTTTATCAAAAAAATGGCTTATGCTTTCCAAGAAGGATCACCATACCGAATTAAGGGACTGCATTTCATCAATTTCAGTCCATGGATTGTAAAAATTTTTAACTTTTTTAAGATGTTTTTAAATGAAAAAACAAAAAGTAGAGTGAGTAATGCACTTTGAAGCTTTTTTATTGTAATTTCTAACTTTTCGTTTAAATGCACTAGATTTACGTCCACGAATCACTTGAAGAACTGTACAAATACGTTCCTAGAAAAATTCTTCCTTCTGAATATGGGGGTGAAGCTGGACCAGTTGATGTCCTTGTTAAAGAATTCAATAAATTTGTTCTGGAAAATGAAGAGTTCTTTAAAGCTCAACAAATGCTGGGAACTGATGAGAAAAAACGACCTGGAAAGCCCAAAACAAGTGAAAGTGTCTTTGGTTTAGAAGGATCATTCAGACAACTGGAATTTGATTGAATTTTTTTTAAATTGATATGATTTTTTTAAACATTAAACATGTGATTGACCACAAATTAAAATAAAAAATCTAAAAACCTGTATGGAAAATTCAAGTAATATGTTTAGTCCTTTAAAAAAACAAAATTAAACACAGTATGTCAAGGCCTTGATTAGCATTTTTAAATTTGTACCTTCTGCAAAAAAAGATGATGCAATATTTGTAGCTGTAATATCAAGTAAATTGCAACCACATGTCTCTTAACTTTAAGAGAAATTCAATGAAGACTGGAGGAATGTCTTTTTTACCCATTATAAGCATGAGTAAATGAATTCGATATTTTAAATCTATCGCAATAAACAATAATGGGAAAAACTAGGTCATTGGCGTCACAGCTTCTTGTCTATTTGAATTAATTTCTTTAGTAAATATGATACTAATGCAAAATTTTTCCATTTCTCCGTTTTTTCTTTCTTTTTCTTTGCAAACTTGCTCTCAATATTTATGCATTAATAAAAATGAATCACAAATAAAGTGTTCTGTGTTATATTACACAAAGATACCGGAAATACACAAACATGGTAAAGTATATCATTGACACTATCAGGCGTAATCATATTTATATTATATATGACTTTATGAAAGCACATTTTTGTTGTTAGTTTATATTAAGAGAAAATTAGAGCAGCAGACAATTTGTATTGTGTCTATTTATAAATATGTACCATGATGTGAGAAAAGGAAAAAAATAATATTTATAAATAATAAATAATTGGTATAGGTTCTGGCAATATCAAATAAAATTCATAACAATAGAATATTATTAAGACCCACGCTTATGTAGATCTAGATTTTACTCCTTTAAACAATTAATATTCAATTTCTCGTGAGATTTGGGTTTTTCTTGAATTCGATTATCATTCAAATATATAAATAAATTGATAATAAAAACTTACCGTGTTAGTGGTCCCGGTGATTCACTGACTGCCTTCAAGGACATTCGAAGCTGTCTATGGAATGTTCCCAAAATAGATTCTCGTCTACGATTATTCAATTCTGGGTCAGGGATTTGTGCAGTTTCCTTAACTGGTTGCTGATCATCAATTTTAACGATAATTGAGCCTGGTGATGCAGAGCCATCCAATAATTTGGTCCATGATAAGTCACCACTTGGCGATTCTGGTTCTAGGAGTGATGAAGACATGCTTTGTTTGTGTTGATTTTAAATGTTTCCTTTTTCTGAAATACGTTAAATTGAAGTTAATATCATTGAAATTTTAGTTTGAATGAATATGAATCAACAAAACTATAAACATCCCCTCACACGCTCACACTCAAATGCAGTTTCAATAAAGAATTTTATGAATATGATTATGATTTTTACAAAAAAAACCGCAATTTAACTCAACTTGACTTCCAAAATTTTCTTCTTTTATTAATTCAATTTATTATTATTTTTATTTTTTTCTCTTCATTACATGGCAAATTCATCTTGATTTGCAATTTTTTCGGTTATCATTTTATTACGCGTCAAAAAGTCTCTTTGAATTGCGGTGTCGGCAAATTTCTGAACAGCTTGTGTCTAATTTCATTTTATTTCATCCAATTTCATGCAAAAAAAAAAATATAATACCCGGTGTGTAGTCTTTTGATTACAATTTTTATTGTTGTTCACAAAATAATTTGATTACAAATATAATTTTTTTTTTATTTTATTAACATTTTATGGAATTGAGGTTGTCAATTGAGACACAATAATATTGGGATGAGCGGATATACGTATAAATAATATAAAAAAATGATATATTTTTAGAAAAATCGTTTTGCATTTAAAAACGCTTTGCAGAAGTTTATTCGTCACATTTTTCATTGAAGCTTTCCACATTTAAAATGTAAATATAACATGACTTGAAACCCTTTTTTATTTATTTTATTTTTGTTAAAAGGACAAAAGCTTTGTTAAGATTTTACATGAAAAAACGTGAACTTCTGAAACAAGAATAAATTTTAGATGAAAATTTATTTTAAATGACGGTGAAAACGTGAGAAGTGATATGTACGTACTAACTTTGTGAACTTTGATTTTTTTGGAATGGATATCGTGTCATACACCCACTTTCATACATATTTGCATATAAGCTTGACGTCAGTTTGATGTTTTTAATTGAAAGTAATGAATCACGTTTTACGTGTGATAAGAAGTCAAATTCAAATCAATTTATAGCAATTTTAAATATTTTTTTTATGACATACCCAAAAGCTCTCGAACCAAAAAATGCTCATTTGGTAGAATTTTTTTTTATTCTTACAACACCCTAGGAAAATTCTTCTATGTGAACATCAAATTAAAAATTAATGACTGGGAATTTTCCATTCAATGTAAACGATTGATTTTATAAATCATTAAAATTGCAATAATATCGTGCATTTTTATTGGTATTGATTGAAATAATGCAATTCAATCAGAAGTTACAAATAATCACATTTTTTTAAGCATCAAATTACTGTTGATTGAATGAACTACTGATGGTTTTATGTGAAATGTTAGTGTAAAAACGAAATAAATTGACTTTTAGAAACATAAAAAATGTACAAATTCCTTTTTTCCACTTCTTTCGATTACTTTTAGAAAATTGTAGCATTAAAAATGAATCATGGTTTTAAACTTATGTCGGATGCTGCGGTAAGGACATTAACTGCATGCAGACTTACTCAGTTTCGCTCAATGATAGGAATATAAAACCTTATCAACCAATATTGTTGCAAAAGTTATCATATTATGAATTTCCTGAAAGAATATCCATTTCTAACTAGTTTTAGTTTGAGACTTCTTAAGTGCAAAAGTATTTTTATTGTTAGTGCAATATTAAAAAAATGCCTCATCTAAGTGACAAGTCTGATTCATTACATACTGTAAAAGTAGATTCAGATATTAATATAATTCGTCTAGATCGTGGCTTTGGAGAATATAATCTAGACAGTGATTCTGATGTTGATATTAGTAGTGATATCGAAAATTCGAATATTAAATCTCGAGAATCCATCAATTTCTTACAGGCAAAATTAAATGAACATTTCTCAAAAGAGATAAACAAGGACGGTGTTAAAGATTTGATTAGTGATATTTTCAACCACATTATGGTGAAAAGCTTTTTGATTGATGAAATCGATGAAAATCAGGTGTGTTTTTTGCACAAATTATTATATTATCTAATTAAAATTGGACTCAAAGATGAAAAGGACGTAGACATAATTGAAATAACGTTGAATAAAAGCAATTTAGATTATCGTAAGTATCAAAATGGAGTTGTTTTGAGAATGTTAAAATACTATGACAGAAAAATAGAACCAAAATCAATTAAATATCTTCAGTGGCAAATTTTGGATGGAGAAGGTGAAAAGTTAGTAGAATTCTCTAAGATGTTCAATTGTGAAGATGCGAAAAAGTTTATTAAATGTATAGATAGAGCAATCATGAATGAAAAACATCTTGATGATTTAGTTGAAGCAATTTTTGCATCCGGATCTCTCGAACTTTTAAAATACGTTTTAGAAAAGATCAAGAAAGGTAGTGGAATTAAGTTGATGACACCCTTAGTTGTAAATGCTGTGTTTTGTAGTTTATTCACAAAAATAAGTCATGTTGAAAATTTTAAAAGATGTTTTGAATATTTACTTAATGTTCTCAGTGAACACGAAATAAATTATGCAGATGCTGAAGGAGAAACAGCTTTACATATTGCTGTTGATTTTAATGACGACTTCTTAATTAGGAAGTTACTTGAAAAGGGTGCTTCAATCAATATACCAAACAATTGTGGAGATTATGCAATAGAGAAAATGAGTTTTGTATTTTTGGAAGAGTTACTTGATAAGCAGATCACATCAACTCCAACAATTTATTTGGATGACGAGAGCACTTGGAAAGCAATTAATAATATGTATAAGAAAAAGTATGATTTGAATGGATATTTTTTTATGAATTTTAAATCATTCTTTGATAGCTTTTTTGACGTCCTTGATCTAATGAAATCTTTATCAGAATCACAAAGACTTTGTAAGCTCATTAATCATCCAATTTTAACTACAATGCTAGAATTGCATTGGGCTTGCTTTAAAAAATGGATATTTGTCGATAATATATCAGTCATTTTCATGTTACTTGCCATTTTAACATTTGTCATGGAATATACGTTTTCCTTCGGATTCACCATTAGAAGAATCATCAATTATATTATTGTTGTTGTCATTTCAATTGTATTTTTACTAGAGGTGTTTAAAAATTACAAGTTATTCAATGAAATCATTGTTTGTGGATCAAATATGATAAAAATTTGGTTTAGCCAAGTTGACATTGATGAAACAGAAAACAAAAAAATATCTACATATGATATGAAAACGTTTCCTTTCTATCAGACAGTCACATCACTTTTACTCAAAGTTCCACTTTTATTTCTGATTATTGCTTATGCTTTTATCACTGCCAAAGAAAACTCAATGGAGGAATTAATGGAGAGCAACGATACAAAGCTTATAATTGGTGTTGGTGCAATATTTTTTTCCATGAACATTACACTCTTCATTGCTTATTTCAACCAAACAGTTGCTCATTATGTCATAATGTTTCTTCATGTGGCCAAGAATGGTCTCAAATTTATCCTTTGCATGTTTATAATTTTGTTTGGTTTTGCAGTAAGTCTTTCCATGCTAATAACAAATTTTCCATATGAAGGTGGATTGACTGGGTCAACGAATAGAACAACATCAACTTGGGAGACAATTGGAATAAGTCTAATGCGAACAGTGATTATGTCGACTGGAGAACTTGAAACAAGTAGTTTTAATATGCGTGCATTGATTTCCTACTTTGTGTTTCTTTTCTTCATTTTTGTCATTCCAATTGTGATGTTTAATCTTTTAAATGGTCTTGCAATTGAAGATATTTCTGTTGTCAAGCAAGAAGCGATGTATTGGTATCGAAAGACACAAATTACTGTGCTAACCGAATTTCAAAGTCTTTATTTTAATGTGTAAGTATAATTTATTTTAATTTGATATTAATATTAGTTTACCTTAAGAATAACAAAATTTTATTCAGAGATGACAGGTTTTCTTGCATCAAGTTGCCTAACATGGATATATCACTGTATCCCCAAGTTATTGGTTACAACGCATTTATTGCAGTCAATCCTGTTACTAAAGAAATATATGCCATGGATGGATTAGAAAAAATACAACGAAAATCAATTGGACGTTTATCTAAAAGTGCATTCATGAGCGCTCAAGAAGTCTTGATCAGACAAAAAACTTGCGAATAAGGTGACTAACACTTTTAACACCTTTACAGTGGGTTTTGTACCTTACTCATAATTGAGTTAAAAATTACAAAAAGTTTAAATTTGTTGTTTATCCCCCTCTCCCTCACTAGAAAAGTGAGCTATCCGACAAAAACTTTGAAAATTATTTTCAACCGCCTAAGTAAAGCAAAAACAATAATATTAATAAAAATATTGCTTCAATAATTTAAATATAACACCCTTTACGATAATTCAGCAAAATTTATTACCATTTAATGCACATAAATTTTCCACTTCATCAAAATAAAAACAAATTTGATACACTATCGACAAGTATGTCAATTTCAATTTTAAATTTCATTTTAGTCGACGTAACACCAATATAAATCGAACGAGGATATTGAACTCTTTAAGCAAATCAAATTCAATCGATTTTTCTTTTTTTTTCTATTTTATTTAAATTTAAATTGAAGGTAACCAAATTTTGTTATAACTGTAGACAAGCAAATAAAATAAACATTTATTTTTCAATGATTGTTTAGAAAATAACCATAATCCAATAAATTTAATGAACAAATTCATCAAAAAGTTATTTAATTAAATTTATTATTATTATAATCATTTAAATCAATAGACAAGTGCAATGAAATTTGGAGGTGCTACTATTTAAATCTGAGCTGTGCTATAATTAGATGCAATAGTTGCAAAAAAATTGACGTGTATCCATAGATATACAAAAGTTGTATGATCTAAATATTTTTTATTACTTTCATGTGTGAGAGAGCGAATATATCGTGATATTTGTGCGTTTTTTTTAATTTTAATTTTATTTTATATCAAGGTTTATGAACGGTTTTCAAATACAAGTGCACATGTAAGCAAAATTTAAATTCGAATTATTTTATCAAAGTTGAGTTAAATTTTATTATATTGTGTACATTTTTTTTTTTGTTTATTCTATCATTTTGATACAAATTTTTATTTAAGATTATTCAGCTGTTATTGCAATTCGATTTTTGACACACAAACAAAAATTAACATTGATATCACTGTTTTAATGTAATCAGATTAATTTGATAGTATTTTTTTTTGATTGAGTCATGCTAATTTCATATAAATGAAAAAAAAAACAGAAAACAGACAAAATTGTATTAACACTTCTTAATGTAATTGAATTAAATATAAGTTTTATCTAAAGTTTGTGTGAATGATTTGTTGAATGTGTTTTTTTATGAGTCAAAAAACAGCAGTGACTAGACCTATGAGACATATGGTTTTCATTTGATGATTCTCTTATCTATTTCTCATAATTTTTTATTATTACTTCAATACAATTTACTATTAAAATGTTCTTTAAGATACAATTTGATTACGCAATTTGGGTAAATTCAAAAGCACTTAAAGCACAATTATTCAGCCATTTTAAGAAATTTTGGAAAATCGTTAATTTTTGGAAAATTTGGATTTTGGGCTTTGGACTATTTTCAGACTCTGAAGCCTCTGGTGCTCAACTTCTCAGCCCAATCCTAAAGCTAATAAGTTAGAGTTCATTTTAGTAAACTCCTGCATCCACCAACACAATTAAGCAATTTTTAAAATTTTTAACTGTTTTTAACGGGTTTTCAGGCTTTGAGAGCTGTGAAACCCAATCCACAAGTCCATTTTTTCTTACGAAATGCACTAAAAACTGAATGAGACGATCAGAAAATCAAATAAATTTTCGTACAATAAAAATACTGAGAGCTATTTGTTCACATAATGCGCTTTTAAATGTTCATTTAATGCCAATTTTAACACATTTCATTTTTATTATGTGTTTATTATTGCTCATAATAATGGATGCACGTCATAGAAATAATGCCGCGCCACTGTTTAATTAAACTTATTTCCACTGGGGCTGTAAATTTTTCTTGGATTTTTGTGTGACACAACAATGAAAAAAAATACTGATAAAAAAATGAAAAACAATAAAAATTTATAAATTCTCTCCTTCTTGTAAGCACATTTGAGTTGACATGCTCAATTTAATTTATTTTTTTGTTAACAGTTTTGAGAAATTTTTTAAATTAATATTTATCAGAAAGAAAACTAAGTTAAATCCATTTTTTAAGATAATCGAAATAATAAATTGCAATCCATCTCTTCCGATGAATATCGCTCTTTTTTCAAAAACACTGAAATGGCGCTGAAAAGCCAAATATAACAATTAAAATTTAATTTCTAATAAAAATCATTTCTTAAACGAGGAATAGTAATTCAAAAATAAATATGACTTAAAGCCACAAATCTTATTCTCCGAGTAAGTAAATGTAAATATTTTGAAAATATAAATCTTACACCTCAGCTTAAATAAAACACCTTGCAACCTCATTTATCTAAATCTAATTTTTGAAGACGATAAAATTATGATATGAAAGATTAAAAGAAAAAAAAAATACTGATCACCTTGAAAAACTTCTCTCAAGTGCTTTACAAAAAAAATTCTTAATGAGTTAAGATAAAGAAGTTATTTACCGCACTTCAAACAACCACCATAATTTTTTTTTTTTGCTATTTTTATCTCAAAAAACTTTGAAGAATTTGGTTGGGAGGTTTTTTGTTTTGCTTTGTAAGCATTTGAATTACATAACGAAGATGATATGCTTGAAAAAGATTAAGTTTCAAGATTAAAAATTGCACGTGGTGATTACATCTTAAAACTTGTGAAAAAATGTGAGCAACTAACGATGTGAAGATAACATTCAATCAATATTTATTTCATAATCAGGATAAATAGAGATTAAAATTAAATGCTTTTAACTGAAAAATCAGAAGTCATACGATAAAGTTTTTAAATTTCATTTATAAATTTCATTTTTATCATAAATTTTACGATAGTTACCGTTACATAACACAACAAGAAGCAGATTTTCATGTCAAGGTTCAAATCAAAAGTTGCCAAAATAATTTTTAATTCAACACTAATAATAATTAATTATGTCAACTTTTCTTCGCTGCTCATCTTAAGATTTTTTCACTTTTAATGTAATTAACTTAAGTTTATGTGATGTAATCGTTTACTATACAGACTTATATTGAAAGCCTTGAATTCTGAAAATTGCAATGTTGCGAGTGTATCTCCGTTTATTATTAATAATTATTGTTATGACAGTAAAAATATATTGTGCATTTACCTTTATTTTTATGAATGCAATTATGAAATTGATGGATTAGTCTAAAACGTTTTACATGGAAAGCTCTTTTAAACACAGTTTGTAAAAGTGTTTTGAGTTGTTTGAAGGTATTAAACACAAAACAATATCAATATTTTATGTACGATCAAATTGAATAGACAAGTTCTCTGTACTTCAAATAATTCATAATTTGAAAAAAAAGTAACAGGTAGCAGGTATACTATAAATTTAATTATATTACAAGATTGTTAAGAATGATTGACAAGGGAGACAAAAGTTAAAATTTATCATTGGATCTAAGTGACAATTAAAGTTAATATGTTTTATGACTGTTGACATTCCTTTATAATTACTAAATTTTTAAACTGGATGAACAAGCAGTTGTTAAAAAAAATATTAATGATAACAAATAAAAGGAATTTGCTTGAGAAAATTGTGATAACAGTAAACTTCGTCATTTTTTTTAGCCCTCGCTTTCAACGTTCAACGTCGTTGAAGGATGAACATCAAAATTCTGTATTTAGAAAATGTCTAATGAAACCCAAGCCAAACAACTTTGCTTGTAACTGCTACGGTAAAGTCGCATTGAAACAGAACTCAGAGTTTAATGTTAAAAAAAAAAATATTGATTAATTTAATTGTATATTGTAAAATTATAATGATCCATTAAATGTTCAATTAATGTTTAGTTTTTTTTTTACTTCTTTTATGTTTTAAAGTGCAATTTTTAATCTACAAATAGAATTGTTTAGTGTTTTCTTTCTTCCTTCCTTGTTAGAGCAGTCAATATATATAATGTAATTAAAAATAAAATGTCACACAAACACAGTTCAATTAAATTAATATAGGTGTGCAATTATATTTTCATTTCTTCCTTTATTTTTACTCGTTTTCCATTTTATTCTGTTAAATTTTAACGACCGCTTTTTTTTATTTATTCATTTTAATTTATTTACAATGAAATTAGTATTATTTTAATTTTTTAATCTACTATTAGACAATTTTCTTAGACATCGAGACGCATTTAAATTTTGTTTTTTTTTTATTTTAAATTGATCATGATGATTAATTGACGATGTCGATTCATATCCGTTTTAGATTGAAAAGTTGATACAATTAAAAAAAATAAATAAATAAAAGAAAACACAAAATCTACTCACACTTCAAGAAATTGTGCATCACAGTTCTAATTTTCTAAATTTAATTTTATGCTGATTTTTTTTTATTTTAATGTAAGTGTTTTAAATTTTCATTCACTTTCTTCTTACAATAAATTTTTGTTCTATTTTACTTTTAAATTACACTTTCCTTGTTCTTAAATTGGATTATAAACGATTATTTTCTTTTATATGCCATTTTTTTACTATTTTTTTCAAGTAACTACTTTAAGGTTTTCTTTAAATTGTTGTAATCCTTTAATTTATTTTTTTCTTATATTATGAAATAATTTTTCATGTAAATTTCTTTTTCAAATGTGTTTCCACTTTACTTTATTTTTTACAATAATACCAATGCAATATATATTTTGATGAATTATTCTCTTTTTTTTCCAAACGAACTTAATCAGACGAAAGACAACATGAGACTGTCTATGTTTATAAATTTCATTAAATACTGTTTTATATAATATTAAACTGTTCTACTTAATTACAAGTGCGATACACATTTTTAACACAGTACATTTCATACAGCACATTATCACTCTTGTTATACACTTGTCGCTTTTCCATATGATTTTCATGTTTTTTATTTGCAATGTGTAAGAAAACGCGGCATGTTTATTTATATCAAGCGATATAACAGATTTTCCAATCAACAGATGATTTTCACATTTTTTTTCTCCTTCTCTTTGTTTGTACATTGAGTGTCTTTGGACAGGTAACTCATTTTCAAATTTGAGTGAAATATCTTGAATGAATGAAAATAGCGTTTTTTTGTGCAAATAACGTTGGTTGATAGATTTGATGACGACTTCACGGTAAATATTTAGGGTCAGTTTTACGTAGTCATAGGAGTGTCATTTCAATGTTTTGTGGGTGAAATTTCCTTTAATTCTACTATGACTCATCTCAAGTAAAAATGATGACCATTAAACTTTGTATGAACGTAAAACGACATTTCCAATTACGTGACTAATGTAAATAAACATTCTTTCTAATATTAGCTCATTTTACCAAATTTTATTGTAACATAATAATTAGGAGTAAAATAATTTTTACTATCTAGTGTTGATTTTTACTACGCTAATATTTGCAATGTGTAACATGTAAATCAATGATGAGAAAATGCGTAATTTGCAGAACACCTTGAGTACAAGGTAATGGAAAAATGTTAACCTTTGAAATGTGATAAAAATTTTGGGAAAAAATTTAATTACTTCCGCACTTGAAATATGAGACTAATATGGTTATAATGAAAATCCCAAGAGTCTTTATCATACTAATTATGTTGTAGTGTTTATTTTTAGCTCTAATTGAGGTGTGTAACATTAAATAAGGACATATGTAAATGTTTAGTCATTATTTTATGCTCACATTTTTTTTTAACATCATTTATCGAAAAATTAAGTTTAAATTCCTCTTTTGACTGGTTTCGGGAACAACATTACTTTGACTGGCTTACTCAAATCCAGCTCATTTCCTGGCCTTCTCACACTCAGACATAAAGAAATTTCCACATGACATGCTTCTGTCCACACTCCATGCGATAACAACACTTGCGTTCTCAATTTCATCTTATCTTCAGATGTTTCACCATTTTCTAAAATCACCTTTTTCAAGTCGCGCAATCTTGGAACTACCATATATGTATTTTGATCTGGATACTTGATCTTGATACGAAGATTTTGTATTTGATTTTCTTGTAAATTTTCAATTTCGCAAACAAGTGGGAGTGCAGCAATTAAACCTGCTGTTACTTTGAAAATGTTTTCAGCTGAATTTGCCTCAATGGGTTCCAAAATACGAGCAGTACACATTTTGATATTGATATTTATTTGAGGGGTAGCAACGGGAACAGCGACTTGAACTATCGGGAGAATTTCACGAAATACACGACCTGGTTTTGGGTCTGTTAAGACAGCAAGTTGATTTAAAATTGCTTTGGTGAATGAATCAGGTGTCAAGTCTATAAAATTGAATAGAAATTAGTGTTTTTTTTATTATTTTACATATTACATTAAATTTACTTACATGGATTCTCTTCAAGGAATGCACTGGCATCTGAGGCAATATGTAACAGCAGTTGACATGGAGCCAATGCACTCTGATTTTTGTCTTTTACAATTAAAACCAATTGAAGAGCACTAGCTCTTAAACATATTTGTTTCACAAGCAACAGGTCATCCAATGTAAGGTTTGAAAATAGATTTTGGAGTCTAAAAATAATCAGAATTATAAAATTGAATTTTTGATAAGTCAAATCATACTTACTTCAAACATTTTTTTACAAGTTGGTTTAAACACTCCTTACTTGGAGCTCTGGTCTGTGTTGATTGAACGCAAGCTTGAAATTGTTCTGTCAAAAGTTGTGCCCCCAAAAATTCTGCTGTGAAGTTTGCGGTTCCAGAGAGACTGGGATCAATAGCAGCCAGTCTTGCTAAATTTTCTTGTGCTGCTTGAAGTAAAGCCTGTCGAGCTTTTGGTGCAGAATATGAGGACTGAATGTTAATAAGAAGTGTTTCTAAAAACTGACGTGATCCTGTTGCCCCTGTTAAATTCATTTCTATTGGAGATCCACCAATAGGTAATCTCGGTACAAAGTTGGGCATTGTATCTCTAAGATAGGCATAATGTTTAACTGTAGTATCTGGAAATAGACTTAACATTGGTGGGAGATGTTGTGCAGCATTAAATAACATAATCAAAATACAAATATAAGATGGATCTTCTACATCTCGTTCTGGACTATCAAAAAATGGATGATCTTGAAGTAATTGTGGTGTCAATGACATGCAAAGCTCAGGATGTTTTTGCCCTACTCGCTGTAAACAGCCATAAGCAGATAATTTGTCTTGTGGGTATTTTGATAAAACATCCAACACTTTTTGCACAACCAATGTAAGACAATTTTGAGTCGAGACTTTACAAGCTCCCAACATTAGATGAAGTCCTTCTCTAACTTCCACTGAATAATCTTCTAATGATCCAAGAATGATCTCAACTTGATCTTCCCGTAAAATAATATGCTTTGAAATTGCGGTTAGGCTGAAAATGGCCTTCAAACGAACAGCTTCAATTTCATCATTGAACATATCCACAAGAAAATCCAATGAAGTTACAGCAAAAGTAGGATTAGTCAATGCCAATTTACACATTGAATCTACTGAAGCAGTTCTTACTTCTAGAAACTCATCTTCCAATCCTTGTACAAAAGCGCCACATGCACCTGAGGCCATTAACGAAATTGAATCAGCAGCAAGCATTTCCTTGGGAGCATCATCTGCCCACTTTTTTCCTGTTGACCATTCACCTGATGTGAAGTGATCCAATGAACGCTCATGTAAACTTTTCTTTCGTCTCATATTACTCATGAGTTTTTTATCTAAAGTTTGATGCAAAAACTCTTCACTTACATTACTCATTCCTCCAAGTAATTCTGCAGCTTGAGTTCTCACTTGCATCGATAAATCACATAACATAATGCAAACTTTTCCAAATGCATCATCAATCAATCGGATCTCTTGATCAGAATCATCGATTTTTATCAAGTGCTCAGGATGACGAATTCCAATTTCATAAATTAACTGCAAAGCTTCTTTTCGAACACATTCATAGTCATCCTTTAACGTTTCAACGGCCCGCTTATACAAATTCGGAGTCAAATCAATTCCTCGTTGACCTAAAGCAAGCATACTACTAAAGGCCTGTGCTCTCACACGTGCATCCTGTGAATCTGTGTACTTTCCAACTAATTCAAGATTTTCCTGTTCAGCATCTGGACTCAAAAATGTACCAAGTAGAACTAAAGCATGTCTCTGAACATTATGACTTGGTGATAAAAGTTTTTGTTTTGTAAACGCCACCATTTTAACGATATGAGAACAAGAATTACCAAGACTCTTTCCAATTCTTATCAGTACAGTTAAACCTTGTGAGATAACTTTAGCGGAATTTTCCGTTTTTAATAGATTTAAAATTTCCTCTATCAATAAATTTCCATCATAATTTATTTCTTGCACCAAATCAGCTAAAAGTGATAAAATTTTAATACGAACTGTAGATTCTTTGTCCTTGCGATAAAATTCACATAACCGCCGAATGGCTTCAGGAAATTCACTTTCATCGTATTGTGATCCATCCTGAATTTCAGTTAAAATTTCAAGAGTTGCATTGCTATTAACGCAATTATCAAGTTGGTTGATAAACAAGAGGATCGATGATAGAGGACCAAAAGGTTTTTTTGTTATAAGTTTTAATCGTTTTGATGGACGTGATACCGGTTCCTGCAATATCAATTTAATACGTTTTAATGATAAGATTAATTTTTAATACCCAAAAAAAACTTACTTGTATAACTTGAGATGGCTCAATATATAGCCGTTTTTGCACTAGAGCCATTGTAGATGAGTTTTAAAGTAATTTTATATTTATTTTATTGGATTTTTATAATATTTTTAAGAATTTCACATTTGAACGCAATTTGTTTTGTATTTTCATTCATGAAATGGTTTGTTTACATTTTTTGACGTTTAAATTCCCAGATAACACAAGTTTAGGACGAACCAAATTTTTCTTCGTTGGCTTTTAAAATTTATTATTAAATTCATTTAGGTTTTAATTGAAATTTCCGTAAATAACCTGTTTTAACGGAAAATCTAACAATTTCCACTCGATGCAATCAAAGTTTTAAAAGCATACATCAGCGGAATTTTGAAGCAAACTTCAATACCCCTAATTGACAGATCTAAAGTTGTCAAATAAAAGTAAAATTTTTAAAGCAGTGTTTGTATTTAACTCGTTCATCAAATTTCACTTCTTACAACACTTTTTCAGTTGAAAAATTCTACTTTTATTACATTTTTCCATTGATCAACATTCAAAAAATGTATGGCACACAAAAATTTAAACAAAAACATGATAGATAAGTAATTAAAAGTCATCTTAAATTATCAAGAATCACAAAAGAAAGAAATCATCATTCAATATAACTTTACGTACACACAAGTACGAGAAATCAACACACATAATACGTAGTCATATGAAAACAGATGTATTAGTGTCGTAATAATATTGATGTGAAAAATAATTTGTAGAATCAACAAAAAATTGCTTTGTTTTCTGATTCTTTCTGCACAATTATTGTCAACATTTGGTTCATTATCAATAGAATATTTATCATTTTTTTATATCCATACTCAATTTAAAGCAATATCACACATAATGTATTTGATAAAAAAATAAAAATTTGTATATACAATAAACAAGCGATACGATAACAAGAAGTGTAAATATAATCTTGAACCTTTGAATAATATCTACATAAATAATAATAATAAACAATACGCAAAAGTAATAAAATCTAAATAAAGCAAAAGGAATTTGAGTGTGTGTCTCTGTTTATTTGAGTCACTACAGCTGTGGAAGCAAATACTGTAAATAACAATTATCATCGTAGTTTGAAGAAGGATTTTTCCTGTAGACAACAAAAAAAACAAAGCAATGGCAGATTTTGATGCAATTTACGAGGATGATGTTTCAGATGATGTCCTCGATGATTCACATTATTCCACAAGACCTGAACCGATTATTATACGAGGTTGCGGGAATTTCACAGTGTAAGTGTATTTGACTTCCTTATCTGTTGATTTGATTTCACTTGATAATAACAATTCAAAACAATGACATTAAAAATTCATGTTCATCGTGAATGTAAAAAATATGCACAAGCGCATTTTCATAGATCGAGTTGAAATTTAACACCTCCGGGCATGAACTTTTTCAATTTGACTACAATTATACTATTACTAAGAAAGTATCCAATTCTATAAGTTGTCTAGAAAACTGTGTCCAATTTCAAACAAGTACACACAGACCGACGACATGAGCTGTAATTTTTTCGAATTTGACGGATTATTTCTTAGAAATTTACATCAATGACCGATTACAGATTGTTTTCCTTTGTTTCATATATGAATATTGAATTGTACTTTTCATAAGGTTGGATCAATAATATTTAATTGTAATCTTATTTTTATTTTAGTTTTGGATTAAGTAACCGATTCAACACAGAATTTCCATCAGCACTGACGTCACGTGTTGCGCCTGAAGAATTCAAAGCGTCCATTAATCGAGTGAATGCAGTTTTGAAAAAAACATTACCTGTAAATGCTCGCTGGCTCTTTTGTGGATGTGTTTGTTGTTGTTGTACACTTGGATGCTCTCTGTGGCCTGTCTTATGTTTAAGTAAAAAGGTAAGATTCCTGACTTTCAAATCCTTTTCGCATTTTAATTGTAATTTTTCTGTTAACAGACCCAAAGTACATTGGACAAACTACTTGAATGGGAAAATAGTCATTTGTATCATAAATTGGGTTTACATTGGCGTATCGCTAAAAAACAATGTGATTCAAATTCCATGATGGAATACGTTATTTCAATAGAATTCATACCAAAAACGCCAATTTATCGTCCAGATTAAATTAAGTTAAGAGAATTAAATTAGAGAGAGAGCGAGAATGAAAGAATGTATCAATTTTGTATGCTGAAACCCACAATATTTCTTTTTTATCATTCAAAGATGACTATTAAATATTTTAAAACAATGGAAAAATGTGAATTTAGACGTTAAAGTGAGATAAAATTAAAATTTAAAGCGATATTGCACATAAAATGTAGATAAAAAAGATGTTGAAATGTAACACAAAAAAAACCCTAGGAGACCATTATTAAGAATCAATATCACTTTTGAATTATTTATCACTGCTGTTAGAATTAATTAATTCATTTGAAATATCTCGATGAACATTGAACGAGTTAAAGAAAAAAAATTACTTTAATATTTTACTTACTTGGAAACAAATCACTTGAAGACTAATTTCGCATAAAATTAAAAGTTAAATTGAAATTGATATCAAATTAAAAATAGTTTCATAAGTTTTTGTTTAGTGTTTAACTTACTGTTACATTTACGAGTAACCTTTAATAGAAACCATATTCTTATTAGTTAAATTTTATGAGTGTAGCAAGTAATTAGATTAACTTATTTTAATAATAATGATTGATTTAAAAAGTTGTAAAATGTATGAAAGAAAAAAAAAATCATTTTATGTTTTGAACTGAAAATAAATGATAAAAAATTGAAATTTTTGTTTAAATTATGAAAAAATGTTCGTTTTAGCTCATGATTGTTTTGGAAATGTAAACATAAGTTTCGGAAAACATAAACAAAATTGTATGAAATTCATTGCCTACTTTTGGGCGGTTAAACTTTTCAGGACTCTGGAAAAAAGCTTTTTTAAGTTTGTATTTTAAAAACAAATACAGGATCCCCTCTCATCAACCTCCTCATATTTATGTTTTCCTGTTACTTTTGTAATAAAACAGTAAATAAAAGAACTATGAATTATCAAAAATCTGAAGCTTAGGAACAGGAGAACATAAACATGAGGAGGTTGATGTTTCAAAATTTTCAATGTCCGAAAAGTGCGCAGTTTTCGCAGCTTATGTTCGAAAAGTGCTCAGTTTTCAAATTTCATCTTCAAAAAGTGCGCAGTTTATTAAGTTCTTGTTTGAAAAGGATGATCTCAAGTTTTTATACAAGATATGGAAGACAGACAGTGTCCACAATACAGTATCCCCTCTCATATTTCTCCACCTCGGAGATCGCCTTAGAGAAATATGGGAATTTCAATGAAATCTTTGAATTTGAATTGAAGAAATATGAGAGGTTGTCAAATTTGAAATCAGGAGAAATACAGGAGGGAAGAAATATGAGAGGGAGAAATTCGGAAAAAAAACTGTAATAAAAAAACAATTAATTTATTTAAATATTTTATTTCATAATAATTTTTTTTTGTTTTCATATAAAGAATATTTTGAATCAACATTAAAAATTTTATTTTTTAACATAAAATTTACTGTCCACTGAAATACCTTTATCTACAAATTTAAATATTTAAGTAATTAAAATGCTTTACAGTATAAATATCAATTATTTTGCATAGTTCATTAATTTTATAAATTAATTATAGTTTAGATGTAAAACGGAAATGCACTTTAGTTTCTTTTTTGTTCTCGTATAATTTACTTTTTTGATCTAATTTGTTTAATAAATATATTTATATAAATATAAATTTAGCTGCCCTTTGCCAAAAAATGTTTTTTTTTTCTAAATAAATTTTATATTCTAGTGTTTTTTTATATGCATGTATATATTTTTTTTATTATAAGAATAAAATTTGTTCAAATTGGTCCTTTGTTTGAATTTCAATGTGTGATGAATTAATATTTGGTCATCTTTATTTTTTCATCTTTAAGTCATGCATTTGAGTAGCACTTTTTAATACATACAGCCATCTAGAAAAAAATTAGAAAATTAAATTACATTCTAAATTAGAATAAAATTACATTAAATAAAAATTACCTATTATATGTTGTTTCACTTTCAGTTCTAAAGAAGTACGTATGATTTTTGAATGATAATTTAAATACAAAATCTTTTTGTACTGCATCCAAAGCACTTGGTGGACCCACAGAGTATCTAAAGAACAAAACGATTATAATTATATTTTTTTAAATTGAAAGTTTTATTCAATGTGTTATTCACCCTAATAATGGTAGACTAGCTAATGCGAATTCATCTTGATAATTTTTGTAAAAGTACAGACAGAATGAAGTCAATACAACCCATAACTTTTGCCATCCACTGCTATTTTTGAATTTTCTGAGCAAATATCCGGAAATTTGATTCTAAAAATGTTCATTATTGATGAATTTCTTTAAAATATTGAATTGAATTTTAATGAATACCTCTGACGCCCTGAGATGGTCTTCTAGACTAACCGTGACTCCACGATGCCAGCACACATGAAGGGCTGTATTGTTTCTAGGTGATTGAGTTCGAGCGTTTATTGTTGAGGCATTTGATGGAGTAAGACCATATGTGTCTAATCCTTCTTCTGAAGAGCCTGTTTTATTTTTAAATGTTGATGAGAAATAAATTTCATTTTTTTTTAAATTAAAACTTACTACAATTCTTAATCGATCCAATTGTGAGTTGTGTTTGTGGTTTTTGTTTAATATTAGCTGCAACTTTTTGTAATTCTTCTAACCATAAAACTTTTTCTGCTGTAGTTCCAGCACTTACAGTAATGGACCTTTGGCCACCAAAAATGATAAATGCATTATGTTCGGAATTTTCTGTTAACAGTGATCGCAATGGAACATGTCCTAATACTTTGAATGTTTGTGTGACTGGTGATTTGCTTGCATACAAAAGAATGTCCGTAAATAAGAAGAACATTCGTTGCTGCAAACCACGTTTGGAATGTTTAAGTAAGCATCCTTGACGTACCAATTTCCTATCTGATTGTATCAGTGTATCAAATCCATTCAAATCTCGTTGTATTTCACAAAGCAGTACAAAATTTTCCGAATCAGCAATTAGTCCACGAACTACATCTGTTGTCCGACTAAGCATCACTAATGTACCTTGACAATCAGTTCGATCAAAATGATCCTCCGTATAGTGTTCTAATAACAGTTCCAGAATCTTCTGGTAATGCAAGAGACGATACAAGGGTTTAAGGATAAAATAACATATTGGCAGATAACATATTTTTTGTTGTTCAAATTCACGATAAATCGTTTGGAAGCGTTCATCATTCTCATACAAATCATTTAATCTTTGCAATATTTCCATATGAACTTCAATGTATTCCTCATAAACTGGAAGGACCACCATATTTTTAAGCATAACATCTCCGATTCTGTGAGCTTCATGTGAACCACGTCCTTCCCACAATAGAATTCGGTGTTCTAAGTCACGTAAAAATACGCTGTGATGTTGAATCATTGAATCAAAGTGTTGGAATAAGGGTTGTAGATTTTCAATGTCTTCTGGACAAAGTTCCTCACGAAACCACTATAAAGGAAAATGAAATAAAATTATAACAGAAACGTACCATTAAAATGTTTTAATGAAACTTACATTATTAATAAGATCTAAGTCCTTTTTATACGTCCTTTCAGTCATCAATATTTCCTTGGCCCAGAAATATGATTTGTCAGTTGGCCATTTCTGAAATTAATTTGAATGAAAGTTTATAAAAAAAATTAAATAAATTAAATTTAAAACAATTTCACCTTTTTCCTAGCCGTATCCATGCCATCTTGTGATCCTAATGTGCCATTTGAAGTGATCGAATGATTATTATTCACAATATTTTCTTGATTATTTCGTGCATTTCGCTCAGCTTGATTAACATCATAAGTACCATTTTCTCTAGATAAAGTACTGTTGCCACTTGAGCCAATTGAACCACTCAATTCATAGCGATTTGGTGATTGAACCCATTCACTACGACGATCCAATGAAACGTTCCCATTGATTCCATGATATTCGTCTGTAAATGAAATTTAAAGCAAATTTTAAGATTACTTTTTATCATTGAACTATGAATTACAAAAAAAAGCTATATGAAAAAAATAAATCTACAAATATTTAAACTATTTAAAAGGATTAAATTTTAAACAATTATCGGGGTTTTTTTTTTAAACAATACATGCTTAACATTTAATAAACTTAAAATTAATTTACGAATTTCATATTATCAAAAGTAAATTGTTAATAATAATAAAAGTAATAATGTTACAATACGGACCTCAAATAATAATTCAGGAATTTTTCATGCGTTTCTCATTTTTTTTTCTTATTTTAATTAAGATTTAAACTTAAATAAAAATATTTAATACATTTATAAAATTTAATTTAAAAAATTAAATGTCAAATTATAATAATCATATACAACATTATATAAATTTTATTAATTTATGACTCTTTTACTTACTTAAACTATTATTTTTCCTATTAAATTTATATTAACGAAATAAAATGTGTTTAACATAAAATCTTGTATAATTTTAAGCATAAACACGTTTTTTTAGGATATTTTATAATAATTTTATTTAATTTAATATATTAATATTTATTATTATTAACATTTTTTTACCATTATTTTAGATTTTTATTAACTTTAATATATCATGATAATCATTCTAACATCTTTATTTCTTTTATTTTAAATTCTTATCGCCCTTACTATACTCTTTTTTTACTTTAAACATCATTTATAAATTATTTTAACATGATAACATTTGCCGATTTTAACAGAATAAGTAACAGCATAATAATAATGAATAACAATATTTATGAATTTATTTATTTTTTTGATAAAATTATAAGAATTATTAATTTATAACAAAATGAATATTTATACAGAGTGGTCAAAACAGGTAACACACTGTATTGAATTTAACTAACTTTTAAAACAGTTTTTAATATAATGTTTATCGACAACCTACATTCATATCATTTTTATAATTTCATTATATTTTTATATTATTCGATTAATGTAAAGATTAAAAATTTAAAAATTTATTTTTTCCTTGAAAATTGATTTCAAATGTTCATTACAAAAAAAAAATATTCATTATCTTATATTTTTGTAGTTATCCATAAAAACGTGCACTAAACTTTAAATTTATGTTTTTTTTTGATTATATTAAATTGAAATTTTTTCTAAATTTTGAAGATTTTTTTTATTTATAAATATTTATTTTATTATAATATTTTCTTTTTAGTTTTCGATAAATAAAAATGTTTTTCTTAAAATTATTTTAGACACAATTTGATTAAATAGATTTTTTATACCATTCTGAATTTATCAACCATCTTCTTCTATAAATTGCTTGTTTGCAAATGCAAACTAATTTTTTTTTTATTTTAGCTTTTGATGAAATTTGGCACACTTTCTTTGTCACTTTCGATAGTATTGATTTAACTTCTATATTTTGAATTGTCACGCCAGTAACTAAAGAGTTTTAAAATGCTCTAATCAGATATAAATGAAGGTTAATATAAGTTTTCTATTCGATATTTAAGTTTATCATGGGTGTTTACTTTACGTTTTTAATGTGATTTGTCCTGATTTTTAACGCATTTCTTGTCATTTTTATTCATAAGAAATATTATTTGGCATTTAAGTTACAGTTCTTTTTTTTACTACAATTATTTCAAAGTTACTATCATTTTTAAGGTATTTTTATGTTGTTCTAGAGTATATTCACAATATATCTATTCTAAGTGCTTGATTAAGAACTTAAAAAGGCGTGACAAAATCTTATGATTAGGAAATACTGACATTTTTGGCATTTTCCTGCACTTTATTATCCATTCGAATCGAAGACTGAAATTTAAGCTTTGTGACTTAAAATGCAATATCTGGTAACTTTATATATTATTCATTTTCTTTCAATAAACATTTAAATGTATTTTAAGTTTTCATTTATTTTTAATGTTGCATGAAATTAAAATTTAACAACATTAAATATTTGAACAAAATTATCTTTGAACAACTGCACATTAAATATCAATTTTTTCTTATTATCATATATTACATTCGATAAAGTTTTTAGATGGTGAACTTTTTAATAAATTTTTTAAAAACTTATGTCAAGTTATATTTTTTTTTTTGAATTTAATTAATCTAATTTTTTTTATATGGATTATTCTTAAGGTTTTATTTTATTGTGATTATAATTGTTATAAATATGATCTTCTAAAAGTTTTTTTGTATAAATATGTAATAAATTTATTATGTTTTCCATAAAATTCTGTATTATTTAGCATTGTTTTTGGTGTTAAAATATGTTAAGATGCATATGACGTTGTATAGTAGTTATTTTTGTCACAATAATTTTAATGTTTAAAATTTTCCTCATGCTCTTCTTCTTCTTCCTCAAGAAACATTGGAGGTGGAAGTGATCTTAAATCAAATCCAACTCCTTTGTCAGAATCAGACTTTTGTATGTCGTCAGGTATTTGATAAGAGCATCCACCGGCCGCCTCATTTTCATAATCAGACAAGAAATCTGGATATGGAATTTCAATATTCCGTTTGTAACCAGTTCCTGATCCAACAAAGCCAGCTTTGAAACTATCTTCACTTGAATAATTAAAATCATCAGAGAGACCTGCTTTAGTTTCCGTACCACTACCACTTTCAGGTGTATACGGAATTTTGTTCTTTTTTCTAGCTGGCTTGGCTGGAGGTTCTGGTGGAGTCATTTCTTGTCTGTACATGGAAGTTGTATGGTGGCCGAGACGATCATATCGGGGAAATCCCATTTCATCGACATTCTCAGACATGTCTAAACCTTCGAATTTAGTAGAATATGTAGTGCCTGGATAAACCCCACGATGATCTTCAAAACGATACGTTCCATTTTCATCTTCATACTCTTCAACAAACTCTTCAACTTCCTCAAAATCAGGATATTTATCTGAGCTACCCGAATCTATTTCAGGTAAATATCCTTCAGAACACTCAGAACTTTCTTGTTTTTCCATAGTATTACGATCAATACGAATTCTTTTGATAGGTATTTGTCTTTTTCGTCTCGGTTGTTTTAATTTGGGATCTTGTTGTCTAAAGTCCATGGAACTGTCCGTATCATTTCCACTTGGAGGACTTTTTGCTACTATACGAGGTCCAGAAGTTTTTCGAGGGGGTTTCGTTAATACTTGAATTGGAGGAGATTCTGAACTTAAACTACTTGAATAATAAGGTGAACATTTTATTAGTTTTTCAGGTCGATTTGGCATTGGTGATGCATTCGGGTCAGTACTTTCACTAGTCTGACTTGTGGTTGTGGTTGAAGAACTTCCACCACCAATATGTTCTTCATCGATTTTGTTCAAATCTTTGACAGTCAAATGCTCATGGAACGACTGTGTGTGACGCATTTTTGTGGTCTTATATTCTCGAATTTGTGATTTTGATAAAGTCTTATCGTCATAACTGTGATGTTTCGTCAATGGTTTATCAAAAGGACTCGGTGCTTTAGGCAATGGTTTATTTGTATCGAAAACAACGACTGGTTCTTGGGGCAGTGGTTTATTTGGTGCAATTAGTGTAGATGAAAAATCTTGGCTTTGATATCTTTCGGAAAACTTTTCGTCTTGACCATATAATTTAGGAGTAAAACGATTTGTTTCTGAGCCATTTTCACTGGAACTTTTTTGAAGCATTTCATTTGGTTTCCTCTCTGTCTTTACATTAGGTTTTGGTTTAACTGGAGGTTTATCACTAGGTGAATCTAGTTTTTTTGGTACCATCATTGGTCTTTCTGTTGATCTAGCACTGCTTTGTGATATCGTGACTCCACTAGCATCTTCATCAGGTGGGGTATTTTGTCTTAATTTAGGTTTGGCATGAACTCCCGGTAATTTAGATTTGTCATCTGTGGGAGACTGTTTTTTAATAAATTTTGGTTGTCTTAATGGCATATAATCAATTGATGAACTACCTTTGTCAATTTTATAATCAGTATGATGTGGAATTTCAACTTCCGCCACTAAAGTATGACTACTACTTGTTGACCACTCTGTAATGCTTTGAGCAATTTCGGTCAATGTTAAAGTGGTGTCATCACTTCTAGTTCCAGAAGAAAACTTTTCAGTATCTGAATTTGAAAATGCTTCATACTTTGGACCATCTGAGACATTTTCTAAAGAGAACCTATGTTTGCTTCCTGATAAACTAGCACTTTTATCATTTAAGCTCTCAGTGGACTTTGTAACTGAGCCTCGGGCAGCAGCTGAATGATTAGATACAGCTGATAAGCTATCAGAACCCGATAAATTAGCATATTGTCTTACTGTGTTTGTACCTGTCGACCATTCAGAAATACTTAAACCAATTGATGTATCTTCTGAATGTGAACTATGAGTACACTTTTGAGGCGGTCGACCCATTTTTACAGTTCCATCTAAATCAGTTCCGATCGAACTAGTTTCTTCTTCAGAGTGACTACTATGACTACATCGTTTGCAAGATCCACTACTTAAACGTCTAGGATCAAGGTTAGGGCGAACTGTGTCTTCAAGCATTGTACCTGATGACGCTGATAAGATATCATCAAGGGATGCATCAGAAGTGTTTGAATATTTTCTAACAAACTCTGATGGTTGGCCATCTGTTGGAGATATTTCAATTTTAACACTACTTGCTGTTATAAATACATCATCATTCAAGTAAAACTCATCATCCACATCTGGACTAAGCGTTTGGGGAGATTTGGTAGGTTGTGTCATTATAACTTTATCTGACCTATCTTTGCTTGATGATTGACTTGATCCAGATTTTCCACTTGAACAAGTTTCAAAAGTGGTTTTAAAACAAGTTACGTTTGCAAGTGTTGTACTGAAACAAGTTGATGGCTCAAACTGTTCCTGAGTTTTAACTTCCGACATATAATACGATGTATCTTCATATGGTAAAATAATTGAATTAGACGGACTTCCAGTTGCACTTGTTTTTGATGAATTGCCAGATTTATCATAATCTCTAAGTGGCGGATCAGGTGCTATATCGGCTACTTCAGCATAATCAGGATCTGAAGAACTGTTTGATTTATCAACACTGGGATCAGTGTATGAATCAATCATGACATTTGTAGGTATTTCTGCAGGATTCAAATAATATAATTCAACATTTTCCACGATAGGTGTTTCCATTGCACTTGAAGGTGGTGATGGCCAATCTTGAGAGTCTTGTGATCTAATTGAAGTGCTGGTTTTCCAACAGAATGTTTTTGGAATTGGTTTATTACTATGAGGAAATGAGGTTTCTGGCACAGAGTCGAATGGAATTTCAGGTAGTGGCCAGTCCTCTGAATCTTGACTACCTGCATTTGACAATGCATTTAATTTAGGTTTTTCTCCTTTAATATCAGTTTTGGTACTCTCACTATCTTCAATTTTAGCAACAGAATATTGTTTAGTACCACTACTTTTAACTAAACCTTTCATGTATAATTCGGATAATTTTTCAGCTGTAGCTGGGTCACATGGTATATCTGGCATTTCTGCAGAAGTACGTCTATCTGCATCAGAAACATATGCTGCATTTGAAGTGCTGTGAAAATCGGAACTTAAACTAGCCTGATGTTCACTCGATATTGCAGATTCATCGTGTTGACTGATATCTTCTAACATACTAGCATCCTCGGCACTCGATTTTTCAGAGTTCGTGCTTCTCTCCGATATACGTGACAATGTTCGACCAACTGCAAATGCACTTCCATATCCTAACATATCAGTAGGTGGTAAACCTAGACCTAAAGATGTTGTGTTAATTTCAGGGCACGAAAAATTGGAAGAAAATTCGTTTATATCATCCATTAGGTCAGAGTCACTTCCTTTTTGTTCTTCAGACGACGATGCTTTTTTACCTCTTGTTTCATCTTCAGATGCTTCAGTAAGATCAAAATGTTCATATGTAGCTTGAGGAATCCAAGCATCTTCAATACTAGAACTTGTTGAACTCTCTATAGGATAAGGTTTCCATGTAGAACTCAAACCTCGTTGTTGGTGAATTAATTCATTTCTTTTCCTACTCGAAGAACTACTCTCTGTTTCAAATGATCCTTTGGAACTTTTAGATTCCAGGCTAGATTTTGATTCTAATGACGCTCGATCAGCACTTCCACCACCAGTCGTTGCACTTAAATATTTCTTTTGTGGTACTGATACTTGAGTTTCATCTGTTTTAGCAGGACTGACTACTATATTTTTTCCATTTCTTGGCGGTTTCGGAATAGATGGTTTTTTCTTTCTCGTATCAGATTCCGAACTACTACCTTCACTGCGTTCTCTTTGCAAAATCTTTTCAATTCGAGCTTCGATTGCATCCTGTCCGTCGTTGTCTAGTTCAGAGCCAGATCCTAGGTCTAGAGTATATTGCTTGGATAGAGTTGGAGATTTTTTAGGGGTTGTTGGAGATTTTGCTTCTTCAACTTCTTCCATTTTTAACATCGCTTCCCGTAGTTCAATGCATTTCATTTGGTCTTTTGGATCAATATCTGATGATATACCAAACGGTCGTGCAATAGAACAACTTGCACTAGATTCGTCATCGATGGATCCTTTTTCTTTCTCTCCACGAACAGGACTAGTATCTTTTTCTACACTTGATTGAGTATCTGAACTGCGGGAATGTTCAATGTTTAAACGTAAGTATCGACCTTGACGTCTTGATCTCAAATTTTCCTCTGGTTTCTTCTTAGGAAGCTCAGGTAATTCAGGTAGGGGCATATGTTCTGCAGTAGGGCTAAAATCAGGTGGCGTTACTATGATATTCATATCTCCATTTTCTCTCGAATCTCTATCTAATTGCCTTAAAGTTTTGGTATCTTCAAATGTACTTTGAGTTTCAATGCTTCTAATATGCTGTTTCCCATCACTACTGACATCAGTTCCAACAAAACTTTCACATTCCAATGTTTTCCATGAAGCTGAATCACTACGACTTCTTTCAAAACT
This sequence comes from Culicoides sonorensis, assembly GCA_900002565.1. Lineage (NCBI taxonomy): Eukaryota > Metazoa > Arthropoda > Insecta > Diptera > Ceratopogonidae > Culicoides > Culicoides sonorensis. Next base: position 854,041 of record LN483419.1, read on the forward strand.
TAAATTAGCTGAAAACTGTTTTTGAACTACATGTTCTGTTTCTTCATCGTCCTCGTCACCAGAAGGCTCTTCACACTCAATTGTTGGTACTCGATGTGGAAATATCATAGGTTTAATTTCACTGACAGATGTCAAAGAACTTTCACTTTGATCTTTTAATGTATTGGTAGACTCACCCAAATCTTCAGATGGAAAAGACTGGCGTTTAAGTAAATCAAGGTTACGTCTTTCCGATATAATAGCCTGCATATCAACTTCTCCATTATTTTCCTCGGGTTGTGAGTTACTACGAATTTCATTAGCTTTCGAATGTTTGCCTTTCATTGTATTTTTACTATCCAAACTACAAACTTTATACACTGTTTTTTCTTCCGATGATCTACTTTCAGAATCAGTAGATTTTCGTTGTTTTTTATTGTTTACATTTTCTTGTTCTGAAGGTATAGGAACAGGTATTTCGTCTGGTAAATCATCAAATTGGCCTACACATTCAATATTTGCAGAATCAAGACTTCTTGTTTTATATTCAATATCCAAAAATTGAGGCTCATTTTTCTTATCGAGACTTTTAGATTTTCCATCGATTTTCTTATGAACAACAGTGCCTTCTATTTGTTGTTTAATCTCTTGACTTTTTGTTAACTTTTTCGGAGATTTCAAATTTACATCTTCAGATTTTTCTAACCGTCCCGCTTCATCAAAGCTACGTTCTCGATCTTCAAAACTTCTGTTTGCTTTATCAATTTTTTCTATTGATTTATTATCTTCAAAACTGCGACTTACTTTAGCCAAAGCGCATTCTAATTTTCTTGGTGCTTTCGCAATAAATACTTGATTTTCAGGTTTACTTTTAATTTCAGTATCAATGATAATTTTGTCACCTTGTGTTTTAACCGAAATTTTATCTTCTACTACTGGAAATGGTGGAAGTTGATCTTTTACTGGACTAAGCATGTTGATTGTTTGTTTAATTGCAGTTTCATATAGTTTTTGTTGACGTTCTTTTCGTCTTGCTTTTTCTTCTTCATCTTCTTCAGTGGATCGTCTTTCACGACTGCTTGATTTTTTTAGTTCCATTTTTTCTAAAGATTTTGATTTTTCTTTACCACGTTTAGGACTTAACAATTTTTCTTTAGGGCTAGTCGGTTTCGAATCAGATGGCAATGACTTTTGAGTTCTCATTAGCTTAGAGCCAGTTTTTGCCGGAGAAGTTTTATTTGAGGAAGACTTTCTATCAACAGATTTTGCACGCCCTTTAGTGCTTTCAATACTACTGGCTCGTGACATGGCTGGAGATGTTCTACGAGAGCTGTTACCTGAACTAAAAGGTTCAAATTTGTATTTAGGAATTTCTAAAATAAGTTGATCACCACTTTTCAATTTTGTTTTAGATTTGCGTTTTTCTTTTATTTTAACTCCTTGTAAAGTTATTTTTTGTATGTATTTCAATTTATCGAGTAATTCAAGCTCATCGTTTTCAATTTCAACTTTCTTAATATTTGTTGATGACCTAGGAAAAGGTGAAGGAGTTCCATCTGAAGATCCAAGAGCGTCTACACAGGAATGAACACTGTCAGCCTGATCTTCTTCTTGTATCGTAGATTCATTATAAATGGGCTTTTCCTCTAATATTTCTGTTTCTTCTTCTTCAAATCCAACCGTATCATCTTTAGATGAAAATGCATTCATTGGTGGAAGTGTGCGTAATGAAATAACAGGTGTATCAAGGCTTTTAGCTCTTCGACCAGCAGTGGGTGACTCTTGAGTTGCTTTTTGTCTTTGTAATGAAGCAAAAGCTGAACCTTCTGAAAGATTTAACCTAGCATGCGCGAATAAGATTGGAGCATGATTCTTAGAACGAATAACGATAGATGAGTCAATCATTTCTTCAATCATCTTTGTTCGAACAGCTTTTGATTCATTTTTGAAAATTTCAGTTTCTTTTTTCTTAACAGGTTTCATAACATATGTAAGATCAGCATCAGATCCACGACTTTTTTCGAAACATGTTTCATATGTTTCATCATCATCAGTTCTAAAGAACTCATTACCTTCTATTATGGGTGAAGGAATATTTTCTGTCATATGATATGTATGAGTTGAATCCTCAGCAACTTTTTGAAGATTATCTTCTTCAGAACTGGGTATAGAAATTGATCTTTCCGAAATTCGTCTCAATGCATCATGGTGCGTTTCTAATTTTGATGTTTGATAACGCGACTCAAAGTCGGCTAGCCTTCTTGTTTGTGGTGGTGAGCCTTCAACCTCTGTTGAGCTCATTGTTTGACCACGAGCCCATTGAGCTTGAGTCATTCGACTATGTTCATGTCGTAATATAGGTTCAATATCTTTACGAGATTGTGGTGGTGAAAATTCAAGTTTCTGTGGAGCAGCTTCTGCTGCACCAAAAACATCATCAGAATCTATGCTTTCATCATCTGATGAAAATGATGTTATTCTAGTTTTACCCTTTCCCTTTATTTTTATACCTGATTTAGGAATTCCTTGATTTTTTGCTTTTATAACTTGCCTCTTTGAAATAGGTATAATATCTTTTTTAGCAAGTTTTGGATCAATTTGAAATGGCAAGTCAACTGGTTTCGGTTCTAAAACTTTTTGTTTTTGAACACTATCAGTCTTTGAGCTTGTTGCAGAATCGCTTTCAATTTGGCTTAGTTTGTTGCTCAAAGCTTCCATTGTTAAAGCATCCATTTTCTTTGTAATATCTCGTTTTGGACTAGAGATTATGGGCAAAGTTACAGTTTTGTCGATTTCCAAAGTGACAGGATCCACTTTTGATAAATCAATATTTTGAGTAAATAGAAATCCGGGTCCTGTATCAGCTTCCATGTCATATTCTGCTTCAGTTTTCTTTGGAGACTTAGGAGATTTTGGTGATTTAGGTGACCGAGGACTTTTTGGCTTTGGAAATCTATGTTTATTATTATTTTCTCCTGGTGATGGCGCAGTTCCATTCATTATATGCCTCTTATGTAAAACATATGGTATATCATCTTTCAAATTTTTAAGATTCTTTTTATCATGGTCTTTAAAAAAACTCTTAGGCATTTCAAAACCGGTTTGTGGTATATCTAGCATTGGAATAGGTGGTAAATCATAAAAATGAGTTGGCATTTCGAAAATATTTCCATGAGTACGACAAACTGGTGGTGCACTTGGAATTTGTCTATACAAATATTCATCTTCACTAGACTCAGCTGGTGTTAAGTCAATTGATTTTTGATGCATCAATGTGTGTCGTCTTGAATTTGCACTCAATCTTGGTCGATTTGCTAAAGAGTTTGGATCAGACTTTGTGCGTTCAACAGTTACATGATTATAAGTTAATGGTCCTCCAATTTGAGACCCTGCATCTATAACTAATTTTGGATTATATTCTTCGAAATGTGTTTTGGCCATTAATTCTTCTTTTTTAGATTTCCTAATGAGATTGTGAGGAGATTCTATAACTTGCTTATCAAACTCTGATAAAAGTTCAGGCGTCAAAGGATATTCTGGACTTTTCTTAGGACCAACATCTTGAATAGGTTGCCCGGGAGATTCCATACTTCCAGTTAATGATTCAATTTTTTCTTTATCAAAACTGAAGATATTTTCAGAATCAGACCTTTTTCTAAATATTCTTGCACGTTCCATTGCAGAAATATTGACTTCAGTGGTCATTCCTTCAATTTCTTCTGGCCAAATATGAGTTGATTTTGGTTTTTGCACTTCAATTGGTCTAGGTTTGCACGGAGGAGCAGAATCTGGTGATCTAAATGAGAAACTTCTAAAATTTCTTTCAACTTCAACATTTTGTAAACTTATTGAATGTACGTGGGTTGTTTTATGCGGTTTATTATTACTTGGAAATGTTGATGAATGTTTTGCGTCTGAGTCATAAAATGCTGTATCAGAATCTTTAGATTCTTGAATTAAACTATCGTGTGATTTGAATCGATGCTGACCATATTTAGGTTCAAAATCAGGGTCTTCTGCATCAAACGATTCAGTCTCAATTGGTGGAACTGTATCAAAATAGTCACTTTTAGAATCCTGACTTGAATTACGTGAACTTGTGTCCAACTTATTCTTTAATCCTTTCAAGAGTTTGCCGGTCGTAGCCGGCATTTCGTAGTTTTTTGTCAACATTGTGTCACCGAATGAGTCTTTAGAGCCAGGAGATGTTTCACGTGAGTTATAAGCGGAACCAGATTTCGACTTTAACGTTTCACGAGATTCTCTTGATTTTTTACTATCTGTATGATAAACACTGTCCTTGGATTTCTTACTTGAATCACTGCTTTTAGAATGCTGAAATTCGCCACTAGAAGCTTGTGATCCCATTGTTTGTTCCTTAATTTTTTTATAAAAGTTGCCATCAGACTTGATGCACAATTTTTCTTTAGGTAAGAAACAAGGATCTTCAATCAAGAATAACTCATCATCCATTATATCAGAGGCTGATTTAGATTGACGTTTATAGTCTGTTTCTGGTTCACTTTCATCATCAGTTGGTATATAATTACCAGAATCAAGTGAGCATGATCTTGCCTGCAAACTTGGGTGATTTGCTTTGATTCTCGCATACAAATCATCATCAGATTTCTCGAGTAACTCATAACTATCATGTGAAATATCATCCTGTGACCCAGTAAAGTCATAATTCAGTCCAGGTTGTCGAGTATGTTTTACTGTTTTGTATGTTGTTCCAGGATAGCTCGAGGAATAAACTTTAACGTCTTCCAAGAAAAATTCTTGGCTTACGTCAATGGAATTATTCTTCGTAACGTACATGGAACGTGGTGTGTCATTAAATCTTGTAACTGGAGAGTCAATACGTTCAGATGTCAAAAACTCACGTTCTAAATGGGAAAAGTCAAGTTGGTGATCATAAAGATTTTTGCAAGAACTACTTCGTTCCCAACTTGCTTTTCGATACCCGTCAATTTCTTCATCAACATTTTTATACGGTGAAACCGTTGAATAAATATTCGCATTTGAAAGTTCATATTCGAGTTGTTCAGAGGACTTTTTATGATATGGAGATGGATTTGAAATCTCAATAGGTTTCAAAACTGGCTGACCGAGTAATGAAGAAGTTTTGATGTTACTCAAAGAATTATGTGTCGTGTAGTGACTATCATAAGAGTCCAAGGATTCGACACCTGACATTTCAGAATTTCGTGGAAGAGAATGAGTACTTCTTCCCGTTTTGACACCATTAGTGTTAGAATAAATTACATATTGTTCTGAATGACGATGATGAGCATGTGATCTTTGACTATAGTAATCAGATGTTTCGGAAAAATTATTTTGACGATTTTCATAATTATTTGTCGTGTTTTCATTAAAATTTTGTGCTGCATAATTATTGTACAACCCATATGCATCGTTAATAAAATCATTGCTACCATATTTAATGTTAGCATAACTAACGCGATCTTGTTCATTTTTTTGTGTCGATTTATTATTTCTTTTATTTTTTCGATCAATTGTTGCATAAATTGCATTAATATTATTCGTATTTTCTAACAATGAGTTATGTTCATTATCGTTTTGTGTACTTGTGCTTGATTTGCGATATAAATCATTAATATCTGTATAAATTATATTATCAACAGGCTCATCCGACAAATCTGTCTCAGTACTAACAGATTTACACATCGAATAAGCACTCGTGTTGCTATAAGGGGCTATTGTACGGGCCTCCGACAAGCGTCGATCCTGGGACTGGGAACGGCCCGACTGGGTGTCCATAACACTCTCCATGGATGAGATTGTCTCCGCCATAGAACTGCTGTGATCCTGATGGTGTGCCGACGAAGCCATGGTGTATTTGGGACTGGGACGAATGAATTTGGGGGACAAATTGGCATAGCTGTGGAGGCTGGTCCGGCCTAGATTATTTTTAATGAGTGCAATTTTAAAGTGAAAATATATTACGTTTTGCTTTTTATGTGCTCAATTTTCACACAAAAATTTTTCAAATAAAATCAAATGCAAAACAAAGAGAAAAAAAACTTAATCTAAAAAAAATTATGAATGTGGTGTGTGTTTAAATCACCTTCAGCTCAAATGTGTGTCTTAGGCTATATGTTTTATACAATCTTAAATAAATAATTATATTAAATAAATTAAACATAACGGTTTTCTAACTCAAAATTTTCGAATTTTAGTTTTGTATTTTACTTAAAAAATTAATTTAATTTAAAATAAAATTACAAATTTATCTAAAAAAAATCAAACTTACCGGTATTGTGACCGTCTTGATGCACACGAGCCTGATCTGCTTCTTGCGCATTGTTGTTGGTGTGGCGTTGATGGTTGGCTACCGTTACCGGGGAGGTAATCAAACCCTGGTGGTCCGCTCGAGGTTGAGATTCCTGCGCAAATGTCCTCATCGGATAAGTCTCCACCTGGGCTGATGTAACCTGAGAACGAGTGGGGACGGTAGGACTGACGCGTTGGCGATCCATCGTATCCACTTCCGTTCTCTTCATCTGAGAAGGCATCTTCGAGTCGACTCTCTGATTGCGACGTTCCCAATCCACTATACATGGGATAAAATTAAAAAAAATCAATAAACAGCACAAAAAAAATCAAAGTTGTATCTGAAGATAACATGCAATTGTGTTTCAATTTGTGGTTCACAAATAAATCATGTAATAATTTGAACTACTATTTCAACTGAATTACAACATTCTACTTTAAATTTTCATTTAAATAATAAATAAATACAATTTTTAATAATTTAAAACAAAAAGAAATTATAAAATTAAAAATAAAATAATAATAATTAATACAAACCAGCATCAATTGGAAGTAGAGGATGAGCTGAGATGCTTGTATTCACATTGCATGAATTTTGTGATTGACTTCGGTTACTTGAATGCAAAGGACCCTGACGGAAAGACTGAGACCTGTTACAAAGATAGAAAAGACAAGAGGATTTTTTTCTTCTTTCTAATCGTATTTTTTTTAAATTATCTTAACAACTATTTTTGTTTTTGTCCTAATGCTTTGAACTAATCTAATAATTTAATAACCAGAACAAGACAGGACAAGATTGGTGTCATAAAAGTCATTTATTCTTACAATAAACAACATAAATTTTAAATGATATCTCTGTCTTTCATAGTGTCAGATGCGAGAACATACAGAATAATAATAAAACCAGGCATAAAATATAAATATTTTCATTTCGCAAAACTTTATCATGTTGGTTAAATATTTTAATATTTGATAATTATTAGAGATGCAAGACATATCACAAGCAAATCAATTTAATAAATAATAAGAATTTTCACATAGACAGTGTTAGATGTATTTTAGTGCGATTTATTATATTGATTATGAAACTATAAGTTAAATTTTTTTATTGAAAATTTAAAAATAAAATAACAGAAGAATTTTAAAAACATTGATCATTCATAAAATTGTGCAATTAAAAAACAATTAAATTGAAATTAAAGAATGTTGAAATGATGGAAATCTCATTTTGCGTTTCAAGACGAAAATGTGATGGTTTAAAGATGAATACGCTCGTATTGAGATGATGAGAAGACCGAAATTTAAATGTCGCATTCAGAATTTTAAATGAAAATGAAGATGACATATTATGAAACTTCTAGTTGAAAATTTCATGAGTCCATCAAAAAAATCAATAAAAGTTAAAGAAAAACTGCAACGTGCTTGCTTACAAGTGCTAGACTATAACGAAAATAATCATTGATTTAAATGATGCAAATGAATTATCGTAAATTTACTTGATGAATGAATGAATTTATGAAATAAAACATGACAATTAGATTAAATTTCAACAATTGACGTCACATAAGTAAGTTTCAAAAAAAATTATAACATTAAAAGACAACCAATAAAATGTATGTTTGAAAGCATTTTTCTTTTTTTTTTGTTTTATTATGAAAGCTGTATTTTTTTCACTAAAACATTCATTTAATGTTGCTTTGATTTAATTTTTATTTCCTCTTATCTTCTCTCTTCTTTTTATTTTATTTTCATCTCAGAAAAGTTTGTCAGTTCCCCTTATTTTTTTTTTTTGGTCTCTATTACAGATGAAAAATAAATTTAATGAGAAAGCCAATTGATAAAAGTTGTATGGAAAGTTTCTGATCTTTCTTCCAATTAATTGCAAAGTGATATGAAAATGATGAAAATATTCAAAAGTATGAAATTAAAAACTTTAAAATCTAACATCGATTAAAAAAAATCAATAAGTGATAATAAAAAGTAATTTTTATGTACACAAAAAAACGAATGAAGCACATTTATTTTCATTTCATAATTATTTAAGGTGTTTGCTATTAAAATGATGCGGATGATTGATTTATTGAAAGAAAAAGTCATGTTTAACTAAAAAAAAAGAAGTAAATTTGGTTGAAACGTTCCTTGAAAAGGTTTTTTGGATAGTTTTTCAAATAAAATCAAATATAACGATGAAAATTATGATGGCTGATGAAATTACTCGGCTATTATTTTGTAAAGTTCAATACAATTTTAGATTTCTTGCTGATCGAAAATCAGGAGGAAAAATTAAAAGTAAGTGATAATTTGATTTAAGTCTGAGCCGATATTTAATTCAAATAAAATTTTAATGATAAAAGAATAAAAATGTGACAATAAGTAATTAGAGCATAAAACACACTTAAATGAGATTATCATAATAAATGGGGGCAAATGGGGAAAGTAACATTTGGATTATTTCAGGTGAAATTATAAATCCTTATGCTTAAAATGTTTATTCTATGAAAATATAAATTAAGAAATAAATCACAAATAACGACACACATAAATTTTATACATTTTATGCAATACCAGGTTAAAATTCTTCTAATTAAAATAATATCATATTTCCTGTGTGTATTTCATTTTATCATACAAGACTTTAATGGAAACTATAGTCTTTAAAATAAAATAATAAATTTCATATCCTGTGGTAAAACATCACTTACCTTTGAAATGTTTGTCGCTTAACATAATTATCTCGAACAAATTCAATTATTTGTTTTTGAGTTTTACCACTATATCTGTAATAAAAATTAATTCACGGTATTAGTTGAAGGTTTAAATTTTAAGTCGTGTTCCAAGACTTACCTAAATGAGCTTCCACGTGAAAGGACACGAGTTTTCCTCCTTGGTAGACTTTGAACTTGGCTACAACGGAAAAAGCCGTGATTTTCTACGCATTTCTTCCAAAAGTTTTTGCATTCATTACGACCTTCAAAAAAAAATTCAACTGTATCTTTGTAATATCCCTAAAATACAATTTGATCATGTTAAATTACATTTTGTACAAAACAACGAAAAGTTTGAATAACTTACAAATCCTTCCGGATGTAATTTAATTAAAAACTTTTTCCTCTTGAATGAAAGTTTCCTTATTTTTGCCCATGAAAAGGTATTTATGCGTGTTATGCCTTGAAAAACGGCAATACCCATATGAGCAACAGATAAATTTAATGGAACACCTTCATGATCTTTGGCTGGATGCATTTTCATACCATACAATTCACAACGTCTCGCTGTCTCAAGGAGATTCAGATCTGCTTCAGCAGGAGATTGGCCACTAATTTTTTTTGTGAGTAAAAAATTAATTAAAATTCGATTTGAAATTTAATAAAATAATTACATGTGTTTCTTGTGACACTCCATAATTTTTTTCTGCATTGCTGCATCCTGATTTGGCATAAATCGATGTGAAGATAAGTAAGTGTGATCTGGATAATCCTCTGGTGCATAATCACCACATGATGCTTTAAAATTAAATGAATTAATTAGAAAACAGACAAATTACTTTTTCTTCCATTTAAAATTACCTTGAACAATATAACTAGCCATTAATGCTGCCGTATTATCATTGCACTGTAGACTACCAGTCGCTAAATCACGTTTAATTTGCAGACAAAACAAGTACCTCGTATATTCTTCTTCTAACTGCCCTGGATCTGGTGTATAAAATTTGACACAAAACCGAACCATTGGATCTATGAGTGATAAGCCAACTTGTCGATTTATTGGCTTTTCTAGATCAAGCCAATATTTTGTACCCGTTGGACCATCCTGATATTCCAATCCAAAATAATCAGCTTCCAGTAAATTGAGCTGACGACACACCTGTTCAAAAAGGACTTTGCCTAAAGCTTTTGCCTGAAAAGACAAAAAAAAAATATGAAAATTATTACACTTTAATAATTTATTTTAATCATTTAAAACTCATTCAATCAAAAATACCATATAAATTGTTCATCTCATTTACCCCAAAACCACATTCACCATTCAAACACACACACACACAATCATTTGTCATACATTTAACCAACTGAGTCCTTACCACATGTGAAAATATTGCACCAACTACTACAAATTTCACTCTATTTATAATTAACATTTATTTATAAAATAAAACAAAATAACACAAAAGTTGAAAGACCTTTTTGAAAATTATTCTCTTTTCAATTAAAATATTTTATTCATTTTATTATTATTGCTATTATTTGTATTCTTCTTTCATTCACACAATAAAAAATAGGATATGATTGCATAAAATACTCGTTATTATTTGCTGAACTTTTTGTGTATTTATGTGTTGTTGCCAAAAAAAAAGGAAAATGGGCTACCACTGCAATAAATACTCAAATAAACTTTTTTTTTATGTATTTTTTTTATTTTAAATTTAATGTGCTTGAAATTGCATAACTCTGAAATGAAAATGAAAGAATTACAATGATAAAAAAAAATATAATTGCCTTTTTTCTGATTTTTCTGTTAAAAAATAATAATAATAAAAAAATGAAGACTAGGTCATAAGGTTATCAGTGCGGAATTACGAGAAAGAATTTCTTTATTTTGATAAAATTTACAGATTTCATTGACATCTGTTCCGAATAAATTTAGATTTATTTCACTGAGATCTAAAGTTTTTGTAAGAATTTATAGACCAGCTACAAAATTATTTTGATTTTGCCATAAATTTAAGATTTTAATCAAGCAATAAAAATTGTTAAATATTGATCATTACATATTTGAAACGATGATCTATTTAAAGTTTTCACAAAAAAAATGCGCTTATGAAAACTTTTTTTTTGTTTCTTATTGTTGACTTTATTTGATACAAGATATTGAATGTGAATTTCTCATTTTGTTTTGGAATTCAACAAAGTGTACGAATCGCCTTAACCCGTTATCCGATCCAAACATTATTTGGAATTGAAGTTTCCCAATTTTTTATTGATGAAACACTTGCTCAAACATGTGTTTTACTTGGAAGAGTAATTGATGAGTTAAATATATTTTTATTATTCATTTGTATCGAATCAATTTTGTGGTATTGGTACATGTTTTAATTAAAATATCTCAAAACCATCTCAAACATATGTTTTTGTTTTAAAACAGCTCTCAATAAATTTCATATTGTGTTCAGCTCATTTACTATCGATTTGAGTAATTTTGGCACTTTTTGCCCATTTTGTCAAAATTGAAAACTGTTATTCAAAATCAGATTTAATTCAGTCTAAGGAAATGCACTGATTAATTTAGTTCACTATTACGTTTTTTTATTTATTTATTCAATAAAAGTACTTAATTTATTAGAATATAACTTTTAGGTCAACAGAATAGTTGTCATGGGAGTTTTTACCACTCCTTTAAACAATAATAATAGCAAAATATAAGATATAACTTTAATTATGGTGATATATGAAATTGTGACCTTTAAATAATCTATGAAAAATTTCGTTTTATATTTAGATGTGTTCCGGTTTTATATTAGTAGATCTTAATAATTGAAAAATCATCTCAGAAAATTACAGAATTTCCTCAATGTGAGTAAAAAATGCCAAAAATAATATTTTTTTCTTATCTCGTTGTCTGTTAACATTCATTTATTTATTTTATATGTTATTGCTGTCAATTTTGTTTTGTTCTTATTCGCTTTTTTTCCTATTTAAGATCATTTTGATTTCTGTTTGTCTGGAGACACGCGTTTATTCTGCTTTTTCGATCTAAAATAATAATAATAAATGTTATTTGAACACTAGAGATTTGATACGTGGGTGTTGTTATGAGTTTATACGAGATTTTTTTTCGGTTTGCCTTTTAATAATATGATTTCATTTGAAATGAAATAAAATAAAAGGAAAAAGTGTTTTATTTATTTATTTACAGTTTCATTTTTTTTTTATTCGTGTCCCTTTGGAGAACTTTATCTTAATTTAACCTTGTTTTCATTTTGTGTGTTCTTTTTTCGTTCTGTTTTTTATTTTTATTTTATTGAATTTTTACTTTTTTTTAGGTTAAATAAATACAGTTAAATAAATAGATAAAGAAACTTCCGATTCTATTCTCCAGTATAAGTTTAGTGTGGATTTAAAGATTTATTGTATGGATTATCTGTTAAAAAGAAGCAAAATAATTAAAAGTCTTATTTTCTCATCAAATTTTTGAAATACAATCACTTTTACCAGTCAAATTCATCGTTAGAGGCACAAAAAATGGCAACTAACATTTCAATTAGGTCAAATACAATCACTGCATATATCATATGAATTTACTGATGACTTCACACCACCATCAACGTTTTAAGCTAAAAAAAACTTGCAATACAAATTTAATACACAAAATAAATAAAATTGATGCATTAAATTGCGGCGCGTTTGCCATGCTTGTTAAAAAAAGCAAATTGAAGTTTAAAAAAAAAATTATCTCATTAAAACTACATTCAGTGCAGTTCCTAGAATATTTGTTATGAAATTGTTTCCTATTTTTTTTATTTCTTATAATCCAGACAACATTTTTCATTTCATATCGGATACATTGCAACACCATTCGTTTTCAACAAAAAAAAATATTGATTTTTGTCAATGTTTATCCACAGATGCTAGCAAAAGCCAATAATTTAGATGCAAATAACATCAAACACAATGCCAGACTACATACAATGAATAGCATGTGCATCATGTGAAAAATGTGTGGGAATTACTGTGGATTTGGATTTTGAAATTAATTTATGGTGTCAGAATACACTCTTGAGTATTTTGAACGGCGGCTTCTGCTAAAAAAATTATGAGATTGAGTAAGAAATTGAGAAAAATTCAAAGGTTTTCAAAGTCGTTTTATAAAAAAATCAATGTAAATAAAGCAAAGCCTTAAGATTAACACCAAAAATGTCGGGTTTCGTCCTAATTACACGTGAAATGCATCGAAATCACATTTCATGGTGTCATAGCAGTAAAATATTCCACTAAAATGTATTTTCCTACGTAAAACTTTTTCTTCTCACTCAAGATATTCAAAAGTGGTTTACAATCTATAATAAATTATTCAGTAAAAAAAATATGACACTTAAAACATCTTTAAAACGGCCAATAAAGCTATTTTTTACTCACAAAAGCACATAAAAACCGTTTGAATCAGTAAACGTTGTCGTACAACTCGAAATAAAAAAATGAAATTAATGCATTGCGTGGGAAGACAAGTTTGATCGTCAACTCACTTGGTACGTTACATTATTATATTTAATAAAGAAAAGTACAAGAATCACTTTATTACGACTTGACTGTAAAGGAAAAGAAAAAGTGAATATTCATCATTATCAATACAAATTTTGAACAATTTTTACTTGAATCAATATAAATTTTATAAGAACGTGACATGTTGTATGTTCACTTTATACTTATTTTATATGTAACGATAAAAAACGTGATTATACTTATTTTTAATTTATTTATCAATATCTTAGCCTTTTATAAATCACTTTTATTATCATCTCATTTTCCTTTTCTTAATCAATTATCCTTTTAATATAAAGTGCTATTGTGAGAAAAAGTTTCGATATCACATAACTAGAAACAAAAGAAGTGATAAAATATTTTTTCCTTGAATATGACGTCAGTTTGATATGATACTTCAACACATTTAAAAGTAAAATGTTCTACATATTAAAATTATGAAATAAAAGGACACTTAATGGTCTAATCACGTTATTCGAGAGCACTCAATGAAATTTAATTTCAATTTAAAGCCAATAAGTTAGCTGTAATAAATTACATTAGAAAATAAAAATAATTTGATTATCATTCAATCACAAGTTCACGGTCACATTTTTAGAACATTCGTTTCGTAAAATTTTCACCCATCAATCCACTGTTGATGAAGATGGATCTAAATATGACAAAATCATAAAAAAAAACTTTATCAATTTTGCATATGAGTCAATTTAGATCTTTAGGCTGGCCTTCATTCATCACTATAAGGTTCCAGTACCAGTAAAGGTCATGAGAGTCTTACCCTTAAGTGCTTAGTTAAGAGCTCCAAACCTAATTCTAAGCATCAGTAAAATTTTAGCTTGTTCTAATTTTACATGACATCACATCAATAATAAAACAAATTTATGTATGATCATAATAAAGCACCTACTGCTCTCTTTCATTTGTAATTTTTCGGTATCATAATATTTTTATTTACACTGACTTGAATTCAACGCAACTGTCACATAAAATTAAAGTATAGCTCGTGTGCACCGCGGTTAATATAATTTTGACAGCATGAGATAATAAAAAATGAATCACCTAACAATATGTTGATAACTTTCAATGGAAAAGTCGTATATTTTATATCTTTATTAAAAATTAAATAAAGTAAAATGTTACTTTTGAGTTTTTTTTATTCACAGTATGTGGACACTTTTGAAATCCTTGACCTAACACTTTTCATACTAACTCATTGCAATTTTTCAACGTATTTTGTTTGCATTTTACAAATTAAAGCCTTCAGCTGTTGAATTTTAATTTTCTCTTATCAAAAAGAAACCCTTTTTTTTCAAATGAGTCTTTTAATAAGCTATGATACCTTTTCAACAAACATTTTATTTAGAGCCCGTCATATTTATTTTAATTTAAGTCAAAAATGTATTTAGCATTCAAATTGGTTTTTGTCATAACTGTTGTATAGTGTACAGTGAACAACATAATGCACTCAAAAATATTAAATACAAAGCACGTGTCACCATGGCACAAGTATATGTTCAAGTAAAGTGTTCATGCCCGGACTCAGTGGATTATGATACCAACGTGAGAACATCGAGAGACACGTCATATGGGTGAATTTTATAGATAGCGCTTTATAGAATTTTTTTCTAACAAGGAGAAGGAATTAAAATTTTCACTAGTTAATTCTCAAAATTTTAAATGTTTTCTTAATCGAATTTTCAGTTCGAATAAATCGTTTTTAAAAATAGGATATAAGCCGCATTTTTAGTGAAGTGCTTCTAATAAAAATAAAGAAACTTATTTTTTATGTCCTGTTACACAACATTTTTCTTGAAGCCCTTTTTTATTTTTAGACTGTAAAACAATGTTTAGTCTAACATTTCTTTTCAACTCATAAAAAAAAGTTAAACAATTGTTTTTCCTTTCATGTAAAAATAACTAGCTTTTATTGTTGCTTACTTTTGTTTTAGAATAAATTTAAATACAATTTTATGAAAGAAGAAGCGAGAAGAAAGAAAGTCATAAAAAAGTAAATGTAAACATTTCTTTATTATTATTATTTTTATGAGTACATAATCATAAGTTTATATAAGATAGTTTTCTTTTATGATTTTAGTTTTAACTCGTGTTCAAATGAAAAGCAAGTATTTGTTTAGTTCAAGAAAATGTATAATTAACTTTTCATTTGCAATAATGGTAATAATACTTAGAAAAAAGAGTTATTATTAAAATTGCTTAAATTTATATGTCATTACAAGTGAAGTGTGTACATTAAATTATTATTATTATTGTATTTGTTTTGTAAATTACCGTTATTTAATGTTCAAGTAATGTTGAAATACCTTCAGAACATTGACATTGAACTCTATTGAAACTTTTTTTAAGTTATATTTGTTTTGTTTCAATATATTGAAAAAGTTAAATCAAATTTTGTTGTATAACATTATGAATTAAGCAATTCAATTATTTTGGATGAGTTGAACTCTCTTTTCAAAGTTGAAAGTTGTTGAAATTTGTTAAAATATGTACAAAAAACTTCAATGTACACAATTCATAATAATAAATTTATATTTCGGAAGTAGTACATTAGTAAGAAATATAACATGACATGACACACTCCCACATTTCACATGCATTTTAAATTTAATACAGAAAATTGCAATCATAAAAAAGTTTTTATTTATAGAAAATGGAAAGGAGTAGGCTAAAGGTACTTATTTTAAATGTAGTAGGAATTAGAAATATAGGTTAAGTGATTTAATGCAAAATTATCAATAATTTTCTTTTAATATTTTGAATAACATTTTCTTAATCGATTATTTGAATAGCTTTCAAGGAAATTGACAAACGAAAACTGCTCTCATCCAAATATTTAGTTAATCAAAAAATCGACTTACCTGAACTTGAAATAAAGTAACACTATCATCTAACATTTGGACACGCACAGCAAGTTTTTTACCGCCATGAGCATGTCCCGCTGAGCCATCGACACCCGATGGAGTGGACAAGGAATGTGTCATACGATTTGTTTTGAGGGTCCCACCACCACTGCCTCCTGAGGGCCCCATTGAATCTAGTGACATTTTTGTTGTAATTATCTTTTAATTTATTTAAATTGAAATTTTATTATTATTTTTTTTCCTGTTATTTAATTTCACAGTGATTGAATGAATATTAATAATTTTACTGGAATATGTATATTTGGCACAGGTTAAATTGTTTTTTGACTAATTGCCAGATTCACTTCATTTCATATTTTTATATTTCCTTTTTATTCACTTATATTTAATTATTATAAATATCATCTTAAAAATATTATTATTTTATAACAAATATAATTATTTTATAAAAACATTATACACAATTTAATTAACACAGAAGCTTTAAATGAATGAGGGAAACAACCAAAACACGAATTTGTACTGATATATCTAATTAAAAACTTTTTTTCTATGGTTTTCCTTTTCTTAGAATGATGACGTTGCACGAAAATCTGTAATGGAGAAGAAAGAGAAATAAAATTATAATTAATAAAAAACTTTTTGACAAATAAAATTTTGTGTTCTTCTATCCAAAAGGTAGATAAAAGTTAACAGATAAATTTCAAGGAATTTTCCACTTAAAACCATTTTCTTACATAATTTTGCACAGTAAATAATTGGTAACTGATACCATAATTCAATTTTTTTTCACATTCATCAGAATGTCATCCCATCATCATTTTTATTACAAAAATTTTTGTCATTTCAATTTGATATCATCCAGTGTAATCCATCAAATTTTATGCCGAAGCGGGGTACATTTACATTAATTCCGAGAAATCAAGAATTGTTATTATTATAAATTAATCTCAATAAATTTTAAACGTCGGAATATGTAAATAACATGTATTTTTTTTGTTACCCATTTGCGTTTATATTTCAGCCCCAAAAATATTTACATTTTATATTAAATTTATTCTAATTGATGAGTATACTTAAAATAATACAAAAAAAAAACAGATCAACTAATTAGTGTGTCAATTTCAATTTAATTATTATTACAAAAATGCTTTATTTCTAATTTGAAATGAATATTTAACGAAAAGATACAACATGCAAGTCGAAATTTACACATTTTAAAATAAAAATTATTGCTCAATATTGATTCTGATGATAAATTGAAATTAAATTACATTTCAATGCATCACATAAGTGTTTCATATAAAAATTATTATACAATTTAAATTAACGCTTTTAAAATTTTATCTATGAATATCGTATGTTATTTCATAGAGGATAGACCGAGAACAGCAACCACACTTAAAAAAATTGAAAAAAAATCGGAATCGTTAAAATTGAATTAAAAAAAAATTAGAGAGATATTTTAGCGTGAAATGTGTGAATAAGCACATTTAAATTGCATTTCATGTTTCATAATGTGAATTTTTATTTTTTTTTTGAGAGGAAAATTCTCATTTGAGTCTTTAATCTTCCTGACTGTCCTGAAAAGACGAATAAAGGCCTTCTACGGATGATCATGGGTTTGCACAATTGGCCCTACTGATCTGCTGAGTTTCCGATCCAATAACCGTTAAATAATTCTGATTTCCACTTCAGATTTTGAAAATCGAAATCAAAAGTTCTACAATCATTCTAGTACAAACAGACAAGTACACGAAACATCCAAAAGTGAATTATTCTTCAAAATCCACTAAAATTTGCATGATAAAATCACATCAATTTAAATTGGCATTTCAGATTCAATTTCATGTACATTTAAAAGGTTAATGGCTCTTTATTCGCAATTATTTATCTTGTTTTATTTTTATTTGCTATTATTTTTATGAGAGTCAATCAAAAATAGATTGAACATAGATTGAATGTTGTATCAAGAAATTAATTGAATTGTATTTTAATGGAACACAATGTTTGTTTTTTTTTTGTGAACAAATTTTAAACTCTATTTGATGAGGTTATTCATTGAGAGATGGTAGGAATGAAATTTTTTGATGGTGATGATTTTCAAAAAAAGCTTTTTGATGTTCAAATCTATTAAACACTCCACTTAGCCCATGTCAACAATATTGAGTGACATTCGTTTTTTTTCTTAATACATGTGACATTTCCAAATATTTGAAAATATGTATCAATTTTGTTTAAATGTATGTGATGAAACGGTGGTCATGGAAGATTAAGGGCAACATATGACTTTATGAGTTTGGCTTTTGAAGATTTTGCTCGATTTTGCAACTACTAACTGTGAATTAAAATAAAATTCATAAAAAACGAAAGTAAAGTGAAACACTGACCTATTAAAATATGCCTCAGAACTTTATTTACTGATAACCCCAAAAATATATGTATAAATAATCACACTTGTTCCAATAACCGAAATATAAAACCAATCAAATAATGAGATACTCAAAATAGACTGTTTCATAACAACAAAGTTGATGATTCAGTAGGAAAACAATTAATTAAACAAACAAATATTTAACTAAAATCAACTGTTCCAATGAATGGTTTTCGTCTCAGTTACTCATAAATTATACAAAAACATAGATTCAGTAGCAAAGATCATACAAGTATAAAAAAAAGTGAGAAATCATATTTAAAATTCGGAAATTTTCTGAAATTGTAGTTTAAATTAAGAGTTTTCTCTCTTTTTTAACCTGAAACCATCTTTTCTGTTATTTCTTTCTTTTTCTTCGAGTAAAAAAATCAATTAGAAAACTTTACTGATAGCCACTTCATTTTGTTGAAATGTCTTTTTAGAGCAAGAGACTCTAGTGAATTTTTTTTCTCTCCATTTTACATGAAAAATATCAATTCACTCACATAGAAAAGCAATTACTACACATATATTGATTCATTTCCGATCAACTAACAAATTGAATAGTTATTTTTAATAGTAATAGTAATTTTCAGAGAGACAAAACAACCGGGAAAACTGATACCTATCATTAACAGATTTCTTGCATAATTTTTTCCTATGTATAAATTATATAAAACATAGAGCAAAAATACTTGTTTATTTTTTTATACCACTATTACACATTTACTATGTATATTTTTAAATTTAATTTCATATTCAGTTCATATTTTAACGCTCAAATGAGCACTACACAGGTAAATTTCCGACAAAGTATACAATTTTAACTTATTTTTGAGTACAAAAAATAATTGTATCAACATTAAAAATTGAAATTGACTCTCAGTTCACGTCTAAACTTAAAACGAGACAGACAAGTGTTTAACGATTTCTATACATTTCAATTGAATATTTACATACAAAAAGATCATTCAATATTTGGTTTTTGATTGTGTTTGATAAGTATTTGAATTGAATTGAATTTGATATTCAACTAAATACCTTATAAAAATGACGAAAAATGACAAAAATTCATGTAAAGAAAAATCGGATAATGAAATTGTACCAGCTATTAGTGACAAGAAAAGTGAAAATGAACCACGCATGGAAAGAAGAAATAGTATTACAAGTCAATTGAGTATTCAAGAAATTGTAAGTTGATATTTTTTTTATTTTTAAGTTACATTTGATTTGGAATAATTGAGAGGTTAATACGTGTAAGCAAAAAAAAACGGTACGTGAAATAATAATAACTTTTGAACGAGAATCTCATGATCTTTGAAAATACTTGTAAAGTTATGGTAATCATCAAATTATGATGATTCACGAGAACTGAACCGTAAATGAATCACATATGGGTGCCCTTCACAAATTGTGTATCTCAAATTAATGTAAAAGCGGAAATTATTGTTTTTCTTCTCGTTTCTTTTGCCATATCTCCTCTTTTTTTGCGATGAAAAGAAAATGAGAATCGTCTTTATTTCACTTCATTATCTGATCATGATTTTTAAATAAAACCTTACAAAAATATAAACTTTAATGCTATTAAAGTGCCTTTCCTCGTTTATGTGTAGGAGTTTCTTGTTGAATTGTAATTAAGATATTTTTTATAACAAATTTTAATTTTTCTAATTTTATTTCTTTTCAGGCTGATAAGATAAAAAAGATGGATATCAACAGTTTTGCTACAAGGAAATCGTTAGCACAAGGTATGCTTGACCTTGCTTTACTCACCGCCAATGCGGCACAATTAAAATATATTTTAACATTGGGACCGAAATATCAATTTTATCAAATGTTGCTAATACTCATTTCGGCATCAATTGGACTGCAGGTAATCAGATAAAGTTAGATTTAAAAAAAAATCTTATTCCTTCTCTCACTACTACTTGCCAATTTCAATATTTTGTATTCAGGCGAACGTTTTGCATCTTTTCTATTTCATTTATTTCGTTACCACCATATGGCATGTTTTTTCTCATAACATAACACATTATTCTAGTTTTTTCTTCTTCTTTCATATAATTTATGTTTTTCAGGTATTGCAAGCTATTATCATATTAGTGTTGGGAATATTGTTTGATATCAATAAGCCGGAACAACAACGAAGAGCAGAGAAAATAAACAATTTATTGGTAGCAATAACTGTGTTAACTGTCGTAATAAACGTCATTATCAGTGCATTTGATATTAAAGATGCAAGTAATACAATTGTGATGAAAGAAGCCACGATTCAACAAGAGATTACATAAAATTGAAAAATTTCATTGTGAATTCTCAACTCAATGCTGATTTAAATTTATCATAAGTTTAAGATTTTTTTTTGTACTTTAACAGCGTGCCACAAATGTTATGCAGACTTTTTAACTTTTAAATGAGACACGAGAGAATAATCGTATTGTGTGGTTCTATTTTTTATCACTTCATTATTTTTTTTTAACTCATGCCAGACTCGTTAGTTGGAACCCAAAAAAAATTATCATAACATTCACTTTAAATATTATTTTTTTTTTTATATTATTTCAATATAATTTGTAATAATAAAAAAAAATGTTTCTAAATCCTACACAAACATCTGTTTAATTCTTTGCATGAAAAAGCGTGACCGCATAAAAATTAGAATACATTTCATCGAATTAAATGGACTGATTTTTGTAAACACAATAAATTTTTTTTCCTTCAAATTACTACCGTGTGCGAATTGATTTTGAACGGTAATTTTTATTTGAAATGAACTATGTTCAATTATTTTCAAGTAAAATAAAGTTAATACAGCTCTAATTTTTTGAGTTGAGTTAATTTGAAGAAAAAATTTTCAATTCAGAATTGAACCATCAATTCCATTATCTTTTCTTTCATATTTTACTTGAATTAAATTATTATTATTCAAAAACAATTCAAGCTGTTTACTAAACAAGGCTATTATCATAAAACTTTTTCATTACTTTATTATTAAATCATGGTATTAAGAAGAACAAAGTAAGAGATTTTCTTCTATGAATGTGCGTGAATTCTGTGGTTAATTTTATACGATTATTTGAACATGGTGTTATAAGTAAAGTTTGGTGTAGGGCATCTAATAATATTATATTAAAAGTTTTTTTGATACGATTTACAAGGAAAGAGAAGAATTTTCATGAAAAATTCATGAACATGGGGTGTTTTTTAAAAAAGGTATTAAAATAAAAAAAAAATCAAAAATTTTAATATTAAAATGTTAAAAATGTTAGTAGGACTTAAAAATGGGTTTTGGAAAATGTTTAGTCTGACCAGCTCGGATTGGGACTAAAATAAGCCAAGACACTTGTCATTTTTTCCGATTATTACAAAAGGTTCGATCAAAATTCATGAATTTCATTTGCCTTGCCTGACTTTTAACTTAAAAGTCGATACTGACAATATATTTAAACGCCATCCAACTCAATTTCATTTCCACTTTTACCAAAAAAACTCATTTTATTTTAAAGTTCAACAGTTTGAAAATTTATTTCATTCACATTAAATTACCACCGCGATAAATTTTAATCAAACACCTTCGTTATATAAAATAAACGCATTTCTTATCTTATCTCTGTCTTGTATGGTATTATTTACATTTTTATTACAATTTCGCTTGTTATTTACATAAAATATGATAAAACTAGTAATCAGACCATTTTTTTTACTTTTACCTTTCCGATAATATCAGAAAATCAATTTTACACAAATGTGAAACTTGGTTGTTGATGTAAAAATATTTAACAGTGCATTTAAAAAGGTAAAAACTTGAGAAATTCTGATTGCTCTTCCGGTTTAGAAATGTTTATTTACCAAACAAAAAATTTGAACTGGAGTTGATGGTCTAAGCGTTTTTGAATCCTCTTCTTTACAAAATCCACTAAAAATCAAGATATTTAATCTTAAATAAAAAATATGAAATTAAATGTACAAAAAAAAGTTTTTTTATTCTACTAAAATTATGAGCAATTTTACGTTCAAAATGTTAAAAAAAAATATTTTCATTCAAACAAGTATTTTAAATAGTTATTAGAGCAAAAGTGCACTCATTAGAACAAAAATTATTCACTCAAGTTTGATTGACGACAAAAGTTTTGTATTATTTGTTCTGGTAAATGAGTGATTTAAATACAAAACATTTCTTGCTTTGTTAAGAGAGATTTTCAAAAGCTAATTTTCTCATTGTGTCTAATTTAAGTCATGAATGACTGAAAAAATATAAGAAATGTTTATTTGCACACCGTTAGTTTTCTAATCGTACACAGTGCTTTTTTTATTTGTTATGTTATGTGAAGAAATTTGAACGTCATGACGTGTCATGTAGAAATTGAGAGTCAAATTTTGGCTTCATGAGACAAAATAAGTTCAAGTTTTTAAAATCTGAAACAAATTATATCCCAAATTTAATAATAAAATAAAAATTATTAAGTACAAAATAAAAAAAGAGTATAAAACCGTTAAAAAGAATCACACACATAAGCTGTGGGTGTTATTGTTATCCGAACAAAAGAAAATCAACCACATATATCATTATCACATTAAAAATAATAATAAAGAACCCACAAACGAATAAAAAATTAAACCTCTTTCATCATTATTTTGCATGCTAATAATTTAAAATCACAACATCAACAAAAAAAAATGAGATTCATTCAACTCTTTTCAACATGATTTTGTATTATTTCACCACAAAGAACATAAATGTCGCACGTTTCTTTATCAAACAATATGCATCTCATAAGTATATTTTTTCTTTATTATTGTTGTTGCTGTGAAAAAATTATGAGAATATTGTCTTACATTTAAATGTAAAATAAGTGCAACGATCAACGAACAGAAGCACGACTAGCACACAATTGTCAATTTTAATACATTTTTTTCATATCAACTACTTTCATCACATACAGATACACACACATGACACAATGACAATTGTAAATTTGTAGAAAAAATAAAAAACTGCAAATTGACTTCAATTTTTTTTTTCACATTTATAAGACAAAAAGGTTGTGCATCATCATGTGAATAAAAAGATTATTGTTGTTCTGACAAATGTGCACAATTTTTATTTTATTTTTTTCAATTATACTTGAAGAGAAGATTGAAAATATATTTTGATATAAATTGAGCTTAATTGGATTAAAGTAAAAAATAAAATTTTGAAGAGCAATTGTGCGGGAATAGGAGTTTTGATAAATGAAATGAAATATTTTTTATATACAAATTTCATAGCAGTTATGTAAAATTTGCACAGCACAATAAAAATTTGAGGGATTCTTACAAAGAGTGTAGAAAATTTTGAATATGATGATGATCGATTAGATTTCCGTCCCAAGGCCCTTCAGAATATTGGAAAGCTAATTTTTCAACACAAATTATTCCCGTTTTTGTATAATGCGTCAGTAAAAGGTCCGTCGTGTTGTCTGTAAGAAACACAAAAGACCGTTTCGGACCCAAATGTCACTAAAGATAAATCTCTAATTTTAGTTGAGTGTGTATGAAAACATTTTATTTACATTCTTTAAATTTCGATGAAAGATAAGTTAATTCTCAACTAACATATTTCACTTAATTAAGCTTAATTGAAAGGCGCAGCGTTAAAATAATTAATGTGTTTTTTTTACATTAAAGTCAATTTTTAAATTTACGCACAATTTTTGAATCTACTTAATGTTTGTTTATTCACAAGGGAAAATATACTAAGATAATGATGATACTCAAACATTACCAACAAAAAAAGGGACTTGACCTAGTTAACATTGAATATGCCTAGAATTTTCTATACATAATCTGGATTTCGTTACATGATAAAATTAATATTGCATCATTTTGGTTTAATTTTTGCAAAAAAAAATGAAATGTTTAAAAATAAATTTGAATTTAACCACATTTAACATGCAAAACATGATCTGTCTAACTAGAGAACACAATTAACAAGAGCAACAAGGGATGTACATCAAAAATTATGATTCATTACATAATTAAAACCGTAACTTAACATTATTATAACGATGTTGAGTTGTGATAAAAGGGTTTTTTTTAACTAAAATAGGGTGGTCTAATATTGCACTAAACCAGACACTTTTCATATGTCTTCATTTTACGAATAACACGATCACACACCTTTCCTTTGTTATTTTGTGTTGAAAAAAAATTAATGTTGTTTAAAATTCATTAGCTTTAGGAACACTTAAAAAATCACTCATTGTATGATATTTTTTTTTTAAAGTAATGTGTCTCTCACAAAAAAAAACCATACAAATGTGAATTGCCCCTTTTTATGTTTAATGGTTGTCGTCTGTTCGTTTCATTTCAAAGTAACATAAAGGTTTTATGTAATAAGTACAGTTATGGTTTCGGCTTTCTTTATGTATTTATTTTGATGAGTATCATTTTGCATATAAACGTTAAAAATATGGGAACCACAAAACTCTGACTTGGCATCATGTCACAGCTAGAAATGTAATCGGTTTAATTTTTTCTTTTATTTGTAGAGTAAAATTAATACATTTTTTTTTTGTAACATTTACACACATAAAAATTAGTTATTTGGAAAAGAAAGTAATACATTGTTTAGGTGTTTCAATGTCTATTTTTTATATTATTTATAAATAATTATGTGCTCAATTTACTTTCTGTATAAAAATCAAAAGAAATTTGTTTGAAACACATTAAAATTCTTTGGCCTACCGCACAACTTCCGCCTATTCAATTCATATTTCTACTATTATTTTTTATTATCATGATTATGGTGATTGTTATCTACTTGTAAAATGAAGCAGTGTACACCAAACTGATTAAAAGTATTCTAGGAATGACATGAATTGTTAAATTTGTGATTCAATTTCAACATTTCAGGTCTTGTAACTACTTCAAAATTGTGAGAATTTCAGATGTAACTTCAACACCTTGACGTTTCACGCCCACGCAATTCATTGAAAAAAAATTCGAGATTTTATCCATGCATTTCTCTTCCACTATAGTCTCTCTTTGGCACGTTAAATTGATTTTTATTAAAATAAAAACAAAAAAAAAACGAAACATATGAACATAAAAAAAATACGAAAAGTAAAATTCAATATGCTATGAATTTTAATGAATCAATATCAGACACACACTTGAATTACATATGTTTATTTATTTAATATTTTCAGTTTATTTCTTTCTTTTCATCTTTGATTTTTTTCAAAACTGATTTTTTTGTGATTTTATTTTTTTTTTTTAATTTTAATAGAAAAAGGGGTAAAACTTATCATATTAGTTTGAAATGAAATAAAAAGGGACATTTAAACGTAATGAAATTGAATTGATTTAATTTTGAAACGCTTAAGAGTTCTCCATGCAATATGAATAAGACGTCTGAAGGTTGTAGACCACACACAGTCCTGGAGATCCTGACAAAGCAAAGTTCCTTTAATTTTATTTTAATTAAATTAGGACCAAAATTGAACTCAATGTGCCAAATACTTTTTAATTCTTTTCAAATAAAAACCGTTAAAAACTCAAATTGTTGTTCCTTCTTGCACTCTCATTCAATATCGTTTATTGAACCATAACTTATATTTACTTTATGTACACACAAGTTTATCACTTTAAACTAAGATATTAAACACACATATTTAATTTCAATTACATACCAGACCACATGTCTAACTACACACATTTTTACACTTATATTTCAAACATAACGAGAAATCTGTTAAAATTCAACTGAAATTTTGGTTGTTTATTTTACATATAAAAATATCTTTAAACGAAACACAAAAAAATTCATTTTTTGGTAATAATTCGAAATTAAAAGGTTCAAAAAAAAAATTGATGATATTGAAGTGTGATTTTAAAAATTCAATGTCTATCAAATGTTTATTATTCAATTTAAAATCAATTATCATGACGATCTATGATATACTTAAAATGTTTATCTTTCAATAAGTTTTGATAAAAAAAAATACAAAAAAAGCAAATATTGATAAATTGAGTTTTGTTACCCATTAATTTTGAGAACAAAAGATGATAAACGTGAATTTTACCTACAAAAATTTTGCGAACAAAATGAAAACAATAGAAAAATTCAAAAATAAATCATTTATTTAGATAAAAGTCAATGCAACTCAATTCATGTATTATTCTAAAGATCATTTCAAGACAAAAAAGCACACAATTGTAATAAAGAAAAGTAAATTTATACTGCAATATAAAATATTCATATTTAATTTGAACAAAAATTGTTCTTACTCTTAAAAGACCCGTATATAAAATTTAACTTCTTTCACACACATGTTTTATACATTTCAACTCAAACATTATAAAATGCAGACAAGAAATTACAATTTAAAATTATTCTAGAGAGAGACTTTTGCTGGTGCACTACAATCTTATACTACATCAAGACACACACACAACAACTATCATCTGGGACAACAAACATTGAAGTCGGAGATGTAGAACATTAAAATCACACATTGTACATTGCATGAATTTATAATAAAAGGAAGAAAATGTATGTGAATGTATAGAATAAAATAAACTTATATTTAAATAAAACAAAGTTGTGATGATATGAGTTTAATTTTTTCGATGAGAACTTTGACTAGGAATATTGGTGGTGATACGTCAAGTAAAATGCA
The DNA here is from genome assembly GCA_900002565.1 of Culicoides sonorensis. Taxonomy (NCBI): domain Eukaryota; kingdom Metazoa; phylum Arthropoda; class Insecta; order Diptera; family Ceratopogonidae; genus Culicoides; species Culicoides sonorensis. Next base: position 881,525 of record LN483419.1, read on the forward strand.
TATATTTAAATAAATAAATAATTAAACTTGAAACTCTTTTATTGAATGAATATGAAAAAAAAATTGAGCATGTTGACGTTAACGATGTATACAAGTGCATTTCAATTGACGTAATTTACCTTTGAAAGGAAAGATTATGATTTTTTGAAGGATCACGCAAGTGACATTCAAACATTCATAAACGTTGGTTCAGTGAATCATAAAATAAAATTTGGAACATTAACGTTCAGCTCTAAAAGAAAAAATGGACAGAGCGTTCCCATTAGCGCATTTCATTCAAAGTTCATTTAAATAATATACAATTTAAGTGATAAAGTCTTGAATACTTTTAAATTAGTGTACTGATTAAATGCCTTGAACCTCTTATAAGTATTCAAATTATTATTAAGATTTTTTATTGACAGGTCTTAATTAATGATTTAAATACAATAATCAAGGTGAACAGGTCAATTCAGGTGATGGCTGCTGGAAGCTTTAATAAACACAATTCTTGACAATTTTTTTTCATTTTAGGTCTTAGGATAAGACCTAATTATCACATTTTTATCTTTTTTATGGTGTTTTAAGTAATGAAATGTTGTCAAAACTTTTATAGTAATAAAAAAGTACATTAAACAGAAAAATGATGAAAAGGAAATCATAATAAAGAAATTTTTATTTTTATTGTTCATTAAACATGTGTTGAAAGAATCTTGATACGGAAAAAAAACATTTCCCTAAAGTAATTTGACAGTAAGCAGACTTTCTAATTACTTAAAGAAAAAACTAAGATAAGATTCTGACGCATATTAGCAGATACTTTGATAGAGGTCAAATAAATTTTTTGTTCATTTCATCATAATCTGTCAGAATTTTAATTTGTCATTGATGACTTCATTTTATTATGTAACAAAATAATAATAAAGAGCATATGTGAGCAAATTTGCTATAAATAATCACAGTAATTTAATGAAATGAAATAAAATTCATTGAATATCATTAAAGAATAGGACAACTCGAATCGTAATCGATCCATTTGCAGAACTGGACTCAAATATAGACAATGAGCATTTTGAATCTGATTTGAATCTATTATAACTTTAATTTAAATTTGAATTTATACAAACAAAACAGAATTATATTGCGACTACAATGTAGCTCTTATAATGAAGAGAAAAATATTTGATAACGTCAATCATAGACTTATTTTAATGGATGGGGAGATTTGAAAATGGGTTCAAATGACCATCATATGCAAAAAAAGATGAAATCAAATATGCCAATTATGACTTTTTTAGTCAAAATATTGAACAAAAAGAAATTGAAAAGAAAGCCGACTGGAATATTCCGTTTGGGACACCGGTTTCGTTTTAAGCTTCTCCTGTTTGGCACCTGGGGTTAAAGGGTTAACTTTGCAAGTTTTTTTTTGCACAATTCAAAAACCACATCAATCATCAAAACCATTATCTCAAGAAATATCTTGAATTTTCTCCTTATCTTACAGTTATTATCTGAAAAAAAACCTTTACTTTAATCTCCCTTTAGCTAGCAAGACATTATTCAATTAAAATATTGTTATGAAACAGAATTTTTACGTGTCGATAAGTAAGCAAATTGTTTTCTTCCATACAGTTTAACACACATCTATGCTACTAATATTACAGCGTAAATAAAAAATGAAATTAATAGATCGTCACTCAAGTAGAAATTAAACGAGCAATATCAATTTATTCGCATGTTTTCATGTCTTATCTTTCTCTTTTTTTTTATAAACGGTGTAAATGAAATTTAATGATTTGTTTTGAATGTAATATTTTTAAAAATTTCATTTTAAATCATATCGCGCATCATTTCACTTCACTTGTCATGTTATCATCAACGAACAACTTTTTCATGTAACAATAAAATTAATTTGAACAAATTATTATTATTGCTAATAGGATTTCATTATCATTACAAGTCTTACAATAATTTTCAATAAACATTCAAATCTGTGTAGGGCGAGTACGTGATCGAGCAACCATAACTCATGCATGTGAAGTCATCTGAAAGAACAGATTCACGCTATTTTGATGTTTTTTTTTTCATAACAAATTGAAGTTAATAAAAAAAGACATGTTTGTTTAACTTTTTAGCACATCAATCACTGATTATCGACAAAAAGTGTAAGAATTTGGAGTTTCAAGAAAAAAACTGTTAAAAATATTCACCTGAACTAGTTCTCTACCTTTAATTTTATTTTTTTTATACTACGAGTTCCTTGAGTTTGATAAGCGTGATTCAGAATTTACATAACCGGATCATAAATTTTTAAAAGCATAATTGGCTTTGATACAAAAATATCACTAAAAGATTTTTAATACAATAAATTATTATGATAGTACTTTTTTTATCAACGACCCAATAAATACTAACGAATCAAATCTATTCACCTGTACAGTTTCCTAGAAACTTTTTCAATTCTATGAATGAATCCAAATAAATAGAACAAATTTTCATATTGACATACATACATTGTATGGATTGTATGAATTGTATATAAAAAGAAAAATATTTTCATCCCGTATTTTTGTTGTTGCTTCATATTGTGTAAGGGAATGTTTTTCACATTGTGAGACACATTAAATAAAATTAGGTTGAGTTGAGAGTAAATTTTCGGTCTTTTTTATATTTGGAATAAAATTGCGCACGCATCCTTCGAAGTTCTGCTGACTGAATATACAAAGTATAGGAATGTGGTATAATACAAATTGTGTTGTAATTTGCGATTCATCTTTTCATTTAAAATATTTTTGTCTCTGGTTTGTATATAAAAAAGTTACTACATAACATTTGTGTGAGGGTATGTAAGGGTATATAACTGATAATATATAAAATTTTAATGTTATTGGGTCACAGGAGCAAAAAACTGCAGTCATTGTATTATCATATAATTTATTTCTTTTGATCTCTTTTTGTTGTTTTATCAATTTAATGATCTTTCACCTTATTCTTGAGTTGTAAAATCAAATGTGAAGTATTAAAAAACCTTAACAAAATTCAATGAATATTTATGAGACGAAATGAACGATTTTTTTTATTATTATGAGACAAATGTAAATTAGTGGCTGTAATAAAGTGAAATTTTCTTGTTACTCACATACTTAAAATGGATTTTAACGCATTAAAATCACTCAAAACCATAATTTGGACATTAAAAATCCATAAATTGGTAACATTTGTTTGATGAATATTGGCAGATCAAGTCGACCTACTTTTTTTCTAAATCGTACATAAGAATTCCTTTACTCCAGAATTTACTATGCAAAATCATGTATTTATTATTTATGCACTTATTTTCCAGATTTTCATTATTTTTCTGTAATTAAACTTTCTTAATCATTTAATTGCAACATTGTTTGCAAAATTTCTACGCAATTATTTCTTTAAAAATGATAAAAACAAGTTTTTCTTCATCACTCTATGTATAAATTTTTTTTCTGTGCTGTATCCGCCCAAAATAAATATTTATGTTTCCATTGAAAACTCACATTTAACTAATTTTTTCATGAAAATTTCTATTTCATACGTTAGATACTCACATTTGAACTTAAAATACTAAATTAACTATTAATTTTAAGCCTAATAATAATTATTTTTTTCACTTTTCGTTGTAGAGATTAAGTTTTTTTTTTCTATGTTTTATTTTATATTGTACACAAAATTTTTACTATTTTATATCTTTACACGACCAACTCAAGAACTAGACTGACAGCTCGATTCAATTGAAGTGATAACGAAAAAATGACAGTTAACGAAAAAATGACAGCTCACAAATATGAATACATTTTGACCTGAAAATTTCAAACCCGGCAAATAACGACAAATTTGTGTCAAAAATTGACATAAAAACAAATCGTTTATTACGCGGGTAAAAAAACATTGGAGTAAAAGCAAGAAAGAAATTAAATTTTAGTAAATGTTTTTGTAGTAAAAAGTATTTAATTTGTGTTTAAATTAAAGATAAAGGAGAGGCATTTGAAATGTCACGTGTAAGTAAATTATCAAAATAATTTCAATCATGAAATGTTACATTTTACAAGTTCACGATGTATTATAGGATATTCGATCATATTTTTCCATGGCAGCTGCAAAAAAGACCAAAGTAGTTGCAGAATCTCCAATGAAGCGCAAATCATCTGTCATAGCTTTGTCTGATAGTGATGATGAAACTCCAAAACCTTCATCAAAGGAAAAAGTTAATTCTGAGAAACGTCATTCCAAGAAGAGGCGAGTAATTGACTCCGATGATGAGGAGGCAGAAACTAAGCCGAAGAAGAAGGAATTAAAAGAGGAACCAAAATCAAAATTAAAAGAAGTTGATGTCAGTACAATATTTGGTAACAGTCCAGTAAAACGAATTGAAAGAGTTTTACCTGTCAAGAAGGAACGAGATTTGTTTGGGTCTGATGATGATGCCGATCTGTCAAAAGTTGATCTTGATGTTAGCAAAACTCCTGAGAAGGTAACAAAAGAGAAGAAAAAAGAAAATACAACTCCAGAGAAAAAGGAATCAAAAATTAAAACACCGAAAAAAGAAGACAAACCAGTGAAACAGGAGAAAATCTCACCTCAACATCCTTCGTCATCTAAGAAAGATGAAAAATCTGTTAAAAGTGAACACACATCTCCAAAATCTGAAAAACATCAAGCAAAACCATCGTCAAGTTCAGCTAAAAAAGAAAAAACATCGGGAACTCCGAAGGACTCAAAAAAACGAAAAATTCAGGATGTTGAACCAAAGCGAGGTATAATTTCTTTCAATTTTAAAAACAAATTTCAATTATCTATTTAAAATGTATTTCAGAACTTACAGATGAAGAACGTCATGAGAGAAAAATTCATGTTGCAATGTTGATGAAACAACGTATGAATCGTACAGGCCCCTCAGCTCCTGGAAGTAAGGAAATTCCAAAAGGAAAGAAAGATTGTCTATCCGGCTTAGCTTTTATCATCACTGGTGAACTTGATTCACAAACAAGAACCGAAGCATCAGATTTGATAAAAAGCCTTGGTGGACGTATGATGACAGTTGTTTCAAAAAAACTCAATTATATGGTAGTTGGAGAGGAAGCAGGACCAGCAAAATTAGCAAAAGCAGATGAGTTTGGTATTACACAAATTGATGAAGATGGTTTACTTGATTTAATTCGTGAAAAATCAGGTTTGCCTAAAAAAGTTAAAGAAGAGACGAAAGTCAAAGAAGAAAAACAAGAAACTCTTAAAAAAGTGAAGAAAGAAACCCCAGAAAAACCGAAAATCAAAGAAGAAAAACATAAAATTAAAGAAGAAAAGCCATCGTCTTCTACAGCTAGCTCATCTTCTTCATCAAGTTTAATTAAAACAGAATCAATTGAAGGCGACACTACCAATATGGCTTGGGTGGACAAATATAAGCCTACAAACATTAAACAGATTATTGGTCAACTAGGTCCAACAAGTAACTGCCAGAAATTAGTTAACTGGCTTCAAAAATGGGACTCGAATAACGATGGTAGTAAAAAACATCAAAAACCAAATCCATGGGCTAAAAATGATGATGGAGCTGCATTTAAAGCCGTTCTCTTATCAGGTCCCCCTGGAGTTGGAAAAACGACAACTGCCCATTTGGTTTGCAAAGAACTTGGATATGATATTGTTGAATTCAATGCGTCAGATACACGTAGCAAGAGATTGTTGCAAGAAGAAGTGGCCACCCTTTTATCAAATAAATCTCTCAATGCTTATGTACATGGAAACAGTGCTAAAACATCAAGTAAACGTGTATTGATAATGGATGAAGTTGATGGTATTGGAGGTAATGAAGATCGAGGCGGTACACAAGAATTGATTCAACTGATCAAAACAACTGCTATTCCAATTATTTGCATGTGTAATGATCGTCAACATCCAAAAATAAGATCTCTTGTAAATTATTGCTTTGATTTGAGATTCTCCAAACCCAAAATCGAACAAATACGAGCAGCAATGATGAGTATTTTGTTCAAAGAGGGAATGAAAATTCCTAAAGAGTGTTTGGATGAGATAATTGCAGGAACTGGAAATGATGTTCGTCAAACGTTGAATCACCTTGCCATGTATTCCGCTTCAAAGGATACAAATTCAAAAGAACAAGATGCATATAAGAAAGTTGCAAAATTAGCTGAAAAAGATGTTAAAATTGGTCCATTTGAAGTTGCGAGAAAAGTCTTTGACACTCAAGAACATAAAGGATTAAGTATTGATGATAAATTGAGTTTCTTTTTCCATGATTACAACATGGCACCGTTATTTGTTCAAGAAAATTATCTTTTTGTTAAACCAAATGCTCCGAAAAAACAACAGTTAGATTTATTTGCTGAAGCAGCTGATAGTTTGAGTTTAGGAGACTTGATTGAGAAACGTATTCGTACCAATAGTGCATGGACTTTGTTACCGGTTCAAGGTATGTTCAGCTCTGTAATTCCTGGCGACTTGCTTGAAGGCAATTGTAGTCGTATCAATTTTCCTGGATGGTTGGGCAAGAATTCCAAAACAAATAAACGGAAGCGTCTTGCTCAGGAAATTCACGATCATACAAGAACTTGCACTTCTGGTTCACGATTATCTGTTCGTTTGGATTATGCTCAATTCCTTACAAAAGCCATAATAGATCCGTTAAAAGATAAAGCCATGGATGGAGTCTCCGAATCATTGGATGTAATTAAGGCTTATAAGTTATTGCGAGAAGACATTGAATCTCTTGTCGAATTAAGTTCCTGGCCAAGACAAAAGAATCCAATGGAAGGTGTTGAAAGCAAAGTTAAGGCAGCTCTCACACGTACTTATAATAAAGAAGTTTTGCCATATTCATATTCCGTTCAACAAGCTGTTAAGAAAAAGAAAGTCGAAATATCGGATGACTTTGAAGGTTTTGGTGATGAGGAGGATTTACAAGAAGCGTCTGGATCGGAAGAAGAGGATGATAAGCTCGAAAACAATGCTTTCATCAAAGTGAAAAAACCAACTGTAGCAAAAGTTAAATCGAGCGCCAGCAAAGCAGGAACCTCCAAAGAAACAACTAAGGGTGGTAAAGGAAAGAAAAAATAGAAACTCTTTGAATCTTTGTAACATTATTTTTTTGTTTTCATTTCATAATAAATTTTAAAACAAAATGTAGCAAGAATGACTTTTTATTGAGTGAAACAAATCAATTAACCAGAATTCAAATTAAATGCATTAAAAATCATCTTCATCATCTGGCATATCGAATTCATCATCGACATTTGCATATTCTGTCATAATTTTATCAATTCCTGTGATTTCTTCCAAACATTTTGAAGAATTGAACACCTTAAACAGAAATGAATCGCCTTGTTCTTCGTATTCTTTTAATATCGAGTCTGAACATGCGATACATTGCTTAAACTGTTCTGTGGCCGGTATGATTTGTTCATAAGTGCTCAAATATCCACGAATTGAATGTGGAATTATTCCGAGTAAATCTTCAGGTATATTTCCAGGATTTGATGAGGTTTTATAATAAGCAGGAGCACATGAACTGAAATTTAAATTGAAAAATTTTTATATTCAGCGATGATTTTTGATTTAAAAAAATAAATTTACCCATTTTTGTGTTGTAGCAAAGCAATCAGCAACTCAACTGCTAAACTTGATGCAATATTTGAAACAGCTGGCCTCGTAACAGTACATTGTTGATCCAGAGTGCGATCTTTTTGAGACTAGAAATGAAAATATTATTGTAATTCAATATCCTATCACCAGATAAAATGACTCAAAATATGGTATTTCAAAAGGTGAGATAAGATAAGAAATAAATTGACTCATATGTTTGTCACTCGTACAACACTTGAATTAGAATTTATTTTGTAATTAGCTTTCGTGTCATCAAAACTGTGTCAATATGATAACTGAATTTATTGGAAATTTATTTTGTCCCCCAGAGCCTGGACATGCTTTTGTTATATCCGGAAAAAGTACCGATGCTGCAATGCAGTAAGATTTTTTTTGTTTGATTTCTTGTAAAACTTTTAAAATCATCAGACTTCATTTTACATAGACTTGATTTTGATTTCCTTGCAAGTAAAGCTCCAGATGCGAATTGTCATTTGAAAGTAAGCGCTCATTTCCATAAAGATTGGATCGTTCGCAACAGTTGTATTGATGGAAATTGGGGTGAGCCCGAAATTAAGGAAAATTTGGATGAATTAGCAATTCCGCGTCCTTTAGAGCCTGGCAAAAGATTCCGCTTACAAATTCTTGTTACAGAAGATCGATTTTTGATTGGATTTAATGACATCCATTATTGCTCATATAAATTTAGAGGAAGATTATCGGACATAAGAACTTTAAGAATACACAAGGATGTCCAATACGTTAATCAAGTTGATCATCGAACGTGTTATCCGTCACCACGTCCTTTGATTCAATATAACGAAGATCATCATTCATTTTCGAATGATGTTCCTAAGAAATTTATGCCAGGACATGCAATGATTATCTCTGCAATACCGTATGGAAATCCAAAAGGACGATTCACGATCTATTTCTTTGAAAATGAAACGAAAAAGCAAGCTTTACATTTCAATGCAAGATTTGATCAACAAATTGTTGTACGGAATTCAACCAATGATAAGTTGAGGTTTTAATTCAATTCATTTTTATCTTAATTGAAAAAAAATTTCATTTTTAATTTTTTTTTAGTTTTCGCGAAGAAGAAACCTCGGGTGAATTTCCATTTGTGTTTGATCAACAATTCAAACTTGCCATTGCTTTGAGTACAACTCACTTTTTAATCGCAATCGATGGAAGACGCTTTTGCATGTACAAATATAGGACACAAAATCAGTTCGATTCTTTGAATGGCTTCAAAATATATTGCTTGGATCAATTAAGGCTTGAAGTGGCAACAGTTGATCATATTTATACCGGTTCACCATCATGTCAAGAATTTGAAACATTTTCAAATCCAGATCTTCAACTTTATTAATAATTGTTTTACTTACATCTCCTGGTGCTGTTACATCATTACAAAAATAACATCCAAGTAAGTTGCCAGGTATACATTTCAAGCCTTGAATTGATGTTTCTTGTTGATTTTCAGGAGGTGTTACAGTACGAGCCCCATGTCGCATCACAAGATAACTGTCGAAACCTAGTGCAGCATTAATTACAATCTATAAAAAGAAATTATAAAAAAAAAATATGAAATATAAATTTTAAAGTCAATTACTTTTTTATAGAATGCCCCTAATAATGTGGGTAACCATCGACTTTCTCTTGAATCTGTTAGTAAAAATATTGCGTCATGTCCTTCCACCAATTCTTTTATTTTAGATAATGTTAATGCACTTTTCTCTTTTAAACTTTCACCAATTGGATGATTTGGCATTGGAATATGTAAATCATATCCGGCTACATTTAAATTTGGATTAATTTCTTTGAGTCTTTGAACAGCTGCATCTACTTTTTTCTTTCCACCACCAACTGCATCTTCGTAAGTGTACAAACATTGACGCACAGTATTTGTAAAACTAACAACACCAGAATCAATTAACGTTATGTGATTGATACCCCATGCCATTAAACTCCGTGCGACTCCACATCCTAATGTACCGGCACCAAATAGAAGACATTTTGATGAAGTGATGGCATCCAAGTTAAGATCAGGAAGCAAACGCCATTTGACTAATTTCAAATTCAGATTGATGAGACTTTGTTGGAGTCTTAAATTAGAGTAAAAGTTAATAAAGCTCTGAATTTTTAACAGAAATACTTACTGTAATGGATCCATTTGTTTCCCCATTTGTGCACAACGTGGCATTAACTGTCCATTTTGGTTTTTTTCCCATCCAACCCATTTCATGTCAGATGAATTACTTGTCACAGATTCCGGTAATTTAAGTCGGAAATATAAACTGGCTTCTAAACCTTTTTTATTTTTTTGACGCAATGAGACAATGTTGATCCACTTAGAACCAAGAGACGGACTACAATTAAAAGTATTAATATTTTGTTATTTTAAATTAAAAACATCAAAATTAATTTACCATAATTTTAATAACATTAACAAGAAAATTCTTAGACACCATCCTGGATAATCAGAAGGTGATGGATCTGAGAAACAAAAAAAGACTTTTTCCAAATCTGCATCCTTAAAATTATTAATTTTATCTTCAATATTGATTTTTTCTTCTAATTTTTGGAATTTCAGTTCTTGTTGCTCAAATTCAATTATGAAGAAGTTCTGTTGAACTATTTCACTTCCCGAATAATAAAATTCTTCTAATTTAGTAAAATGATCTTTGGAAAATACATAAGTCACCATTTTTGAACTTTCGCATTCATTAATCACAAATTCCACTGGTACAGGAAAAGCAAACCAATAATAAAAATTGTGTTTTTTGAGATCAGCAAATGAGAATAAGATAAAATAAGAGAGCCAGGCAGGATCTTTCAGGCAACTTCCATCTTCAATAGCTGCCCAAAGATACTCAGAATAGTTGTTCAATAACTCCTGTTTATTTGTAGATTTGAACTCTTCAATTGTGTTTTTATTTAAAAGGAATCCTCTTGTGAAAAATCTGTTCCTCACAGGCTCTTGTTTACTTAAAAAAAAAACAGCAAAATAAATTAAAATTTTATTTCAATTTGATTTAAAAAAATCAATGTACTTGGAAAATGCTGTGTAATCAACTTCCATAAAGCAATCTGGTATATTTTGATTTGTGTAATAGCCATAAATGGGTTTTGACGAATCATCTAGCTGATCAATGTCAATCTTAATTTGAGCCAATTTGTGCCAAAAGTTTGGGTCAACCACAGACCGAAATGAATTAAATTGCAAAACCATTTTAGTGTAATTTTTATGATTTGTTTTTAATTTTTTTATTTTTGTTTTTGTTTACATTGACAGATCATATGTTTGATTCGATTGTCAAATGAAGCTGATCGTAAATTTAAATTAGCGGGTAAATTTAAAATAACGGTCAATGCAACGTGTTTTGCTGATGACAGGCCCTTATTTTCATGAAAACGTAATTAAACAATTTTATGTACTACTGAGACAAATATTTATTTATCTAGTAAAAAACAAATTATTTTCTTACGAAAATTTCATGAATGAATGTTGTTTAGATAAAATTTTGGTTTTTTCCACCCAAAATTGTAAAAAATATTTACTTACGCTTCTAATCAGATAAATTACATCCCATGATAAATTTTGACCATGAAAATGATTATTAAATTCTTGTATAAAAACTAATGATTTGCTTCATTACTAAGTTAATATTAATTTAATCGTTACAAGATACATCAACAGTTTTAAAAAATGGAAAAACTTAAAGCTATACATTGCCTTATTTTGTTTATAACAATTTCAAGTTCGGCAAACGCTGCTTCATATAATTCTTTAACACAATTTAATATTGTTGCTAGAAACACTCCAATATGGCTAGTTCCATCTTCAACGGCAATAAATGAAGTTTATCAAACAGCATTCTCTTGTTCAGCATATGGAACAATGGATATTGCGAGGGCAATGAATTCAAATGTCACTCTAATTGCATACTCTCCAAGCAACATAAATTTAGCACTTTCTAACGCAATCCCATCAACTGGAGCTTCGATCATTACTACTCAGATTGAATCGATGACCAATGCGCTGAATGCAATAAATTATACCACTGGTGTTTTAAATCAAACTGCGGTTCAAGATGTACAAGAAAATATAACTGTAATTCTAGATCAAATGAATCAAATTGTGGATGATGTGGAATTGGCAGGACAAGGTTTTCTTTCATTGTGGATGAGTTTGTCCGATTCCACAGTTTTCCTAATGTCAAAAATGGTACAAGCATACATAAATGTTGTAAACTATCTCGTAGTTGGATGGAAAAACTCTGTTTTAATACAACCAATGGCAATTTACTTGTATGAAATACTCGTAGCCTCAACCCAAAGTGCACTAACGGAAGCTTTAAATGGATTAGTAATGTTTTATAATTTGACAGTTGTTACATTTATGACTTCGTTACAGTTAATCATCGCAACTGCAAATGCCACATGTAACACTTTGAATACAACAACTTCAACTGAAATTAATATCACAATCATCAATTTAAATGTAACTATGAACAGTTCTGCAATATTCCTTCCTCCTGGACAACAGGCCGCGATAGCAAATTACACAAATCTAACCATCACTACTTTAACGCAATTGAATATTGAATTCAACATAAATGTGACTTATGCAGCAGCGAATCTCACTTCATTCTTTGGAATCAATATAACAGCTGCCATGCAAAATATCACGGAAATGGGACAAAATGCCACTCTCAACATAACGTATATAATGGGTAACGCCACAAATAGGGTGGCTGCTGTAATGTGTGCCACAACTTACTTGGAACAGATACAATTAGTTGTTAGCAATGCAAGCACTGAACTAGGAAAATGTGTTAACGAGGCCGTGAAAGACATTAAAAATGACACTGAGGAATGTAGCAAAGCATTTAAGGATAAAGCTAAGAACGCGACAAATAGTATAAGTAATTGTACTAAACCTGGAAGTCATGAAAAAACGGATGATGAATTCAAGAAATGTCTTGAGGTTTGTATTTGATTAAAATTTTCATGAAATTTTCCTATTCACGTTTGTCATTACAGGATAACTCCGATTCAGATTCAAAAGACTGTAAAGAAAAATGTCAATCAATATCAACGAAAATGGAGAAAGGAGGAGAAAATGAAAAGAAAGTCAAAAAGTGCAAGGAAGACAAAGAAAATTATTCTTATCTAACTTTTATTTTAATCGTTGACCAGTATCGGGAATGTGTTGCTATTTTTGGTTGATAAAGCCAAGCTGAGTTATGAGAAATCAAATCAAGTTACAACTCCCGATTTTTTTCAATCCATATTTGTGTCTTCTTAGACATTGTGTTGAAAATAGTCCAAAAATGATTTACAATGTATTTAAATGAAGTTAAAAAATAAAAATAGCAATAAAATGAATTAGGCAAATTAATTTTGTTTTTTCGCCTTCAAGATAAAAAAAAAAGACTATCTCATCGTCAATATCACTGATAATCTACGTAATGAGCAAACATTTTTGTGATGTTGCACTTTCTTTAATTTTTTTTCTTCAATTTTTACTGGCACCAGCAGGCATGAAAAGTATTCCGGGTTAAATTTTCATGACTGCTATCAAATCATGCTGGTGCTAACTTCACGCCCATGGCTTAAAAAAGTTCACCAAACTCAAAAAACAGCTTAAAATTATTTACAACAATACAAACCTTTCTTTGTTCATGTCCTAGTCAACAAATATCATATTAAGATTGTATAAATGATAAAAATGGAGTAACATTGCTATCAGTTAAGCAAACAAAATAATATATTTTGCCATAAATTAAAATAATTATTTTTTATTCATAGAATATTCGTAAAAAATATTGACATAGCTTGTTTTTCTTGTCAAGTAAAAATGAGTTGTGGAAAAATAAATAAATAGAATGACAAAGACTAGACAATTCTTAAGGTAAAAAGGCTTAATTTTTTTTTTGATAAAAATTTGGTGTAAATGTTGAAAGATCAAATTTTATGTACATCGAAAAACTACGCAAAAATTTGAAAAAAATATTTGCTTTCGATGACACGTAAAGCTTAGTCAAATATTTTTTTGTCTGAAAATGATGATAAAAATCCGTCTTTTAATATAAAAACGAGCGAAAATTCTTAAATTTCATCATATCATCAAAAATAAGTTGCCATTAAGAGAGTTTGCTGAAAAAATATTAATAAAAAAAATTATTAAACCTTAAATAATGAGAAAAATATCTGTTATTTTAATTGGAGTGTTCATTCTGGGAACTCAAAATCCAGTTGAGGCTGCTTCAAATGTTGCTTTAACTGAATTCAGTTTGGTCGCCACAAATACTCCGATTTTATTAGGATCTGCATCCAATGCATCAATGCAAGTCTATGCATATGCATTCACAAATATGGCAGTTGGTACTATGAATGTGGCGCTTTCAATGAGCTCAAATATAACATCAGCTGGAACATGTCCCAATAATATAAATTTAGCTCTTTACAATTTGATTCCATCCATGGGAGCTTCAATTATTGTGAATCAAATAAATACGATGTCAGCTATTCTGAACGGAACAAAGAGTACATGTGCTGCCGTTAATCAAACAGCTGTTCAAGTCGTGGAGCAAAATTTAACTCAGATTCAAACTCAAATGGGTCAAATTGTAACACAAGTGCAAGCGGCTGGTCAAGGTATACTGTCATTGTGGATAAGTTTATCAAGTTCCACTGTTAATGTAATGACGCAAATGGTTCAGGGTTATATCAGTGTCGTGAATTATCTGGTGGTTGAATGGAAGAATTCTGTAATGATAAAACCCATCATAATTTATTTGTATGAAGTATTTCTAGCTTTCACTCAAAGTGCACTAATAACAGCTTTAAATGGATTGGTAATGTTTTATAATGTGACAGTTGTTGCATTTATGACTTCTTTACAATTAATCATCGCAACTGCAAATGCCACATGCAACACTTTGAATACAACAACTTCAACCGAAATTAATATCACAATCATCAATTTAAATGTAACTATGAACAGTTCTGCAATATTCCTTCCTCCTGGACAACAAGCCGCGATAGCAAATTACACAAATCTAACAATCACTACTTTAACACAATTGAATATTGAGTTCAACATAAATGTGACTTATGCAGCAGCGAATCTCACTTCATTCTTTGGGATCAATATAACAGCTGCTATGCAAAATATCACGGAAATGGGACAAAACGCCACTCTCAACATCACATATATTATGGGTAACGCCACAAATAGGGTGGCTGCTGTAATGTGTGCAACATCTTACTTGGAACAAATACAATTAGTTGTTGGCAATGCAAGCACTGAACTAGGAAAATGTGTCAACGAGGCCGTGAAAGATATTAAAAATGACACTGAAGAATGTAGCAAAGCATTTAAGGATAAAGCTAAGAACGCGACAGATAGTATTAGTAATTGTACTAAACCTGGAAGTCATGAAAAAACGGATGATGAGTTCAAAAAATGTCTTGAGGTTTGTATTTGATTAAAATTTTCATGAAATTTTCCTATTCATACTTTCATTTTAGGATAACTCTGATTCAGATTCAAAAGACTGTAAGCAGAAGTGTAAAGAGAAATCAAAGAAGATGGAGAAAGGAGGAGAAAATGAAAAGAAAGTCAAAAAGTGCAAGGAAGACAAAGAAAATGATTCATATGTTGCTTTTATTGGAATCGTAGCTGCATACCAACAATGTATTGTTGTTTTTGGGTGAAAAAATTTTTACATTTAAATATAAAATAAAATGCAGTAAAAACAAAAGTAGAAAATTATAATTCATAATAAGAAGCGTTTATTTTTTTAATCTCACTTAATATCATTAAGAGTATCAAGGCACAATTGTTCAGGCAGGAGATCGCAACAAATGTACAATATAATTTTTTTAAAGCTTAAATAATCTCATAAATTTTTAATGTAATTAATGTCACAATTCAATAATCCTCTTGCACCGAGGTAATCAAAGATCAGAAAATCGTCTCCGTGTATCCAAGTGGAGCTGAAAATCGAAAAAATTTAATATTAAAAAATTAAATTTTATGAAAATCAATAAACTTATGAGACTCTGTATCATAAAGTAGTAGTGAATCAAATTCTTCCATTTCCTTAGCAAGAGGTGCCAACTTTTCATTTGCCTCCTCATTAATAATGGCTTTCCCTGGCTCAATCAATAACGAAATCTCATTTAAGTTAATATTCTTCAAAGCACCATCAATACTTGCCGTTGTTTTTATCACAAATTGCACATCAATTATTGCACATTTCTGCAAATTCGGTATATCAACAAAGGGTATTTTTAATTTGCCGGCCCATGTTTTAGTATCAAAATGATCTTTATTTGTTAATATCAGTTCGGAGAGTACTTGAACATCTTTTTTTATTTCAGTTTCTGGCAGTGTACTATGAAATGAAATTATCTTACAAAGTTTTATCTCAAGTTTAAATCTATGTATATTTTTGATGTTTTGACATTCGACGGTAAGAGGAATATTTTGACCGGTGGTAAATGCCCCTGTTGGAATTGTTGTTGATATGTCTAATTGGGATGGACGGCAACAACAACAACAAAAATCTATGGAATTATCGACTGTAACTGGTGCCTCAAAATTTGAATAGAGATGACTTGAATCGTCGAATGGTGATTCAACAATAAATTCCTTAGATAATTCCGAGTTGTGTTGAAAATGTTTGTCAATATTGAGTTTTGCTGTGTAAATTACGTTGCCATATTGACCGTGAAATGTGGATGGAATACCATGTGGAAGGGTGTAAGTAACTTCATATTTGTAAGTGCCTGGTTGCATAATTGATCCTTCATCTGTAATGGAAAATTGAATTTATTTCAATCCATAAATCGAATAAACGTGTCCGTCCGTTAAAATTCAAGAATTAAGTTTCTTTTCCAGATTAGATAACATGCCCATTATGTCAATTTTATTTATGGGTCATTGGTTACTAAACATATTGCAAATCATCACACCACCTTTAATGCCAACTTAATTTTGTCACTTCCTTTTGCACAATTTAATGTAATTACATAAAACTTTCCATACATAAAAGAGACTAAATTGAGAATTTATTGTTATTTTAGTAAAAGAAAAAAAAAATAATGATAATATTTATTTTGATAATAAAATCAAAAAAATACATTCTTAGCGTACAGTCAGAGTAAATTAGTTTCTTAAAATAGAAATAAAATAATCAAAAATGTAACAATTATCAGAACATTATGATTACGATGAATGCACACAATTATAATAAGAAGTCATAGAAAACAGACGACGTATAAAATACAAAAAATGACGTAATACATTTAATTTCATTTGATAGAGTTTAGTTGCGTTCTTTAGGTCAAACATAATTTATTATATACTTTTGTTGTTGTTCATTTTTTTTATATAATGAAAGAGGAAAGTGAATGAAACGTTTTTATTATAGTGATACTGTATTTGATATTGATAAGTTTCACTGTATGACAGTTATATCAAAGTTAATCGGAGATAGGATTGATTTGTGTGTCATCAATTTGTCAAGAAGAAATTGTGAATTACTGAAAATCTGTTACTATGTCACTGAAAGTTATCAGTTTTAAGGATTTTCCAATAATTAAGAGCTTTTTTTCAAAAATTCCAATCCGATCGTTTAGTGAAAAGAGAGGGAGTTAAATTTTTGTTTATCACAAATAACCAGGCGTTCTCATTATATTAGCATATTTGTGTTAATAATAACAATCTACAATCAAAACAAACAATGTTTACAAGCATTCAACACATGAATGGTAATTGCTATATTAGTCTTTCTAACAAATTACTTGTATTTTGTATAACAATGTATAAAATACTACAAAATATTGACTTACCATCAATACTACTCACTACATCTTTATACCATCTAAAATGTTCTTGACTAGCTGAATATTTGGCAAAACGATGTTTAAATGCTGCAACTTTTCGTTTGCTAAATAATGTGTTACTTTGTCCAAGAAATCTAACACTAATACCTTTAAAAAATTAAAAAAATATGTCGAAGAATAAAAATTTCCATTCAATTACAATGTAAACCAATAAATATTTGATACGTACTTCGATACCTAAATTCCTCGGAAAAAATTAATGTAATCATACATTTGACTCCATTTCCAGGTTGATATGAATGCTGATCAAAATTTAAAACACACTTGACTTTGTTACTTTGAATACATGTTGACTTTGGATCTTTTGCCGTACCATCAGCAGTTATAGTACTGCTACAACATATTGGTGCTGTATCGCGTACCTTCATTTTATTTTACAATTTATATTTATTTTTTTTTAATGTTATTACAACACTCGAGTATTCTAATGTTGAATATAACGATGAATTTTTTTTTAATTTTTGGTTGGTATGTATAATGCTGTTACTTGTTGTCGTCGTTCAATAATATCAATGAATGGGAATTAAATATTCATAAATTTATACTCGTTTATATTAATGACGAACAAGTTTTTATTGCTGAATAGAAAAAGTTGATGTTGTATGGTATTAAGGTTTTTTTTGATATTTGTATACATTTTAATTCTAATCAGAGTGTTTCAACTAAAAGAGTTTTACTTTTTAATTACTTAGTTGTTTGAAGTGCATCAAAACTTGACACCGTGTGTGATTATTGATTGAAAGTCAATCGAAATTCCGAATTGTTAAGTCAAGAAAAACGGAGTCAGAAAGAAAAGCGAGTTAGAGAGAGTTTAGCAATTCTAAAAATTCGGACGATTTCAAAAACTTCAAACGGGTGATTTCAACTTAATAGAAAATTCAGTTTCTTGAATTGAAGACAGACATTTTTTTTAAATGTGTAGGAATTTCAAAAGAATTTTGTTGAAATTAACCAAAAACAACTGAATGAGCGTTTTTGAACCGAAATTCACTTTTTTTGTACAGACCCCGTTAACAATTGTAGATTCTTTTCAATTTTAGTTGAAACACTCTGACAATAATATCCGTTTATTTATTAAACGTCATTGATTATTTAATTTCACTTTTAATGAATCTTCGCACTATATACCTTTAAATTCATTCTACTACGTTAATATTATTTAAACTTGGTTAACATCAACACTTTTTAAACTTCATATCACACAACAAAAAACGTATTGTTGCGAAGAAAATTCCAAGTACTTTTTATTGCACTCAATTGAATAATGATTGTTTTTTATTGGTTTACTCTTCTGTAAATTTTTATTTTCAATGGTAATTTCTTTCTTTTTTTCTTAACTCATTTTTTTCCATATTTTACGAATGATTTCATTACTGTTCATATTTCATTATGGTAAAATTTATTGGTTTCGTGATGGAAATATTTGTGCAATCAGGTGATATTTGAATAAAAATTCAATTTAAAGCACTTTCTTCATTTTATGAGATCGTCTTAATACAGTTACATTTTTTAATTTGAATTTTAAAATATATTTATTTTGTTTAAAATTGATATAAATAAAATGTATTTACTTTATATACTCGCGTGCTCAGAGTCTCGCGTAAACAATCCGATTAAAATAAGCAGATTCTCTTGTTTTTTTGTACGTATTTGGGTTGTGAATAAAAAAACATATTAATTGACTATGACTGACTGCCTCGACGGTTTCTCAACGAATAAAATACAAAAAAAATGTATAGTTTTGAAACTTGTCTGCTTGATATTTTTTTTTTTGCTTTCTAGATTCTATACAAATTTATAATATACAATACTGTACTCAAATTCATATCATCTGTTTTAATACACATTAAATGTATGAATTTATACGAATAATATAATTTACTGTATTATTATTTTTTTTTGTTTCTCTGTAAGTATGTTTATTATTTAATTGTGTTTATATAAATTTTATTTACTTTATTTATATTGTATATGATGATAAGTATATGAATTTTTTTATTATTGTTACTCAGTTTCTACAGGAGATCATTCAAGCGAGGAATTATTCAGCACAGAATGAGATTCATTTTATTTTATTACAAAAAAAAAGTTTAAAAAAAATTACAAAGGGATTTAAAGTCCCAAAATGTAAACATAATAAAAGCTGTTTACACTGCTTTTGTTAATGAAACCATAATTTGAATTTCATGTCAAGCATTTCATGGAACCGTAAAAAATATTATAAAGACTCACTCTTGCATCATTATTTCCTTGACAATGAAAAATTTGGGACAGCAAGATTCAATTAAAATGACAAAAATAAAGTGACATAGGAAATGAATATGAAAATGCAATTTTTTTAAGTCCTTTTATCAATTCCGTGTAATAGAATAAAGTGACATAAAAACATTGACTATTGAATATAGAATTTTGTACTTATTGAACCGGTCCTTGAGAAGTCGCTTTAACTGACTTCATAACATAATTCATTACATTTATATGAAGTACCAGACGTATGCACGATAACTGACTTTTCTTAAATTTGAATTTCTGGATTTTTTAAGCATCAGTGTTAATCATTTAAATAACTGTTGAATGCGCGGTATCAAATTATTTTGAATATTTTTTCATTGCAATTCATTTTTATTTTTTTAAAAAAAGGTTCGATATCTCATATTAAGATAAAAATAACAATATGTTAGCATAGAATATTATTCCAAATTATTATAAAATGTTTTCTCTGATTTTTCTGGCAATTAGATTATTTTTCGGGTCGTTATAATTTGTTATTTTTTTTATATTATTTTTTTCACTGTGATAAATTTTGATTATTGCATAGCACGTGTACAAATTTAGTGGAGACGCCAGGTATTTTTTACGTTGTTGTGTATGTGCGTACAATGAAGAGTTATTATTAGACAGTAAACAAATGTGTGAAAATGAAATGAAACATTGAACATGACTTTGAGGGATTTTTTTTTTTACTTTTTTTTTGTGAAATTACATTTTGAATGTTATATTTTTTGTGTGATGATCATAAAATTATGAAAACTTTTCATGTAAAAAGGGGCTTAAAACAGATTTATACTCTAATTGCTTTTTATCATAATATACCAAAAGTGACTCATATTGTGAAAAGCACGTCTTCAATGTATACTATCATTTTAAATTAAATTATTCCCTTGTCTAAGCCCAACAACAAATAAATTGTCTCTGTCGCCATTTATATCTTACATGAAACACAGATAAAATACGTACCTTTTAATTTAATATACAGATGAAAAAATAAAATTATTTCTTTACTTTTTAATGGAAAAATAAATAAGGTTATCACATCAATGTTTGACAATTCATATCAAGTCTCATCTTTTTCATTATCGTTTTTTTTCTTCATCATCTTTATAGTAAATAATGCATCAGTTGTATGAATTTAAGACCAAAGTAAATAATTTTGTTTTGGTTTGTGATATCAAATTGTTTTTTTTGAATATAAGCATATTAAATTCATAATTTACACCTTCAACTCATTTGCAGTGATGCGGTTGGAGTTTACTCGACTGATTTAAATTCAAAACGCCCAATCGTCCTCGCTCGTTGGACAGCGTATTTATCGTACAAAAAAAAATTAATGGATCTTTTTCTCAAGGGAAAACATGCAAAATTCATGAGTAAACAAAAGTTTTGTTATTGATAAGCAAACATTTTCTGTTTTTATTTTTTTTATTTTTTTTCTTACAAGTTTACAAGAAGTTTTTTTTCTATAAATAGGTTTTTCTCTTATTAATTTGCTAATTCGCACTACATTAGTATTTTTAACATACGTGTTAACTTTTGGTATCTAATTACTTATAATTATCATCATCAGAATATTTATAAAGTGTTGATGAAGTTAAAAATTAACATTTTTTATTCATCGAGTTCATTTTAAATGTATAACGAGGAACTTTGAAAATTAAAATATTAATTTTCAACTTTCCAAATCTCTTCTTTTATTAGTAACTAGATAAAGTTTTACTACTTTCTACATCGAACTACATCTGATAACTTTTTTATAACAATTTTCTTTTGATAGTTTTATTGAACTGAAAACACTTTCAAATTGCAACTGATACTTGAAATTTCTAACATTCGCATACCATCTGCATACTTTGAGCGAGACTGATTTTCAAAAAAAAGCTTCTGACATGCCTGTTCTAACATCCAATTTTATTCTACAAAAATTAGAATTTCATCTCCTAAAAATAATTTTAACATAGTCTTGAGTTACATTTATAATTTATCCATCTGTTTTTTATAATTTTTTCTTAACATTATTTGCTATGTAAACTTCATTTTCGTTTATCCTAGTCATTATTCTACATTACAAATTTTTTAACAAATGTGCTTATGTCAAAAACATGACATAATAATATTTAAAAATTGTTTAAATACTTTTAATAATATAACAATCTCGAGACAATATTATATGAAAAATAACATAAAGAAACAAAAATACTTTCTTTGTCTGTTTATTATTCTTTAATTTTTTTTTTATTAAGTGTGTCATGGTCGTATTAATTCATATATAAATCAAACAGATTTGGGACAAACTAAAATTAAATTAGTACAACAGTATTTTTACGTCTAAACCTAACCCTATTTCATCCAGAAATGTATCTTTGGTTGAATATAATTAGAAATATTTCCATTAATTATCATATTTTAGTGTTAACTTTAGTTTTTTTTTACTATCAATTAACATTTTGTTTCATTTATAACATTTTTTTAAGTAGATTTGACTACGTGATAAATTTTAAAGTGTCTTTTTTTTATTAATTGAAATTCATATTCAAAAGTACTTCAAAGTTTATCGTGTAGCCTTTTCACATATCCTTTTAAATTCTATTTTTTAAGACATTCAGGCACAAGAACACATTTAACAGATATATGTTTTTTTTCTGATATAGTGGCAGAGATATAGATTGATTGGTAATTTTTGCACACAAAATATTCGAACCAGTCGAATATTGAGGCTGATATTTGAATCTGACATCAAAACACATGATAAATTTAAAATGATTTCTTTACAAAAACCTGCCTATTTTTTATTTGTTTGGGTTTAAAAATAGATCTTTAATGTTTACATTTTAAATCTGTATTGTGGTTTTACTTAAAATGTTTTGTTTATATAATTTTTTTCTCTGTATTTTTTTGTGTGTGTGTGTGTGTGTAAAAGTGTGATGATCAATGACCAGCATTATAACTGACACACTCATAATGTGAATACAAGGTGACACTCAGCAAGCATTATTTATGATATATTTCATTCAAAACCTATCAACAACAACCTTAAACTTGAAAATGACTAGAAATTAATCTACAAACTACGACCACTATTATCTAACTGCATATCAAATGTTTGCTGGAACAGCTGGCGTTGAATTTCGCATAGCGATATCATAAGAAGGGGGACCTTGACCCATTGCCCCCTTGGAAGGCATATAAATTGGTGGACCACTCATTTGTCCAAGATGGCCAATTGTGACGGGAACATCAAATACGAAATTTGATCGACACCCACTAAGCTCCGTACTTACTTCTAGGCGATGACTTATCTGGATAATTGAACAATTTGCTAAATTACAAGCAGTTGCTGCTGGCACTATAAGTTCACCGGTAAATTGCTTTGTTTGTTGCTTATCAATACTAACTTGAAATTTGAGCACAGACAATTTGACATCGTCACGTTTTGTATCTTTATGGGGTAATTCTGAGTGATATGTAATCAATTTGCGTAATGCAATTTTAATCCCTTTGATATAAACATTACTATTATTGGCACATTCTAAGCAAATGGGAATTTTTTGTTCATTACAAAAGCCACTATATGGCAGATTGAATGTAAGTCGATAGGGACCACCAAGTGGAATACAACAAATTGTAAATTGTTTTGATTGTTCAATGCCAACAGGTAGTTGAGCTTCAGGTATTTGGTTTAAATCAACTGGAGCACAAACATTAAATTCAACAACAAAATTACTATCAAATGCCCAAGCCACATCAACATGCACTTTAATTGTATACCGAATGGATCCATGGCGACCAATAAACGATGATGGCAATGCAGTTGGTAGTGTAAATTTTACTGTATAATTATGGACACCAGCAGCCAATTCATTATCATTCCCTGAAAAAGATGTTATATTAAAATAAGCGTTAATAATCGATAATTCAATTAACTGCTTAATAATTTGATCACATTATATGTACTTGTCAAGATGCCAATCAAAAATCAGAACAAAACAGATGTTTTCATAAAATCTGTTTTTTTTTCTTTATTATTTATTTGAAAGCATAATACATATGATGAAAAAAATAAATAAATATGTTACACATGTGTATTTGGTGGATAAAGTAATCACAAATTTTCCGCTAAATTAATATTTATTGAAAGAAAATTTAAAGGATTGCCTTCTAAATCAACTGTAAAATTGAATCAGTCATGTAGTACTTATCTGTTTCTGGTTTAACTTGACGAGGCAATAAAATATGAATTATCCTTGTAAACATTTTTTTTTCCTTTATTTGCTTTCGAATTATTACGTTAAAACAGTTTAAATGGGTTTTATAATTTATTTCCAAGAAAAATTTACATACGCGAGGACTTTAACAGTACGTTTGTGGGTTGTACATTGAAAATATGGGCTCGAGAGAAAAAATATTTCCTTTTTTCATCAGAAAAGTTTAACTTTGATATAAAAACTTGAGAATTCTAATCACTGAACCGTTAAAAAAAGTGCATTTTGGTTCATTGAAAATATTTTGTATCTGAATTCGAACAAAAATAATTGGAAAATTTTAGAAAACCGTTAAATTTTTTTAAACTTGATGGATTTTTTGACTATGGAACATTCTAGCGTTATGGTTCATACCATTTCCGAGTAACGGCAGTGCAATTTTTCTTATAAAGTGCATCAAAAATGTGTATTTCGATATTGATTTGATTTTGTATTTAAAATTACAATACTGAGTCATTAGAAATCAATTTTCATCTAAAATGAACGAATTTCGAAATGTGAAACACTCACACAGTATTTTATCGTGTATTTTTGATGTAAATATTATTATTACTCAAATACTTTAAACACATTTCATTGAATATTGAAATATTTTCTCCATACAATCACCGTATTTCTCATTTTTTTTCGATTAAATGAAATTTTTAATGATGATGATGATGATCATGATGATGTTTACAAAAAATATTATTTAAGTGGTCATAAAAATAAAATCACATTTTACGTACCAGAATCCTTGGATCCAACAATATAAACGTAATTTCGAAAGTATTCTTGTTCTGCTGTATATGTAATTGAATTTTTCCCGGCACCTCTTGTCCATTTTGTTTCTGATTCGCCTTTGAATCGTACAGATATGTCTAAAAAATGGTATGAAATGACAATGATAAAATAAATAAAGGACAAGGAAGAAATTAAATCATAACAGAAATTTTACAACAAAAAACATTATTACACAATTAATATTCTAACATGAAAAGGGCGTATAATTTATGCTTGACAGTTGACACTTACTTTTTATCTTCTTTACTGGACTATCAAAATCAAGTTGAACATTACAATTTATTGTTTGTCCAGGACAATACGATGTTTGATCTGTTTTTATATCGCACTTTATTCCCATTTTACTTGTAAATTTATTTTATTATTATATTATAAAATAATCAAAAAATCTTTTTATTTTTAATTTTATAATTTTATCAAAAGAAAATTAGATCACAACACATTTATCCACAGTTGTCTGATTTTCATGATATTCATTTTACTACTAATGGTTGTTGCTTTATTATCTGTGTAAATAACCAGAGTCTCATATAAATTGAACATTGTATAAATATTAAAAGCTAATATAAAATAGTCTCTAGTCTTGTTTAATAAATTTACTGCTGTGTATCCTCACACATGTGTATAAGAGTAATAATAAAATAAAAATGCGTCTAAGATGGAGGCGTTGTAAATGTTTTCATTTACTCACCCAAGCAAAAGTAAGCAGAACAAAAAAAAATAAAGAAAAATTACATATACAATAACAAATTTGCTTGTATGAAAATGATTTAATAAAATAAAATTGTGTTTAGATAACACAACACGAATTCAACTCGAGTGTGCTCATGTGTTCACAGTGTAAGTTGGCTTATATTAAAAAAAAAAAAAATGTAAGACAAAAAAAACAATAAATAATGTTGATATAATAGACAAGAATTTACAGAAAGAAAAATAATGAAACTATTAACATAAGAAAATCATACAAAAATGATTAAAAAATATCACATATGTTAAATAAATCATCAAAAATATTCGAATGAAAACCGTGTGCACACGTGTAATTTTAGCTTGTTTAATTTTTTTTTTTTTTATGATTTTAAAACATGAAGGCAAAACTATTTCACTCAAAACATGAGGTGTTTTAATTTGAATTGGTTTCTTCCAGAAGGTTAAATGAATTCATTTATCTTGTCATGATTCACAGACACTTTTAACTCAACCACTTTCATCATAAAGTTAAAATAGAGCTTCAAATCATGCTCCTCACTTTAAAAAAAATTTAAAATGGGCATGTAACTTTTTCATCGTAATTTTCTTGCAAAATTTGTTCATGCACTTAACTAAATAAAAAAAAAAAATTAATTTAAATTCAATATTAGTAAAAGATAAGTTCAATGATACTCTTTGCTTTGCCTTTTTATATTCATGAATATTTTTCATTATTCAATTCATTCAACATATAAAACTTCAGCTCATAAAGAAAAGCAAATTGATTGATAAGTTTATATATTCATGCTTTTTAAGTACAACTCAGACATCGATGGAGATGAATGAAACCTTAGTAGGTCAGCAGAAAACTTATTAGAATGAAATGTGTTTGAATAAAAAAAATTTCTCATTGAATATAAAAGTTTTTTATTTAGATTTCAATTGATTTATTTGAATTAATTCCAATTGATTTTATGCAATCTCAAAGGACAAGTTTTGTCATTGAACTTCAAAATATTCAATAACATCACAAACACATTTTAATTGTAACACTTCTCGTGTGCTATGATTTCATATTTTCTATTTTCTTATTATATTTATATTTTTATTATTATTGTTTTCGTTTCATTTCTACGGTATTAATACGTGAAGAAATGAGCATGATGCCAAAACTCAAATAATTTGTCATGTATTATCTTTTATGTATATAAAGGTAGCAGCTTCTACATAAGAAGGCACTATAAAAGTGTATAAGAATATTATTTTGGAGAGCACTCATATGGCATATTATACTTTTTTCCTTCAATGATTGTAAAATTTAAGCTTAAAATGTTGGGTTAGTCTAATTTTCTCCTTTTTTTTATAAGAAATTCAAGCATCGCATGTGTGTACCCTGGTTTTATATGATTATTATTGTTGCACTTTATTTTCTTTTCAACAGTGTCTGTCTGTTTTCTGTCTTACATGATGTTTTAATTTTTATATTAATATTTTTATAAATATATCAATGAAATTTTTCTCTAAGGTCACGATTGACAATTATTTTTATTTAAACTTCATGTTATTTATAAAATATTTTTGTTTCACATACAATTTTTTTTACTTTTAACACAAAATAAATATCATAATAATTTTTTTATTATTATTGTAAGAAGCAATGATGTTATAAAATATAAAAGGAAAATTCGCGCGCGTTCGCTCACTACACACACAAAATTTCATCTGTTTTCATTGCACAAGTTGTATTCCGTTTTTACATCATTTTCCATGATCTTTTCTCTAGAATACACACACACACACATACATCATTGAACATTATATATTTATGTATATGAGTTTACACTTTCGTATGTATGCTCATGAATTTTTCTTCAATGTATGCATGCCTGTGAGTTGTGAGAAAATGAGCAAAATTTCCTTAGGAAAAAATCTCTTATATAAACACAGATGTACACGATCAAAATAAGAGCATTTAAATTATATTAAAATCAGAACGTAACTACAAAGGAGATGATGATGAAGATGATAAAAATAAAAACCTATTCTAACAATTTTATGAATGATATAAAATACTACACAAACAAATATTGAATAAAAGCAAGGCGTCTCCATTTGTCCCAAAGCAATAAACAAAAAAAATGAAAGGTGACAATGTTTGAATTGGATCAAACCGATTTGTGTCACCTTAAAATAAGAAATTTAAATAAAAAATACCTTTCCTAATCATTATTTTTCTTTTGTAGTTAAAGGGTCAGCTACCGTAAAAAATCATATTAAAAAAAAAATTGTATAACAAACAATTAAACTTGAATTTTGAACTGAAGTTTAAAAAAAAATGAAAAATTAATTTAAAAAAATTATGGAATTTAATTTCAAATTGCCAATTCTCTCATTGTATGTTGAAAATGATATCACTTTCAATCAATTGGTTTGCACACTTATCCGATCAATCACATTATTTATTTTTCGTTGGTGATTTTCCAACATTGTTGTTCCTCTTATTTACCTGTTCAAGTTCATTGGGCATGAATCGACATTTGTCCTAATTTTTAAAGTGAATTGATAATATTTTTTTTTTCAAGTTCTCCCACTAACATAGCTTTGCATTTGTCCTTTTTTTCAGATGAAATAAAATTTAAAATCATTCATCCATTGTGACAAAAAAAAGGTTGGTTAAATTTTTGGTATATGAGTTTTTTGAACAGACATGAGAACAGGTAGATAGTAGGCTTTTTAATGAAATTTTTTTATTGTGTCCTGATTTTCGTACGAGGTGTATGATAAATGGAAAACACAAATTTCATGATGTGAAAAAGAGATTTTGAAAGGGATGCATTCGAATAATAGTTCAAATCCCATTTCATTTGATTTTAATTGGATCAACAAAAAATTTAAAGCTGTATTCGTTAAAAATGTTGAAAGCATGAATGAATTTACCACAATAAAGAACTCCTGACTCTTAAAATATGAATTCCTGGCTTAAAGTTGGTCATTTGATTGAATTTGATTACATTTCAAAATGGAATTGCCTTGTCTATTCGTGTAACCCTTAATTTAAATGATTAACTTTAACAGTGCAAAATTCGTTCAAAAAAAATCAAATTAAATAATAACAAAATACAGTGAGTTAAAAAAAAAATATTTGCATGAACAAAAAGAAGAAGTTCAAAGTAGGTCAAACTATATATCTAGCAAATATTGTTGTACAAAGGTTTACTTAACTGTTGTCATGATAACATATAATAAAATACATTTTCTCTTACATACACACACACACACACACACCAGCATATATTGAAAATCAGGTCAATTTTCTAATGAACATTTTCTTTTAGTTTCATTCTGTTTATATGATTGTGCATATTTTAAAGGCATTAACTTTTATTGTAGATGCTACAATTTACTGAATTTATCAGGAATCTTAAATATTTTATGAAGAAATTTAATTTAGCAAAGAAACAATCATCCCGCTTTTATTACAAAAAAAAAATCTTAATATGAATGTTATTTATTATTAACCAACTTTTTTCACGGCATACAAAAGAGATGAAGATGAAATTAAACAATTTTTATTAAAAAAGTTTTTTTTTATGTTACAGTAGATACACATGAGACTAATCATGAGTAGAATTACAACGTGAATTTTTCAACCTACATAATCCTGGTTGTTTTTCATAATATAAAAACAACTCAAATCAATCATCGTTTGAATAGGAAAAAAATAGAAAAAACGTAATCAAAGGATTATGAAAATAAAATCAGTAAGCTTAGCAAATAAATAAAATAAAATGTGGAATCATCATGAGAAAGAAAAACAGGAAAATATTAAAAATTGAGAAATTTTGACCTTTGTGCTGTTAAGAAAAGTGCATTTTTGACACTCGTGCCATCTAACTGTTTTTTTATTAAAAAATGGTTCTGTTTCAAGGCTGACGATGACCAAACCGTCTATAATAGTGAACTTTTCTTATAAAATAAACTTCAAATATCATGATCTGTTTTCAAAATTAAGGAAAAGTCAAATAAATGACAATAATACCCACAAATTAAATAAATTTTATTTTATTATTCTCTTGGGCTCGCAACTGAATATTTGATATAAAAAATGAAAACAAAAAATAAAATTTTTCCTTGTCAAACTGATTATAGATGATTGTATTAAATGAAATCTCTTCGATTAAAGCTGGTTAAGCACAATAAATATACAATAACAATAACATTCAATGAGATTCACGTTTTCCACTTGAATGAACATATTTTTTTCTTCATCTTTTGTATTAAATTTTTTTTGTCACACAAATTCAGGCTGAATTACAATCATAATACAATAATGAAAGAAAAGGAAATCTTCTGGATAAATCGTTTTTGTTAGAGAAAAATTAAATTAAATTAAAAGAATAATGACATGTTTTGTATTAACCAGTCAAACGCCATAGAGAGCCATAACATGGATAAAACATTCGTTATAGAAATTTTGAACTTTTAGAAATCTGACCAAAAATTTAATCTCTGTAACCATTTTAAAAACTTTTCAACCTTAAATGAATCTAATAATTTTAAAAATTTAACGTCCTTTTACAAAATAACTCACAAATTTATTTGCCACATTGAAACCCTCTGCTATTTTATATTTTATTATTAAAAAAATTCACATACAAAAATAATTCTCTTTTCTCGTAAGCACACAAGAAAATGTTATTATTAAAAAAGGATTAAATTTACGAAGACATATTTGAATTCCATCCTATCTCTACACTACTTGTGGTATTTACAACATCAGAATATGAGGGTGGTGGTGCTTGTTCCTTTTCATTATTAATATTTGCATTGCGGTCTTCCGTGGTTCTTCCAACAATTGTACCAGCATTACTGCTACCTGTCGCCATATTCATCTCATTACTATTGTAATTGAAATTACTAAAAGGCACAGTTCCCAACACAATTGGTACTTCATTAAACAAGTTAGCATTTGCTCCAGTTGTAACTCCCTTCATTTTCAGCACATGTTTTATCTCAATACATGCACAACTTGTTAAATTTGTGGATTTGATGTCGGGAATAACAAGTACGCCTTCAACTGTTTTTGTTGTATGTTTTGGTACACCATCTAATTTTGTTTCACATAATTGTTGTTCATCAACGCGTGTTTCACGTTTTGGCTCATTACAATGAAATGACGCTATCTGCTTGATATACACTTTAACAGCACTCAAATCAACACTACTCCCATTTTCACATTCAATTTTAATGGGAATTTGTGAGTTGGGTGTGAATCCAGTACATGGAAGAAATGCACAGATATTAAGAGGTCCATTACGCCAGATCCAACAACAAAAGTCTTTTGTCATTTCGAGTGACCTTGGTTGCATCAAGTGTGGAAATTCATTTAAATCCAGCATTGTCCAGACTTTGAATTCAGATTCAAATATCTCATCGACTTTTCCAGCTGTATCAACATAAACATGAATTGAGTATCGAACAGCTCCATATGGGCCGGCAAATGACGAAGGAAGATTGTGTGGAAGGGTACAAGACACGGTGTTTGTGTATCGCTTCGGTTCAAGTTCCATTTCAGTTCCTGTAAAGTAACAAAAGAAAAAGTTAAGTCTTTTCTGAAATAATTTTTAACTTTATGGAGTAAATTCAAGTAAAATAAAAACTAATTAACACATTTACTGATTAGATGAATTGCATAAGTGTTAATTTTAGTGCTTGGATTGAATTAATTGATACTTTTTGTTTCAACACAAACCAGTTATGACGTATTTACAATTCAAATACAAACAATGACGAAATTAAAACAATGCTCACTCATACATCCACTTATTATTCGAAGGTTACTCATGAGGAAACATAAATTTTTGAAAGTGAAATTACAATTTTTTTTACTCGTTAAATTTTATTGTAGTCGAGGCCAAAGGTAAATGCCCCATTACCATGTAGCATTTCATGTGAGCGTTTTATAGCATTTTATTAAAGTGCATATTCAGCACAAAAACTATTGTTATGTCACTGGTAATGTATGTGCTCAATTTTTTTTTGTAAATGTATGTATAAATGGATTTTTGTTGTAACAAATAATTTAATGACTTAAATGGAAAATGAAAATGACATGAGAGCTCTTATAAATTTTTTTACTATTGGGATGAATAAGGTTCGTAAAATTTATAGAAAAAAAATCTACCAATAGTCGTATAAATCCATTAACTCTGAAATTTAATACATATCAAATGAACATACCATCTTCACTTCGAATGACATCTCTGTTGATACTAAAATAGTCTTCATGTGCAGTGAAATCTGTGTTTATTTCCTCTTTACGACCACGTCTGCCTTTACGATGACGCCGTTTAGTCCATTTAACATTAGATTCTCCAATAAATTTCACATAAATACCTAAATCACATTAACAAGAACGTTAGGATAAACACATAACATTGGAAAATGTAAAAGGAAGAGACAACAAGGTAAAATTAATAAAGCTAATTGAAGGATGACTACAATTCCATTAAGAAATTGCCTGTTTTTTTCAGTTTAAATGTAAGTGAATTGTAAACAGATTTCATTTCAAGACGCAATAAAAAATACTTACATCGGCATTTTGTTGGTGCATTGAATGTTAAATGTACTTGTGCAGTAACTGAAGTCCCAGATAAATAAGATTTGGCTTCATTATCATAAACAATATCACAATTTATGTTCATTTTCATTGTAAATTGATGTAAAATTGATTTCTTAAGATTTGTCAGGCACAATTGTAACTTATAACTAACCGAGTATAAAAAATCTCTAATAATTATTTTGTGATGAGTCACAATTCAAAACTATCAAGATATATTTTATTATATTAAAAAAAGCACTTCTGCATTAAGCAACGTGTGACACTAAACTAAAGCCAATTTCAACTTTTAATCATATACGTGCAAATAACCGAACGAAGACATAATGTTATTGTAACATACAAACGCGTAAATAGCTCAACAGAAAAGTTACGTGGTATATTTCAATGCACATAGTTACCACTCTTCTTACACCATTTTAGATTGTTTTTAAACAACTTTTTAACGTATGTATCTCTATTTTACTTGCATGAATTAAAATTATCACGTCATAGTTATCGTAGTTGAGTGGTTTGTAATTTAATTTTAATACGATTTTAAATGTAGGTCTGATAATAAAAAAAGCCGGTTTTGTTATTAGTGTTATGGGAATAAGGGCTTTGTAAGTATGACATTGAAATAACATGATTTGAGTTGTTGAGTCATATTGAAATCGTCATTAAATTTGATTTCCTGTATAAGAGCTATCACTGTATTTCACGAGAATCGGTTTTTTTTAATGAGGATTGCAATTTGATTTTTATTGGTATTGAAGTTTGGATGAGTCACTAATTTTTTATTGAGGATCCCTCAGGAAATCAGTGGAAACTAGGTTTATAAACTGGTTCTGGCACGAAAATACCGTGGTAAAGGCGAAATTGTCCACTTATTCATCTCTTGATTCTCCTCAAAAAGAAAAATTGTTATCTTACTAGTTACATAACAAAAAAAAAAAACACAAGATAAAACATATTTTTCTCTTCTCACGTAAAATTAATTTTCCTACTTCAACTTAATTTTTACTTTCATTAACACCAAAGAAATTAAGGTGGTCATCATCCCTTCATGTTTTGATCCCATTAAAATAAAATACCTTTCGAATTACCTTTTGGCATGTAAAGAAAAGGAAATTTTCAAATACCTTCTTATTGTGTAGTATTTTAGCGTTATAAACTGTTAACAGATACCAAAGATCAATATCGAATGAAATTAAAATGCTAACTTTTAATAAGATATGCGTGATATTTGTTATGAGAATCCCTCGTTATCGTCCAATGAAATGAAAAGTGAGTCCTCTATCAAACGGACATACTTTTAAATCGCTTTTTTTGATAAGTAAAAGAAATAAAGTTCATTGGAGTCAATGTTGTATTGTAACACAAAATCCATTAAGCACAAAAACCGTGTTAAATAAAAATTCTCATCATAAAACCATAATTTAATATCAATGTAATATTTTTGCTTATAAAGGAAAAGGTGATGATGATAATATTTTTTCTTTCAAAACTTTAACGTGTTTGCAATAGTAAATGAATGATCAATATTGACGTCATTATTTTTATATGAAGCTATTTTTGATGAAAAAAAATGATAAGGTTGGTGCACAACTTACCGTTAAATGTTTAATAAACCAATGTGATAGTAGTTAAATCTGAGTTATCATTAAACTTTCATACATGCCTCACTTAAAAGTACGGTTGGGAGTGTGCCATGAAAAATATCCACTGTTTAAGTTTAATATACATATTTATCTGAAGTAACTTTTGTTTTTTATTAAAAATGTTAAAGAAAGATGAGATTACATTGAGATCACTAGAAAAATTTTACATTGACATATCTTAAAGTTAATTGATGGCAATCTTATCTTCGTTCATAATTAAATTTGACACAGTTTGAATTTCTGCGCTCCCTAATAAGAACTTTCATATTCAAATTCATTTCGTGATATGCAATGCAAAATTGATGTGGCAAAATAATCATTTCTAGTTTTTTCACATTTTTTTTTATTGATTTTATTCATAAATTTTATTATAATATCAACAGCTGTAAGTCGTTTTTTCGTATTTTATTATTATTTTGTTCTATTTTTATCCAGAAAAAGATAATTTTATTGCGTTCCAAAGTTCTACATAAAAAGAAAACACGCACACTTGATATTTTGTAACAAGATGCAAGAAATAATACTTAATTTTTGTTGTGTATGATCTTTAATGAAGCGTCATAAAACTATTTTTGACTTTAATATGTTCTAAAGTGTGTCTTTATGAAGTTTTTATTATGTTAGAAAGATTTTTTTGAATATCAGTATCATAAATTTTTTGAATATAAATAGAAATATAATTTAATGATAAAAAAAATCGTTGAAATCCTCTTCCTATCAAAAACATAACCTTTTCACACAACACTCCCTGATACAAATCAATTCTCTTGCGGTTAAATTACAATTCTATCAATGATCATATAAATTGATTTGATTTTGATTGTAATTTAATAAACATTGAATGTTATACGCGTAAATTTGATTGAATTGTTAGAATTTATAATAAAATCGAACCCTTTCTTTTTATATATTTATTCAAAAGTCAATTTCATGTCGTTTTATTGTTTTACTGAAATGAATGTAACACTTCAACTGAAGAATTAACGATTACTTGCATTGAATTGAATGAA
Organism: Culicoides sonorensis; assembly: GCA_900002565.1. Taxonomy (NCBI): domain Eukaryota; kingdom Metazoa; phylum Arthropoda; class Insecta; order Diptera; family Ceratopogonidae; genus Culicoides; species Culicoides sonorensis. Next base: position 916,341 of record LN483419.1, read on the forward strand.
ACCCTATTTGAATTTCGTCAAGTTGGCGACTAATTACTAAGTAATTTGATTTTGACATGCTATGAATGAAAATTGAATTTATTTAATTCTTTAATGTTAAAAAAAATGTGAAGGGTAAAAATCTTGTAATCGTACCTTTTTTTAATTAAAATTTATATTTAAAAATTTCCTAAAAACGGAATAACATAGAAAAGCGTAAAAAAATACTTAAAAGTGAATGTTTGTAAGTTAAAAGGAAAAAATGTGTAAACAGGATTATCATGAAAATTAAATATGTTTCAATAAATTCAAAAAAATATATCTATGATTCAATCACATAATAGCATTTTGATTGCTCGTTTTAACATTTATTTAGTTGTGTATCTTATATGTGCGCATGCGGTGAATTATCTTTACAAGGATCGTACAGTAATTTTATTTAAAATAATCAGAATAAAGAAGCGCGTCAAAATTGTTACAGTTTTGATTAATTTTACTTATTTACATTTTGAAATGACGATTTACATGAGGTACAAATAGAGAGATGTCCTCGATCAAATTCCTCAGTATCATCGATCTGCACGTAATAATGCTTCATTAAAGCAATGGCGTTTCCGGTCTAGACATTGAAGTCGACTTATCCTCTGAAATTGAGTAGCAAACAAATTCATGGAACAACAAAACCGTGAAATTTTCCATATGAAGTCTGAACTTACCTCTATTTTGCGCACCAATTCATGAATTTATCATAAAATAAAAGTAAAAAAACAGCTAAAAAGAACATTCTGCGATGAATGTCAATGATAAACTTTATCAATATACTAATTAGAGTGGAAGTAGGTCATAATACACAGGAAATGTTGTTTTATCAAACATCAAATCATATCTAAGAAATAGAAATTTCTTCCATCCACCTCACAAGCTTTAAACGAAAATTCTTACCTATGAAAATTGTAACCAGTTTCATTTTCTTATATTAAATTAAAAGTTCAATATTATTTTTCAATTAAAAAAAGCTTTATTTGCAATTCAAACAATTTATTTTCAGTGATGCATTAAATATTATTCTTACCAATTTACAATACAATTTGTTTTCTTGGTTACCTTTTAAAAAATTAATTAAATTTCAATTTGAGGCAGTTTAATACCCTTTTAATAAGTTTTCTTTTATAACAATTTAATGGCAATTCATTTGTTTTGTTTTTTTTTTAATGTTTAATTTTTTTCAATTTTGACAACTTACGATTTAAATAATTTCTTATCACTAAAAAACATTTGAGTTCGTGGTTAAGGTTTGAAATTTCAAAAAAAAAAACATTTTTTTTGTCTAACATTTTTAACATAAAATGAAAAATAAAAATTTACACTGGACAGATCTGAAATGTTAAATACTTAAAATTAATGTTTCATTAAAAATTTAATGTGTATTAAATGCTTTGAGGGTTGTGCAATACATTACATTATGTTAATTCTTATAAATACTTTTAAATATTTGTTGTTTTTTTTCTTTGTAATGTTCCAATATATGTTTTTTTATTAATATACTTTTTATTTATCAATAATGAGATTATAGCAAGAAAGAGCGTAGAATTGGTTAAATATGTAATAAATGAAATTTTTATATGTTGGTATTTGGAGAAATTCTGATTAAACTTTTACTTTTCTATCTTTAAAAAAAATTAACTGTGGATTAAATGCATTTTTTATTTTCATTTATTTGAAGTGATTATTTCTTAGGTTTTGGTTTTTCTTTAAATATTTTGATTGTATTATTTTTTTTTCAGATGGGATATATTTCAACGCTCAAACTATGTTATGATAGTATTTATTAAGTAGTAAATGCAAAGTTTATGTAGTTCAAAAATTACCTTTAATTGAATGAGCCTTGGCTTGGATTTCAGTCATTGTTATGTAAAGGTCTCATAAATTAAATTGAATATCAGTTCTGTATAAAAATTTATACAAAACACTGTGATTTTTTTTTAATTGTTAGGGTCGTGCTAACATTTACCGTTTTTCGGTATTGATAGCTTCTGATTTAAACTGTAAATGTCTTGTAGTGCTATTGATCACTGGAAATCTTTTACTTGATAGTTTCATGTGGTTTGGGTTCATCGAAGCCCTCTAAAATATTCTTAATTTAAACAATGAACAGATTTTTTCTATATTATATGCACGGTAAATGATGACATGACCCTACATTTTCGTTTAAATCCACCTAATTTTAATCAACAAAATCGTTTTGATGCCGATTTATAAAACACTTTCAAAATAAAGCGTCAATTTTATTTTAAATGTAATTCGTTATAACTTTTTTGAACTATATTTGATTCATTCTTATACGTTAATCACTTCTAATTTTTGTTTTCTTGTCTTTTCATCGGTAGTTTCGTTTTCACTTATTTTGATATATATTTTTTTTAACTTTTATTTTGTAAATATTTTTTTTCTCGAGTAAACTTTGGTAATATGATGATGCGTTTCTGATTGCTTCAATTTGATTTTGTAATCAAAAAGTCTTATTCGGTGGAATCAATGAATGGAATACTGCCTGATTTAGTTTTATGTTTTTGGCCTGATACAATTACGTCACTTGGTGTCGTTGTAAATGCAATATTTCCCAAAGTAATTGGCAGTTTATTTTCCAAGTCCATGTGTAATTTATTGACTTCAGCTACTGCATAAATTTCATAATCAACATCAATCAACGTACAATTTTTCAAATTCTTAACTTTTTCATGGGGAATCGAAAGTTCACCTTTATACGTTTTTGTATCATTCCGCTTTATAACTTCATCAAATTCAACTTCAGCTACAAGTTCTTCGTGAGTTTTTGTGTTAATGCGTGGCGTTGTTGATCTGTATGTTTGTATCTCCCTGAGGAAAACTTTTATCGATAATACATTTATCCTACTTGTGTTATCACACTCAATTAAAAAGTTTATTTTTTCGCCTGGTAAATAACCTGTACGAGGAACAGTAGTTACGAGTGTTAGTGGACCAGACCGACAACACCAACAACAGAAATATGTGATTTCTTCAACTCTTTGTTGCTCTTTTGTATTTGGATACAAGTTGAGGTCTAGCGGTGATTCGATGTGGAATTCTTCCTTGAGCGATTTATTAAAGTCTCCATCAGCCTGGATTTTTGCTTTAATTGTATAATGTACTCCCCCATGTAATCCTTGAAAGCTACTTGGCAAACATAAGGGCAGTGTAAATTCGACTGGATACACATTGCGACCGGCTGGTAATTCAATTTCAGGTCCTAGATTAAAAATTACATCATTGCATTAATTTCTTGTTTTAGACAATTGGTCGTAAATCTACAACTTAGCTATGAATATCAGAGTGCTTCCTTCAAAAACCATAAATAATAGACTTTTGAATGGAAGTTGACACACCTACAAAATATTCATTCCTACACTTTACACAAAACACGTATTCATAATAATAGAAATGGCTCTTAACAATAATACAAAAGAAAAAGAATACTATAATAAAACTTACCTCCACGTTCTCCTGTCAAGTCATTATACGTGCGAAAATATTCCTCAAATGCTGCATAAGTTTTTATCCTGTTCTTACCACGTCCCAATTTAATTTTAGACCATTCTGTTGCCGCAAATCCGTGAAATCTCACTGCAATACATCTAACTTTGACTGGTTCTTCAAAAGTAATTTCAACTTTACAAGTAATTTTTTCTCCTGGCCGATAAGTCTTATTATCACGATCCAATTCAATATTTAAAGACATTTTTTTTTCTTTAACAAATTTAAAAATTTACTATTCTTTCACTACACTTAAAATAGTAATTTATATTTACTCTAAGTTTTGTTTTTTTACTATTAATATAAATTTAGAGCTAAATAATACTGCTTTTTAGATGGAAAATTTATACACTACAAAAAAAATCAATATTTTTGTTTAATTTTTTCTTTTTCCTTTTTGCTGTTTCTACTCACAGTTACTCAATCTATCTAGATTTTCATGTATAGAAAATTTAAGGTACACATAACTTAATATCGTTATTACACACACAAAACAAGATATAGAAGAGAAAACTTTGTGTAATATTTATCCTATTACAGTCCTATACATATATTGAGAGAATGTTGTCAATAAGTTCTATTTCGTTCTATTCTGTTTACTACGTATTACTTTATTTATCTATACGCATATTTTTAAATTGAATCAATTTATTGTTACAATTACTACACAGCGTTTTTCTTTTTCGGAACTTTGTTTGTCAACATATCAATGAATACTAAATATAACGCAGTTGATTTTCGTCTTTAATAGTAAAACATTTTTGTTGATTCTTTTTCTTCTCAATTCCAATTATATGTGTTTACATGTACTTTTTGTTAGACTATATGTAAATATACTGTGAATGCATAATACGCGCGGGAAAATTCTTTTTGAAGGGGTGACAGTGCAATAGTACATATTTTTGTTCTATATTGCGCATAATTGAGAATTTACCAGACACGTGTCCTGAGAATGAGAGAAAATTACACTTGAAATTGAAACATACAATATACACGTGTTTAAGGATTCCTTAAATTTGATGTGGAATGAATAAAGGATATGTTTGAATGGGAAAAGGATAGGAACATGAATTGGAAATTTGAATCAAAAAACCGTTAAAAACCCCCTTAGAAAATTGAAAGTTGAAAAATCTATACAAAATTATAAAAAAATTGGAAGAAAAACCGCATGATAGGCAACTTTAAATTCAATTTGTGAATGAATTGAACAAATGACTTCTCCATTTTTAGTTGCAAGTCAGAAACCTGATCCATCTAATACATTCAACGCAATTACTATCAAAAAATGTATTTTAATATTGACACATCTGATCATTTATTTATTTTTATATTCTAAAATGACTTAAACATTCCATTGATTCATACACGTTTCAAACGTGATTATAACCTGAAGTACACTTATTAGATAAAAATCGTCAACAAGTTATGGATACATGACATCATTCGATCATATGTTCTTACAAACAAACAACTTTTGATCTATCGTGTTGAATGATCATTTGTAACTTTACAAAAAAATATAATTTTTATTTTATTTTTCATTTGTAAATTAGTTAGTCATATAAAGTCACATAGTGCATACACACGCATCACACATAATAAGAATAATAATGATGAATAAATTCAATTGACCTTTTAAATACCAAATCAGATATAGTTGTTTCATTATCATCATTCTTACTTATTGTGTCTGACTTTAATAGTGTTTAGTATTTCATTCAAATTATCAAACTTTAAATGAGAAGTTAGTTGTGAAAATTTTCAGTGCAATTTACAATGTTTGTCGATGTGGTAGAATTGAATTTTAATAATTACGGAAAATTATATCATCCAGGTGAAGAGTTAATTTGTCATCTTGTTGTAAACTCAGCATTTAATCTCAACTGTAAATTTGTAAGAATTCGAATAATTGCGCCGTATTTAAATAAAAAGAAAGAATATTTTCGATGCTATGAATATGCAAAAATAAAACGAACGTCTCTGCGAACAAATGGAACACTTAAAGAGGAAATTGGAGATGAAGGTGTGATTGAAGATTATGAAATAAACTTAAAATTATATTAAAAGAATCTTATTTTTATAAATTAGCACAAAATTTTCGACTCGTTAAAGGCCGTAACAGATTTGTAGTGAAATGTGAAATACCCGAAGTGCCAGAAGAAGCTTTTAAAGGTTCATTTCAAATAAGAAAATATTAAAAAAAAACTTATTCAAATTATTTTATTTTTTTAAAGAAAACAAAGGTGTTTTGAGATGCGGTTTCAAGGTTACAGTGAAACTTAATTGGTTACTCAAATTAAATTGCCTAGACTGGATTGTATTAGAACCGCTCACAGTGACGGAGGCTGTGGTTGATAAAATTGATGCAGGACTAAATTTTATGGTGAACAGCATGAATTCTTTTCAGAAAAAAGTGAAAAGTTTAACTAGGTCAAATGATGCAAAAAAGGAAATGCATGAAATTAATCGAGATCGAAAAGTTAGAACCTTGAAGTAAATGAGAAATTACTGAAGTGAATTCTAAAATTATGCCAAATAAGATATTTTTTGTATAAAAATAATGTTGTGAAATTTTTTATAAATCAATTATATTGACCTTTTACATACCAAAATATTAATAGTTCATCATTATGATAATTTTTTAAAGGGTGATACAAATTGCAGTGGTGTTAAAAGTCACTAACAAAGATTTATTTTTTTGCGAATTTCCTAAATGAGTTTTTGTACGCGTTTTCACTAAGGCAATGAAATTGATTAGAAATTTCTCCTGATTATCAATTTCCTGTAAGGTAACAGGTAAAGGGCCATTTACAGTAAACATAGTTCAGACTTGCAATCTCCTTGAATCTTATTTCATATTATCGGTTCTGAATAAAATTGAAAAAATCGACAAGAAGACATTTGAGATCATCATCATCAGTGTAATTTATGATGTTTGTCGATGTGGTAGAATTGAATTTTAATAATCATGGGAAACTTTATCACCCAGGTGAAGAGCTTATTTGCCAAATTGTCGTAAATTCGGCATTTAAAGTAAACTGAAAGTCCATTAAAATACGAATTATTGCACCTTTTCAAAATCAAGAAAAAAAATATTTTCGATTATACAAGTTTGCAAAAATTAAAGGAAGATCTTTACTTCAAAATGGAGATAAAGGTACGTAAAATTTTTAAATTAATTTTTTTTATTCAATTTTAATTTAATTTTTTTGTCAAACAGCAATGAACTTCAAACTCTTAAAAGGCCGTAATAAATTTATAGTGAAATGTACAATACCAGAAGTGTCAGAAAGAGTTTTTAAAGGTGAAATTATTATGATAAAGTTTTAAAAAACAAAAAATTATTTTTGAATTTACTTTTAAAAAGAATACAGAGGTGTTCTGAGATGCAGTTTCAAAGTAACAGTGAAATTTAATTGGTTTTTTAAGCTCAATTCCATGGACTGGATTGTATTACAGCCAGCCTCAGTTGCCGAGGGTGTCGTTGATAAAATTGATGCTGGATTGAATTTCATGGTGAACGGCATGAATTTTTTTCATAAAAAAGTCAAAAAATTAGCAAAGTAGTATGCATTGCACGATGTTTTATATTTTTCATATTCATTTGATTTAATTAGTTTTTTTAATAGAAAATATTTTAAATGGACGGATATTTTATTATTTTAAGAGATTTTCAGCTTCTTTCATCAATGATCAATTTAACTTTCGATATCCTCGAATTTTGGTGGCACTTAAAATACAAATTTCGTTTTAGAATTTCATTGAATTATATTCAAACAAAAATAACTTACATGTCACAACTTCTTGATACGATGGTGGATCATTATTTTGAACAGTATCTCCAATGAACGGCACAGAACCTATAAAAACTTTGACACTGTTTTTGGGATTTGAATTACATCCACTAGAATGTGCAGTGCATACAATGAAATATTCACATTTTATAATTTCACATCCATCAAGAATTTTCCAAGGATATTGTGGATCAAGAAATAGATCATGTTTAAATAATTTATTTTGATACGGTGCAACACCCAAGTCAGCACCAGAATCAAATATGTGGTCTGTTACAATATCTTCTTCTGACTTTGAATCACTTCCTGGATTTGTAGCAAAGAATTTTAGTTTCTCGTTTAATTGAAAGTAAACACAATCAATTCGAACATTTGAATTGTTATCAATTTCAATTGTAATTGGAATTTTTTGTCCTGGAACAAATCCACTTTTTGGTAATAGTGTAATAATATCAACAGGATCTGAAGTGCAACACCAACAACAAAACGTTTTTTGTTCAATTACTTTGACTGGATCCTTTAAATGTGAATGGGAATTGAGGTCTAACAGGGATGTCACAAAAAATTCTTCACTATGTTCGGACTTGGATCCTAAAAATATGTCATAAGTGACTTTAACTGAATATCTAATCCAACCATATTGATGATGAAAGTTCGATGGTAATTTCTTTGGTAAAGTAAATGAAGTTTCATATGAGTAATTTCCAGGAAGAATTTCACGAACTGTTCCTGCAAAGGAAAAACTATATGAAATGAAATGAAAATTTCGTTGACTCATAAAATTACCTTCACTTCCTCCAAAAAAATAATGTTCATAATTGAAATATTCCTCTCGGGCACTAAATGTTTCAGATACATGACGTGTTGCTCCACTTTGTGACACAGTCTTAGTTCGGTCCCATTCATTATATGCTTCACCCAAAAACCGTAAGGACAATGACCGTGTATCTATTCTTTCGAATATAGAAATTTGTAATTTGCATTCAACAACGTCACCTGCTTTGTATTTCTTATCAGGATTATTGAAAATTACACTATATGACACCATATTTAATAAAATTTTTAGTTAAAACTACATTTATGGTATGCAATTTAAAAAAAAAACTACAATACAAAATTTAAACATTACAAGACTACGCAACACTTTGGATTACGATAAAAAAATGAATGAACATATTTTTTTTTTGTGTTTTGGTTGCTATGATCGTGTCTGGTATTCAAGGTTTATGTGCAAGAACTGTTTTCATACATTTCAAGAATTTAAAGAGAGAGAGAGAGTTTATTTCGTTTATTTCATGAATGAATTCAATTTCTATATTTATTTAATGAGTTAATGATTCGTTGATGCAACCACTGATCAGAATTCCTACCAACAAATAAATCCAGATGATTCCAAGGAATTTCGAACACATTTTGAACATTTTTCAGTCTTGAGATAAGATATCGCACATCCTTTAAAATAAAACTCACTTTTAACGGTTTAATTTTAACGAGGTTTAAATCAAATCTTACAGTTGGTGTGGTGAGGCCATCAATTGAGCCATAAAATACCGTTGTAGGAATTAGAAAAGCTGATAAATTATATTGAACTGGAGAAACATTAGCACCATACAATTTAGTCCCATATCGTTCAAGTCCCGTATCAAATGTTTCAAAATTTCCACTATCAATCAGTTGTACAACGTGTTCAAGTTGCTTAACTGACACATTGTCAATGATAAATGTTGTTAAAATATCCATAAATGATTGCTATGAGATTATTTTAATTAATTTATTTTTTTATTGTTGTTAAATTTTAATTTCTCACCGTATTTCTGGTTTGACGACTATTGCCGCCATGCAACTCCATAATAAAATGATGGCAAACTTTCGAGATCAAAGGATCATGACATATAAATTTAATTAAATTCACTAGAAACGAATTTTTCAGAATCAATTTAAATATGTGATTCGCTTTTGCAACAAAAACAACGCCATTAAAAGCTTTTCTCAATCCAAATGTCATGTGACTTAAAAATGGACCAGGATTTATCAAAAAACATGAATGCACTTTTTGATTATATTCCGGACGAAGGCTTACACCATTCAAAATTATCTGTCCACCTTGTGAATATCCAATAAAATGTAATTTTTCAGTTCTAGTCCGGTATAAAATATAATCAATCGTTGCTGGAATATCATAATATCCCATTTCATGAAAACTATAATCCCAATAAGCAGGATCTTCATTTGAGAGGAATCGATGTCTATCTGACAAAAATGTTCCACGACTATTTAATAGCCAGACATTGTATCCGGCATTTGCTAACATAAACGCAAGACTTTTATTACCATTGATAAGCCATTGAGCTGAACAAGATAACAATCCATGAGATAAAAGAACGTTTGTGTTTGAATCACTGATTGATGGAATTTGATACAAGGCCAAGCCATAACCATCTTCAGTCCAAATGTTGTGACGTTGAACGAAATACCCATTGTTACGAATTAATTCAATCTGAAATTCATTTTCGGACCTTATTATGATTAAATTGAAATATAAAAAATAATTTTCTTACAATATAGTCACCATATTGAAAAGTTACATTGAATGAGATCACAAAATCGAAAAATATTATTTGGTAAATTATTTTTTGGAGTAACATTTCAGTCTTGTTCTATATTTGAAGGTGTGCAAAAAAGTACTAATTAAGCTTTTAGAAGTAAAGTAATTAAAATCAATCGCAAGTGTGCATTGAACCATTCAAAACAACTTTTTATTTCATAATTTAAATGGAAAATAAAAAATTCCGTTTGAGAATATTGATGTGCAATAAAAAAAAACACGTTTCATTTTATTCGTTAAAGAAAATGTTAGAGTCAGTTTATAACTTACCGAAAAGATATGATAATTGTATAAGTTGTCATTAATTTTACTAAAATTCCCTCCGTTCAATTTTGCAATAGGATTTCATTCATTTTCATAGTAAAACAAAATGTGTATTGTTATGAATTATTTTTATTATTACATTAAAATATCGAGTTTCATTTAAATGCAAAAGCTGAACATAATTTAAAATAAATATTAGCTACAAACGTTTATATTAATTTTTTTTCAATTTTAAATGCATTGAGATCATATTTTGTTTTTCTAATATCACGAAGTTGACTGTAAGATAAAATTATTCAAGGCTGTAAAAATTCCTGAGAACTTTTTGGCTTAAGATTCCTTTGAGTATTTGGCCAGTTTGATTTCTAAACGATCGTTCTCCTTAGCCAGGCACTTTTGTGATGAAAATTACTGTTTTGTTTGACATTCCTTTGTAAAGGCCTCTCACGATTACATCAACAACTATGATATACGTACATTTTATCAATTTGCACTCATATATTGTTTTAAAATAATGTCTTTCATCAAGGAAAAAGGAGGTGTTGAATATTTTTTTCTGTAGCGGTTTCACATCCGATTCAAATTTGTGACAAAATATTGTTCTCTCTTTACTGCGACTTGCAGGGAAAAGTCTACAGTAAAAATTTAACAGTTAATTATTCGTATCATTCAATCAACATTGAATTCCTTACCCGGTTGTTGTGAAAAATAAGTCTTCAATCAATTTCACTTCAATACGTTTAACGGTAATATCTGAGTTATTGTTAATTTCAACAGTAATTGGAAGATTTTCACCTACAACCCACATTGTTTTACGCAACAAAGTTTTCACTTGTAATGGATGTGATTTGTAAATACCACACCAAGAAAAGCGCTTTTCCTGAATATTGTTAATTGGTTTCAGATAATGTGAATATGCGTTTAAATCAAGACAATACTGCACATTAAAAGTTGCTATAGCGTGATACGGAAAATCGTACAGGACATTGTATTTTGCCTTTACAGTATATTCAATGTGACCATATTTATGATAGAAACTAAGGAAAATGAAATTAAAAATTAATGGCATGAAAATCTGAAATGAAATTGAAGAAATTTTACCTGGAAGGCATTTTTCTGGGTAGCCTAAATATGCCAACATATTCATGAACTCCTGGATTTATTTCCAAAATTGGCCCAGTAGTATCACTTGTAATCATGAATATGTATTCCTTAAAAAATGTTTGAGTCTCTCGTCGCTTATGCTTGCCTGAACCCCATTCCACATGTGCCTGTCCCATAAAACGTAAAGTCATATATCGGACTTTGAATGTTTTGTGCGCTGTCACAAGTACTTTACAATTAATTGTATCACCAGAACTGAAAATGAAAGTTAAAATTAATTGATTAACATCCAAAGTAAATTAATTTATATTTCTTTACTTATAAATTTTATCACGTTTGTCAAAAACAAAATGAAATTCTGGTCTGCTCATTTTTTGTACTAATTTGATCAATTAATTAATGAATTAATTTAAAACTAATAGAATTTTGATGTTGATATTTTGAGAGTACGGCTAAAACTGAAACATACTACAAAATTACTCAATATTTTTTTTGTTATTCACTATTTACAAGAATGACGTCATACCCATAAAAAAAAATGAGAGACGCATATTTTTTGATAGCAAGCATAGTTTAACTCTCTTTTTGATGGTAGATGAATTAAAAAAATGAATTAATTTTGCGAAAAAAATTTATATGGCATCATGACTTATGCAAATTTTTAATGCCTTTAATATTTGTCTTATCAAAGTTGCTCGAATATTAGTCGTTTCATATTATTGACTAGTATCAGAAATATTCGATGAAACTTTTAAAGGAAAGCCGGTTGAAATTCTCGTATAATATTACAGAAATACGCACAAATATGAACGAAAATGAAATAAATTCAGGAATTTTCATTGTATTTCTTGAAAAAATAAGTCAATTGTAATTTTTCATTTTAAAATATTTTATTGCATTAATAAAATTTTTGATTCCTGAGATTTAGATTTTTTTTTTTGTAAATATTAAGAACATCAAATTGCAATATCAATGATCATAAAACGTATCATATGAAGGTCACGAAAATATTAACATTCAGATAAGTTGATGAAGGAAGCAATAGAGAGAGAATTTAAGGTTTTTCATAAATTTATTCAATTTCAGCCATATCCGAATCAGGCACTTTTGTGATGTAAATTTTAGTTGTGTTTACCACATTTCTACGACATCCTTTTACTAATGCAATTGCATAGATCAAGTACGAGCATTCAATTATTCTACATTCAGCTGAATTTATGTATGAATGAAATTTATCCAGATTGAAAGTAGCTTCGAATGCTTTATTTTGTAAAGGACTTAAACCTGTCTCAAATTCACGTTTAAACATTGTGTTATTCTCATGTTTGTGATTAGTATCTAAACAGTACCTAAAAAAAATATATAAAATAATACAATATTTGATGAAAATGTACCTTAAACTAATATTACCCCTTTCCTGTAAACTCAATGGACTCAACTAGTTTGACTTTAATTTTTTTAACCACCACATCAGAATTGTTACTAACTTCAAGTTTAATCGGAATTGTTTCACCCGCAATCCAAATGGTTTTCGGAAGGAAAACGACAATTTTCAAAGGTTCCGACTTAAAAAGTCCACAGCAAGAAAATCTTTCCTCAACAACGTTATTTGATGGTTCTTTATGACTCGAATAATCTTTCAACTTTAGATAATTTTGAACGTAAAATTCGTGTTTTCCGAACAAATCCTTCCCAAATGGCACATCATAATTCGCTTTAATATTGTATTCGATGTAACCGACTTCATGTTTGTAACTGAAAAGAATTTAGAATTTAGTTACACTGCAATAGTTTTATTTTTCTTTTATTACCTTGTCGGAATGTTATCAGGCAAACAAAACGTACCAATAAATTCATAAGTACCAGGATTAATTTCCTCACTTCCAGTTACACTTGTCCATAGAACAGTAATGTCCTTGAAAAAAACTTCCAAATCCCTGTACCTACTGTTTTTGCCTGATTTCCATTCTACATGAGCCAATCCCTTAAATCGTACAGTTAACTGACGAGCCTTAAAACTTTTATGAACTGTAGCAATTATTTTGTATTTTATTGTTTCGCCAGCACTATTTATGTTTTGAAAAAAAAATTGTTATTTTTGTATAATTTATAAAAGTTTTTAAATTTATTTACTTGTATGTGCTGTTCTGCTTGTTCAATATAAAAGAAAATTCAACAGTGTCTGACATTGCTTTGGAGAGTTTAATCAAATGTGTTGTGTTCCGACATCAATGAAATGAAGACTGAAAGTGAACCAAAATTATCAAAAAAAAAACAAGTCAAAATAAAAACAAATAAAATTAATAAAAAGAGAGAGCTCGCTTAACATTACTTAAGACAATATACGCGATTTTGTTGTCAAATTCTGATACGCACGTTGCGTGTCACTACACCCGGTCTAAATATCATTCTTTAATCTTCATATAAGTCTATATAATACTACCAGACATTTGTAGGTTCATTAACATTGGAAAACCATTTCTGGCGCCACAAATCCTGTTGTTGGTGTTACAGGCGAAGAAAATATTCTCTCAAATGAAAGTGAAATCTCTTGAATGAATGGAAAATATTTTTCACTGAGGGTTAATTTGAAATTTTAGTCCAATTTGGAATTTACAACCATACAGAATTGGGTTATGCTCTCTTCAAGTTATTTTCAAAATAAAACTCTCTGTTTTTATTTTCTCTCTCATTTTTATGTTTCGTTCAATGGAATTAAATTTACGACAATGATCACATACAAATAATAATGGCTCGAAAATTTAAAGTATTTTATATTTTATTGATAATTTTTATCATAAGTAAATTGTGGAGACGCCACCGATCCAGCACATGTGTAATGAAAATTTGAGTCTTATTTTCCAAGTTTGTGTGAAGTCCTTTAACTACTGCAGTTGCCACAATAAAATATGAACATTTTATTATTTTACAATCACCTGTATTCTTATACGGATAACCTTTGTCCAGTGAAAACAATGCATCAAATGTTTTGTTCTGTAAGGGCCTCAATACTGTCTCAAATACACGTTTACAAACTGTCGAATTCTCAATTCGATAATCGACCATAAATCTTAAATAAAAAAATAAAATCAATTAAAAATTTTAAGAATTTCTTCATAATAAAAAATTAAATCTACCCTGTTGTTGTAAAGAGTATAGATTCCATGAGTTTAACTTTAATTTTTTTGATAGTCACATCAGAGTTATTATTGATCTGAATTGTAATCGGAATTGTTTCTCCTACAATCCAAATAGTTTTCGGAAGTGATACCACAATTTTTAGGGGATCTGAAGTGTAGCAACCACAAAAAGAAAATCTTTTTTCAGCACTGTTATTTGATGGTTGATTATGATTCGTATATTCATTCAAGTTAAGATTATTTTTAATAAAAAATTCGAGTGAACCCCAACAATCAATATCAAATGGAACATCGTATTTTGCTTTAACATTGTATTCAATGTAACCACGATCATGTGTGAAACTAAAAATTAAAAAATTAAAAATAGAATTAATTTCAATTTTCCTGAAATACCTTGTTGGAATGTTATCTGGCAAACAAAATATACCAGTATACTCGTAAGTGCCTGGATTAAATTCCACACTATCTCCACTTGTCCACAAAACCTTATAATCTTTGAAAAATATTTGACTTTCCTTTCTTCTCGACTTGCCGGAACTCCATTCGATGTGAGCTAATCCTTTGAATCGTACAGTCAAATGACGAGCCTTAAAACTTTTATGAACTGTGGCAATTACTTTATAATTTATTGTGTCACCAGAACTAAATATTTTATTAAAAACATTAGATTTAATTGTATTTTATTAAGTTTAGTTTTTAACTTTACTTAAAAGTTCTGTCAGGCTTATTCAGTATGAAAGAAAAGTCGACATTTGCTGGCATCACTTTAATTTTTATTTGAAACTTTATATGGAAATAAAATAAAATTATGTATAAAAAACTATATTTTGTTCAGACTACAATGAAATTCAAGGCTAAAATGAACAAGAATAAAAAATTGTCCAAAATACAGAAAAAAATAAGAGAGATCACTTGGATTTACTCAAACTCATCAAATAACATACACGCTATAATCAAATTTCGATACGCAAAAAACACCAAAAAAAAATCTCATTAAACAACTTTTGGTGATGTGTGAGTTCTCTTCATTCAATTTATTTCAACACATATTTTGACATACATACATAACTTTTTTTTTGTTTTTTCATAAACGATTTAAAAAAATCAAGTTGCGTCCCAACACACCAAAAATTGACATTTGCCGGCAATTACAATCGCTTTTACATATCTTTTGAAATTTCTAAAATGATTTTTAACGATGGATTAGGCGAAATGATATAAACAGACATTTCAAAGTTCATTCACATTTAAAAACCATTTTGGGCGCCACAAATCCTACTCTTATCAAAAGGGGTGAATCAGATTTTCTCCCAAATGAAAGTGAAAACTCTTCAATGGAAAGGCATTTAAAATCACACTAGACTAAGAAACCAATTCAATATTATGTTTCAAGAAATTTGAACACATGTTTGTAATTTTCTCTCTTCATATGTTTCGGTAAGCTAAATTTTAAGAGATAAAAAGTCAAAACAGCTCTCTCTGTTTTTGTATTCTCTTTTTTTTGAATTTTACTCAATGAAATTGAAAGTAAGTCTCTTTGTGTGTACGTACTTTTTACATTCATTCATTCAATATTTTGAATTTACCTTTGAGGAATTTTTATGATTGGAATTCAAATAAACAAATGAATTTTTATGAGTAACAAAACTCTTTGTTATTATAATAATTATGTTATTATAAATATCTTATTTTTTTTTAAATTAAAACTTTTGAATAAAAAATTTTTTTTACTAATTAAATCGTTAAGCCAATAAAGGATTTGAATCCGCACTTCTTGGCTGCTTACACTATGAAAGATCAGGATATCGCTTAGACTTCCCTTTAAGTTTTATACCGTCTAGTTTTTTTTTATTGTATTACCATATTCAAACAACATAATAAAATATAATTAACCTTGAGTAAATGAGTATGAGTCGTAAAAAAAATGCATTGTTCCAAAATAACATATAAAAAAATTTTGATTCTTGAAATGACATCATCGCAATATCCGAATTAATTGTAAACTTATATATTGATATCACATGTAAATATTCGTCTGGTGCCAAAATTCCTACCAAATTCTCCGAAGAGTAACAAAACATTGTTTTTATTCTCTGTCTATCTTCTAATAAAAGTGAACATGTTTCTTTGTTTTTATTACTTTTTCAGATTATTTCGATTATAATGATACCAAAGTTAAATAAACAACTAATTTTCATGGAATCAGGTCAGAACAGCACATTTTTCATTTCATCATTGAAAAATTCTGTTTAATTTTCTTTCGAATTAACTTATCCCATGAGTTGAATTTTTGTCTTCAATTTATGTATATGATGCTTTTTGAAAAATAATTTTGTGACTTATAAATTGAAATGACATAAACTTTTTTTTTTTAAAAAAATATTTAATTTCAAACTTTTCACTCAGGTTGAAAGGTCATTGTGACCCATATGCAATAAAAATGTATCAATTTTGGTGTGTGTACATAAATTATAGTAAACTATTTTTTTTTGTCCCTAAATACAAATATTTATAAATAAAAAAAAAATTTACACCAAAATGTTGAATGATTGATCACTTATTTAATTTTATGAAGTGAAGTGTTGATGTCTTGTCTTTAACACATTTCTCGACGTTGCGTTAAAATATTAAAATATTGTACAACTGCCAGCTTGTCTGGTTTTTGTTGATAAGTGATGCGAAAGATGAAATTGGAACAATTGATGTGCCTCAAAGGGTCAAATATTTTCATGTCTGTTAATGCTGAAAAATCATGTGGAGCAAACAACAAAATTGCCTTTTTCTGAATTTTTTATGATTTGGCTTTCAATATTTCACATTTTACGTATTTTATTTATTTTTTTCAAAAATCTTATGATAAATAAACAAGAATGTACGTTAAAAAAATTTTGTAAACAAGGACATAAATTATAATTTAACATCAAAACAAACATTTTTTATTACTGTGGATGAATTAAAGTCAAATTTTCAGTACAACATCAATTAGGACATGATAAGCAACACTGATTTTGACACAAAAAAATACATTGATGAAACATTTTTTTATTACACGTCAAAAATATTTTCACTTTATTCCAATTAATCATTAAAAATGCTAGCTTAAACAACTTTTTTTGGCAGTTAAAACATGGAATAAATTTTGAAAGAGTTATGTTAACATGTATAGATCATAAATTTGTAATATTGAGTAAAATGTAACACAGAAAAACATTCAAGGGAATTTTAACTTGAGGACATTGCTGGATCTGTGTCTGTAGGAAGCGCAACAGCTGTAAAATTCAAAAAAAATATTGTAAATTCATTGTAACCCTTAACAAATTTAAACTTACGAGGATCATCAAGAAAACTCAATTGTGACATTTCAACTTGTACATCTGGAATTTCTCCTAAATCTGCAGACCAATTGATGTTACTTCCTATTGAGAGAGTTGGACTCAATTCGATTGACTCTTCTGGGATCGGTTCATTGATTATAATTGGAATTGGTATTTCTTTGACCATCATTTCTTCCTTCAATTCAATTTTAACAGGACTTGTACCGTTTTCCTCATTTTGAAAAGGAATTGTGCCAAGTACTATTTTAGTTGAATTAATCGTAGGCGTTCGACAACTATTAACAAAAGCATATGATTCAATATAATATTCACAATTTATTATCGAGCAGTTATTCAATATTTTCCATTCTTGACATGGATTACTGTCAAATTGGATTTGAAACAATTTATCTTGGAATTGTGGCACCACAGTATCAAAAGAGTATTTGGCAATTGTTTTAATGTTTGTTTTTGTATCAGGTTTTGGTCTGAAAATTAAATGAATTTTGTTTAATCTTGAGAAGAACAAAAATTTAACTTACTCTTTTGTCATAAATGTCAATTTTTCACGTAATTTTACTTTAATTATCCTAATATTCAATTTCGATTTATTATCAACAATCACATCAATCGTGATTGGCTGTTTCAGAAGCCAACCACTTTTAGGCAATATGGTTATGAGGTATATTGAGCCAGCGGCACAGCAACTCGAGCAACAATAATTGTAATTTTTCTTTGAAACTTCTTTTACACAGTTTTTCAAGTCAGGCTGATCATTCAAGTCGACAACTGATGTCACATAAAATTCCTCAGCTGATTTGAAATTAAAATCCCATGCGACCTCATATTTTGCACGGGCTGTGTATCGAATGCAACCATAAGGATGAGCTAAGCTATTAAAATGAAAAATTAAAAAAAAATAGTAAAATTTTTATGATGGATGAGGGAATTGAAATAAAATACCTTGATGGTAAGTTAGTAGGTAACTTGAAACTTGCCGTATACACATTCTTTCCAGGCTTTATATCTTCAGCAGGTCCTTTAGAAAAAAAAAACAAATTTCTTGAATTTAAATTCAAAAAATTTAAAATTCGACATGTATTTACCATTTAATGAGCCAAAGAAAAATTGATAATCTCGAAAGTATTCCTCTTTGCCTTTGTACACAGCATAACTTCGTAAGGAACGTGATTTGGACCATTGCGTATATGCCTTACCAACGAATCTCAATGAAAGTGAACGTGCTTTAAAATGCTCATGTACTGTCACATGTAATTTACAATTGACTGTGTCACCAGCACTAAATACGTGGCAGAATTTAAAAAGAAAATTGGGTTTGTCAAAGTAAAGGAACAAAAAAGTGATTGAGTGTGACTCGATTTGTATGCAATGCAGTTAAACAATAAAATTTACTCGTGTAAATAAAACGTAGAAAACGTAGAAAAATCAAACAGGCAACAAAAGAAAAAAAAATAATTTTTTACTAAAAACTCACTTGTATCGTTTGTCTGTTCGATCAAACTCAATTACAAATGTAACCATCACCATTTTACTTTCACTTTTTTATTTAATTATAATTTTTTTGAAAGAATTTTCGAGATGAAAAGGGAATTTTCAATGTTTAAATTTTACTAAAAGAAAATACACTACTTTATGCTTTGTTGATAACTAAGTAAATAATAAAGAAATAGCTAAACATTTTTTCCTTATCTATAAAATAGTTGGGTGGTGACGACTGGCAATAACATTTTACAATGAAACCGAAAATTTCCGATGGTGAGCAAAGAAAAAGAGAAATTAGCTTTTTGTTAGAGAAATACAAATATTCACCCTCGTACAACACAAAACACGCAACTTTACGAGTCCTTATAGTAAAATGTGTATGATATTTCATTTAGTGGTGGTTTTTCTGCTTATCTACACCATACAATTTGAGGAAATGAGCAGAAAAAAATGTCTCACATCATTATCATCGTATATTTATCATGATGTTTTCCCTTTTATTTTTTGTTTGGAAAATTGAATGAAAAATAAAAGTTGTTTACTGTTTTTATACACAAATGCTGAGTAATGTAATGTAAAATATACGATGATGGAGAGGCAACAGACTACAACCAATTTATTCATAAATACAAAATATATTCGGTAATCACAATGAGGCATGAGTAAGAGACAAAATTTTTCACATGAACAACTTGTCAACTCTCGATTATTTTATCAAAAAAAAAAAAATAAAATAAAAATTTAGGATAGCAAACCGAATAGAAAGGAAAACAGAAATTGGGTATGATTTATTATTATTAAGAGGCAAATGAATGATTTTCTCAGAAATTAGAAAAATATGAGAATATTTATCTTATCGCGCAATTGCTGATCTAGCAATATTTTATCTTTTTGTTTATATTCGTTACAATACGACACGTTTATGATTGAGATGTAAATAATGGTTTGTTTATCGTACAATAAAAATATTTTATTTTTGTCAAATTGTGTTACTTACTCTTTTATTTGGATTAATGGTAAAGGTTAAATAAGATATATTACTTCCGGTAAATGATGATTTTTTTCGAAATTTTACTTTTATATGACCTTCAATTCAAAAACATTTTGAACATTTTTAACGGTTTTTGGCAATTATTGATGGCTTTTCGGAAGCCGATCCTTAAAATAGTGTTCAATAAAAATCTAACATAACTCGCATGCCCGGTTCTGGAGCTGATTCATCTGAACCCTCTTAAAAAATACAAAATCGTTTTTTTATAAAATATTCATAATTTAATATAATTAATTAAGCATCGTTATATTTTAAAATTGAACGTTTCTTCTTCTGCTAACGGGACTCCCAAAATACTGGGTGAAGGCAATTCTGATTCTTCTCGAACACTAACTAATGGAGGCACTCGATTAAAGTCTTCTAATGATTGTATCAAAGTCAGACTTGGTCTTCGATTTTCATGTATAACATCATCACCTGCAATTATGATATTGGAGTTTGAATCTGACCTGCCAGGTAATTCATCGAATGATATTGTTCCAATTACAATTTTCGTTATAATATTTGGATTTTTATGACATCCACTCATTTCAACTTCAGATCTTATGAAATATTCACATGTAATTATCTCACATTTATTGAATACTTTCCAATTATAACTTGGATCAAGGAAAAATTCAGTTTTTAATTTTTTACTTTGATTTGAAGGCACTTTTGCTCGAAAACTGTGTTCATTCAAGAGTTTTGTCTCAGTTCTTTTATCTATTTCTGGTTCTGTTGTTTTGAATATCAAATTCTTTAAAAGTTCAACTTTAATAAAGTCCACCCGAATCGCTGAATGATTATTGATTTCAATTGTAACTGGAATTGTTTCGCCTGGGACGTAACCAATGCGTGGAAGTTCATGTGATATTTCAAGTAATTTTGGTCGACAGCAACAAAATCCGTAAAAACTTTCAGATGTATCACAAAATGGGACATACAAATCAGGCAGTTTATTAAAATCTAATTCAGATACGATGAAAAATGGTGCGGTATGTGATTTAATTGGGCTATTTATGCTTTCAAATTTAGCTTTTACTGTATATCTGACATAACCGTTGCGATTTTCAATGCTAAGAAATTAAATTAAATTAATATTAGAATTAAATCACTAGAAAATTTAAACGTACTTTGACGGTAAATCATCATTTGGCAATTTATATGAAATTCTGTAATGATAATAGCCGACTTCGATGAATTCTCCTGGGCTATCTAAAATTTTATGAAAAAAATATGTTGTTTTTTAGCACACAAAAACAATAAAAATTTAATTGTTCCTCACCCACCACTTTCCGAACCTAATAAATATTCAACATGTTTAAAGTATTCTTCATGCCCAACGTATTTGTCTTGTGTCATAACAGTTTTTCCATCAACTTTCTTAGCTTGACCTGGTTTAGTCCATTCTGTGTGTGCAACTCCTTCAAATTGGAATGTCAATGATTTGGCTTTGAATCTTTCTGTAACTCTTATGTAAAGTTCACACCTGACCACATCACCACCTCTATATTTCTTATCTGGCTTATCAAATTCAATTGTGAACGTCACCATAATTTGAATTAAAAATGAATTGAACAGAAAAAAAATTAAAATACAAATTAACGTAAGAAGAGGTTACGATTTTGATCAAAACGACAGTCGTGAGATAACTGAGCGCAAGTGAATGATTTGTTTTTCGAAAAAGAATTATTTTTAACGGTACCATCGTAGTGCAAAATAAAAAAACACTTTTTTGTTAATACTTTGTTTAAAACAATCATCTGGTAACGACGACACGATATCATTCATGTAGGACCTGCATATGAGTTGAGCGTAATTTCATGAGAGCTCTGTTTATTTTTATCACATTTTGTATTTATTTTATTATTAGACAGGAAAAAAAAATTGAATGAAATTGTAACACAGAGAAACACAAAATAATTTACGATCACAACATGTAAAATTTTTTTTATTATTATTTTATACCCATAAATTGAAATTCCCTAATTAAATTTCGCGAAGTGATTAATTAAAGAAATGGAATTTTCATGTAAGTTAAAGAAATTTTGGTCGAAAAATTTGGTAAACAGTGCCTGTTAAAAGGAATCAATAGTTTTGATTGAAATTTGCAATAATTTACTCATACCTGTCAATTCTTAAATGCATTTAAAGCGAAAATTTCGCATGTCTGGCTTTGAAAAATATTAAAAATCAAAAATACCATGTGAGTTTTAGTGAATTATTTTAAATTAAACCGTAAATAGCATTTTATTGATCGGGCTGAGTTTGCTTGAAAATTATTCAAAAATGTTCTCTTATTATTCAGACCAGTTAGATGATCAAGGAAAACTCTTTATAAAAGGAAGTTAACATTGATGAAATAAAACAAAATGAAACTAGTTGTAAAATTAATTTTTATTAAAATTGTATTCATAGAAGTATTTTTCAATTACTCGTCTTTTATTAATTGCTTTAATATCATTGTAGTTTATTTGCTTACAAAATACTTAATTGATTTAAAATCAAATTTTATTTCTTATTCTTAATTCAATCAAAAAATATCATAGTTATTCTAAAAATATTTCAAAGGCATTTAATGCTTTTTATAAAATTTTTAAATCTATGTTTTAAGTTGCATATTAAATATTTTTTAGAATGTATTTTTTTTCATACTTTTACTGTTCTGTCATCAATCATAGATGCTTTCTATTGAAGCTAATGGTGCTTCAGATGGGCTTTGACTTTTGTAATTCATTTTCAGAGGAGAACTTGCACTAAAATTACCATGCATTGCTTCTTTGTATGATGGCAGAGGTTGTTCCTCAATTGCTGGTGCAGATGGAAGAATTGAAGGCACAAAACTACTAGAACCGTTCTCCGTGGTTCTAAATGGAATCGTTCCAATCATTATTTTTGTTGAATTTTCAATAGTATCATGACATCCAGCGGGCACGGCCTCAGTCTTAACAAAATATTCTGTTTTAATAATATCACAATTCAATGTCATTTTGTAATCATGATTCGGATACAAATAAAAATTTGTTTGAAATACTTTATTTTGATATGGTTCCACATTCGCTTCCAAATCCCTTACATCCAATGTTTTTGTTACAATTCTTTCATCAATTCGAGGTGTTTGTGTTGTGAATTTTGTTACTTCATTTAATTTTACACGAATCCTCTCAATTCTCACATCCGAATTATTTTCAATTTTTAACGAAATAGGAATCATGTCACCTGGAATGAAGCCACTTTTTGGTAACAAGGTTGTTACCAGTAATGGATCTGACTTAAAACACCAACATCCAAAAGTGTTTTCTTTTGAATCGAGTACTTCACTATGTAGATTAGGAATTTGATTCAAGTCGACTTTTGGTGTTACGTAAAAAAATTCTTCAAAATCCTTATCAAAGCCCCATGCAACATCATAATGCACTTTTACACTGTATTTTATGCAGCCATTTTCATGTTCAATGCTAAATCAATAATGAAAAATTAAATTAAAATTAATTTCAATTCGATTTTCATAGAAACACTTACTTTGAAGGCAGATTTTCTGGTAACCGGTAAGAGGTTGTGTATGTGTAAGTTTTTGGAACAATTTCCTCGTCACTACGAATCAAATAAATTGTGTTATTGAAATACTCTTCATCGCCAGTGAGATTTTCGTACAACGTACGATTCCCTCGTTTTCTTGGTTTTGTCCAATCTGTATGTGCTGCACCTTTGAATGTGATTGTTAGTGAACGGGCTTTAAATTTTGTTGACACATCAATGTGTAATTTTAGGTGAAGACTTTCGCCACCAACGTACTTTTTGTCAGGCTTATCAAAGTCAATTGAAATTGAAAACATTTTGGAAGCACGAGAACTCAAAATATATTGAAATATAAAAATAAAATAAAACTTATGTGAATAGTTTGAAGTTATATAGTTGACTAGGCAATGGGGTATTACTTAATACTATGAATTGAGTAAATCATGAATTAAATATGAGAGAATTTAAATTTTAAAGAGAGAATACTCAAAACATTTGTTTACATTCATAAAATTTTTCTCATTCATTAATGAAAATTGTTGTAAAAAATATTTGAAATTGTTTTGTTTGTATCGGAAAATAAATTTAAGCTCTTTTTTAAAACATATTCCCTTTATTTTCCACAAAAAATATATATTTTTAATATCAATTCATTAAATGAATCATAAAAGCAGTACAATTGCACGTACGATAAACTTTAAAAGCTTTAATTATTAATATTATTTGTATTTTAAGGCATATTTTAATATTAATATTTTTTCCTGAGTTTTTTAAATGGATTGAATTTCAATCATTTTCATCGACATAAAATTTATTCCGGTGGTGGTGCTGATGCTTGACCATTTCCCATGTCTCCAGATTCAGCTTCTTTCATTTTATCAGAAAGAACTAATTTTGGGTTCTTTTGACTTTCTTCAAAGGAAGGCGGAGCTTAATATGTTAAAATAAAAATAAAATTACTTTTCGAATTCATAAATCAATTCAAATTCTTACGCAAATCAGGTTGATCAATTTTTTCAGTTGACGCCAATGGAGCTCCTGATGGAGTTCTCAATCCGACATTCCATCCAATACCACCAGATGTACTTGGTGAGATATATGGACTTGGAGCATTCGCAGTTATTTCACGATACGAAGGTAACGGTTGTTCCATAATAACACCACCTGGAGGAGCCGTTGGATTGAAAATAGCTGGAGCACTGGGCATCATCATAACTGGAACCACATTATTCGAACCATTTGTCATGTTATCATTAATAAAAGGAATCGTTCCAATTGTAATATTTGTTGAGTTTTCTGGGTTCGTATGACACCCACTTGATTCTGCTTCACTTTTAATGAAGTATTCCGTGAAAATAATTGCACATCCGTTATGTAGTTTATAATCAACAGTGGGATCTAAGTGAAATGTGGTTTCGAATATTTTTTTCTGAAATGGAGCTACCGCAGTATGAAAGAAATGTTCGTTCAAAGTACGAGAATCAGATCTTGTGTCAGTACGAGGACTGTGAGTAATGAAATTTGTATGTTCCTTCAACTTGACCTTGATGAAATCAATACGAACATCAGAATTATTGTCAATTTCGATGGTGATTGGAATTACGTCGCCCGGAACAAAACCTTTTTTTGGCAGTAAATTAATCATCTGCATGGGGTCAGATTCACAACAACAACACCCAAAGATTTTCTCCTTAATTTGTTTGACAGGTTCACGTAGTTCAGGAAATTCATTCAGATCTAGTTTTGATGAAACGCTAAATGGAGCAGTGTAATCTTTGTCAAATCCCCATGCAATATCATATTTTACTTTTACATTATAACGAATATGGCCATTTGAGTGTTCAATACTAAAAATTTTAAGATAATTTAATAAAAACTAAAATTAAAATTTATTATTCTTACTTTGATGGCAAATTTTCTGGCAGTATGAATTGGGCTTCATAATAATACGTTTTTGCTTCAATTTCATGTTCACCTGAATTTTCGCTTCCTACAAAAAATTGCACACTCTTAAAAAACTCTTGATCACCCGTATATCTATCATGAACTGTTCTTGTTTTGCCGCCACTTGTCACTGTTCGTGATTTGGTCCATTCTGTGTGAGCGAAACCTTTAAATCTCACTGAGAGAGAGCGTGCTTTGAACTTGGAATGGACATTTATTTGGATTTTACACCGCACAGTTTCGCCTGCAATGTAATTTTTGTCAGGTTTATCGAAGTCGATGGTGAATGCGACCATTTTAAAGGCACAATTTAAATGAAAGTCACAAAAAATAGCAAAGTAGCAAGAAAATAATAAATTGTATGAATATTAAAAACTAATGCAATGCGTCCTAGTCAAAGGCTGACGCTTGACTGAGCAAAATGAGATCATGTCTGTATTGTTCGTGCATGCTTTGATTATTAAGTAATATTTGTACGATTACAGCTGTTTATGAAAGAATTGAGAGAGAAAAGAATGAGAATTCATTCATGCATATATTTACTACGTTTTTCTTAGAAAATGGTTCAAGTTCGCATGAATGTTATTTTTTTATATTGAGGCATGTTTGTGAATGAACGTTCCTCTGCAAAAAATGTTTAATGTTGGCGATTTAGAATTAACATTTTAATGGGATCGAATTGAACCCAATTGATCTTTTAAATTATTATGCTTCATTTGGAGGTGATATACACAGACACAGTTCAATTATTCTTAAATTAATTCTTTGATAATTGTGAAAAAATCGGAAAATGTGAAAATTTGTTTGGATATGGCGATTTTCCATTTTAGTGTTTAGATGTAGCAAAGAGATTGTTGAGAGAATTTTTTTTTGCACAATAAAATTGATGATTAAGAACTTTTTAGGATAAAATGTCAAAAAAAATTTATTGAATCGAAACTGTTCCAAATATCAAGTCAATTTTTGTCTGAATACATGTTTGTAACTGTTTTGTGATTGCTTTGACTACCACTGAATATTTTGCAGTTATAATATCAGCTCCATCCAATAAAAGTATCATCAAATCCTGGTCAATTGGAATCCGAACGTCATACAACCGATTTTGGCATTTTAACACTCCACCAATACATTTTTTCCAAATAATATGTTCCTCAATTTTTTTAATCGCTCGTCGTTTCTCTTTAGAAATAATTTGCTCCATTAAATGAATCTCAATAAAAATAATATCAACAGAACTTTGATTATTCACATGGATAGCTAACGGTATAATTTCTCCAATTGCAAATCCTTTTTTTGATGTGCTTGTTGTCAATGTGATGTACTCTGACTTGAACCATAAAATACCAATTTTTTTGGACTTGCATTTAACGATTGGTGTCTTAAGAAATGGATATTGATTTAAATTTACTACAGATTTGACGAAAAATTCCTCCTCATCTTCTTTGAGGATTATGTTGACCAAATGTGATGTGATAACCATCCGTATTTTGTAAATAACTTGACCATTTTTTCCACAAAATGATGTTGGTAAGACATTTGGAAGTTTAAATTCTGTGCTATATTCATATTTGTCGGCATAAAAGGTTTTTTGATTAAATGACTGGAAACAAATGAAACTTTCTGAGAAATATTGTTCGACACTCCCACAACACTCATGCAATTCTTCATCGCCAACGGTTGTTGAATTGCCGGTCCATGAAGTTTTTCCAAGTCCTTGATAAATAATTGTCATACTATTGAGAGACAATTGATCTTTAATTTGTAAAATTGCTTTACATTTTACAGTTTCTCCCGCAAAATATGTTTTATTTGATCTATCAAATTGGAAATTGACTGTCATAGCTGTGATGCGTGTTTAACACTCAAAAAACTGACTATGAATGGTGTAGTGAAAATGATTGAATGAGCGTAAAAAGTTGTAATGTCATTCTCGGAACAATACGATTAAAATTGATTTACCTCATACCAAAGCTTTTCACTCAGAAGAGAATTTCCTGAATTTTGTTATCGAATAAGAGTATTTTAAATGCACAAATGGAGACTTCTGGTGTTTTTCTTCTTATTAAAAAAAACTATACAAATAACATATGCGATGAAAAAGGTTCTGGCCAATAGATAATTTAACCAGAAAAACCATCAATTTTTATAAATTTAATTATAAAAAGCTTTAATTTGATCAAAAAAAATTACTATACTTAATTTTACGGTTGATAAAATAATATTAACGTCTATTTTTAGGCAATAATGGATCTTTTTCAGTCATTTTCTTCAAATTTTCAGGTTCTGCTATCAAAAATGATCCTGGTATGATTCTATTGAGTGGTGATTTAACACCATTTTTAGTTTTTTTAGGGAAAATATTTTCCATGTCATTGAACGCCTTTGTACCAATCATTATTTCGATCTCTGACGTTTGTGGTTTATGTGATGGAATTATTGCAGTTGTCTTTAAAAAATATTTCCCATCTACGATTCCACTTCCATTCAAAATATTAAATTTATAATTTGGATCCAAATGTAATATTGTTTGGAAAAACCGATTTTCTTTTGACGATACCCCGTTGAATTTATGTTCCCAGAGTAATCGAGTTTCTCTCCTTGAATCCAAACTCGGAGTCATTGCCGTAAAAGTCAATAATTCATAAAATTCACATATAACGGTTTCTATGTTAAGTCTACTCCTGTTATCAATTTCAATGAAAATTGGAATATTTTCATCGGGAATATAAGCACCACATGGAATCACTGTCACCATATCAATAACTCTTGATTTGCAACAAATAAGGCAACAGCATTGACATCCATAAACATTTGATGTTAAGTTTTCGACCTTAAACCGCAAATCTGGGTAATCATTCAAGTCTAATTGTGAAAATACTTTAAAATCTCTTGAAATTTCCTTATTTTGAATATCATGTGAACTTGATTGGATTTGAACACTAACACTGTAAATAATTCGCCCAAAAACATTTGTAATTGTTGAAGGAAGCAACGAAGGAAGTCGATAAAGACTATCAAACACGTAATATCCTGGTTTAATCAACTGTTCTCGTCCATTTTGTACCCCAAATACATATTGGTAACTTGAAAAATACTGTTCATGTCCTGAAAATTCCCTGATTTCTAAGGTCTCTGGATTTTGCTCAGTCCAAAATGACTTGCCACGACCTTTGTATTGAATGGATATGCTTTGTATTTTGATAGTAGACACAACTTTCAACATGATTTTGCATTTTATTTGCTGTCCAGGTCTTAGAAATTGAATAAAATTAAAAATTTTGTTAGAAGCATTCTAAAATAAATATAAATTTTCAAGTTATTACAAATAATATTCATGTGGAAGTTTGTCCAATTGAATATTGACTTCGGCAGAACTTTGTTCGGATGAGATCATGTCTAATGAGCTTTCTTCAAGTGACTGACTTACACTTAACTTAATATTCATTGAATTTCCTTTTTCATTCACTTGATAAAATTAAATCTATTTATAAACTGGATATGAGTAACATTTAAACGGAAATCATCTACATTTATTAATAGCGACATCATAGTTCTTTCACCCAGAAAATTAGATTTTGGATCGAACATGTATAATTTTTAAATTTAAATTTTTAACGATTAATTTTAAACACATTTAACATTTTTTCAAATCAGATTTTATGTGACCACTCATCAGGTGTGATAAATATTTCACCATCTCTTCGTTTCAGTGAGCACATGTCATTCACACACACGTGAAATAGCTTAATTTTATTGTTTCCTTAAAATTTTATGTTTTTTAATTTGTTTTATTCCTTTAACTTAAATATTGATTAACAAAAATAAAGAAGCATGTCAAAAAAAAGAATAAAGTTAGATAATTTGCACAAACAGGAAGCTAAGCCAGTAATTTTTCATTGTAATATTGAGAATGATTACGAGAAGAAAGTTCGCCAAGAAATTTATGATACAAGAGAAAATTCTGACATTGAGTTTCTTGTTGGATCATCTAATCCTAAAAAAATCAAAGGGCATCGCTTTATTTTGATGACTGGTTCAAAAAAATTCAGAAGCTTGCTCGATGCAAATAAAGGCAACCAGTTGATTGAAATTCCTGATACCGATCCAGAGGATTTTGAGGTTTTATTGAAGTAAGATTGAATTATTTTGTGATTGCTATTTTATTTTGAAATTATTATTTTTCAGAGCCATCTACCTTCATCGTTTTGATTTGAATTCAGTCCGTACAGCAGCTAAATATCGCAAACTTTTTGAGGAATATGAGCTGACCTCGGCAGTGAATGAATGTATCGAATATATGCATGCAAAGGATAATCTCAATGAAGAAACATCAATTTCAATTTATGAAACCACCGAACCTAATCCCAATAACACGGAAATCTCCCAAGAATGTTTACATATTTTTCGTACAAATACAAGGAACATTCTTGCTTCAGAGAGTTTTTATCGAGCGAAAATTGATACAATAGTTACAATTTTTGAACAACCAGAATTGTGTATTTCTTCTGAATTAGATCTTCTCATTGCTTTAGAGATATATGCAAAAATACATGAAGCCCTGCCAGGACACAATTTGGATGGACATCACGATCGTTTTATGGAAATGGTTCGTCCAGCGCTTAATTTAATTCGGTTTCGCACCATGAATGTCAAAGATCTGTTGAATTGTAGAGAAGCAAAGAATTTACTGACTCATGAAGAATTACTCTCAATTGTGGCTCATATTTTAATACCTGAAAATACTGTCTATAAATATCCTGAGAATTTTTCAAACAGTAATCAAGTTCGTGCCATGTTACAATCACTAGAATTGAGTCGCTGTAGTGAAAGTTCTGGTATAAATAGTGGAACTCAGTCGGGAGATCAAACTGTGGAGAAAACCATAATGTGGGATGTTACAGACTTGGCGCGACGAATTCTTCCAACACCAAATAAAGAAGATATTGATCCAACTCAATCTGTTCCATTGGGAAATTCAACTGTGGAGTCTGTTAAATTGGTTGATGATGAAAACGAATGGGAAGAAGGTAAGGTTTTGTGTGAGTTTTGTGAAAATTAACTTTTAACTGGATTTATTTTTAAAGGTCCCAGCGTTTCCAAACAAAATGCAGGAATAAATAACGTTTTGGGTGACACTCCGTTGACATCCCTTGATCATAAAAACCTTCATAAGGCAAAAACAATTGCTCATGCTCCAGTTAAAAAGTTTTTTGCAAAAAATAATAGTCCGAATCCAAATTCATTTAAAGCCCAAGGAAATTTTGAGGAGAATGTTAATCAAGAAGAGGATGAGGAGCTTTGGGATTAATTATTTTAAATTTTTTGTGCATGATCAGTTAAGTTAAAAATGCCTTCTCATTGTTTTGCCATTTCCTTTTTATTATTTATACATTTTATCATTTTTCAATTAATATTCGTTAACAATGTCGTGTAAAAAGTCCTAGCATACATTCGATCTTATAATTAAAGACATTTGAGTTGAATTTCTTAGATAGAATTAATTTTTATTATGAGAAAATTTAAAACAATTTAACTTTTAAACAATATCTTTTTTCCTCTTATATTTAACTTGTAATTAAAAAAAAAACAGGGAAATATAAAAATCAAATTGTTTGGAATTATGAAAGGTATCATACTTGTTTTTATTTTATAAAATTTTAGCTAATAACTCTTAAAATAGTACCATGTCTATAGTAAATTTGTTTTTTGAGCGGCGCTGGAAAACTTTAGTAATGTTGTCATAATTTGGTTTAAAATGTTCTTTACGCTGCTGGAAAGGCATATCCAAGTTGACAGTTTTTTTTAGAATCTATTGATTTTTCTTAGCATTTTGCTTTTCAGCTTTGTGTGCAATTTTTAATGCACTCAATTCCTGTGCAAGTTGTTGTTCAGATTCCAACTTTTGTTTTTGATTGCCGTCTAATTTTTCGCCCTTCTCCAATTTTTCCTTCAAAGCGCGGATTTCACGCAACTTTTTATGGATTTTCAACATCCGTGGATCCTTTTCAACCTTATTTTCATTATGAGGTTTTTCGGATTGTGGTTTGATTGGAGTAGTACCATTCCCTTCGACGATGGGCGATGCTTGATTTTCATCAACTGCTGTTTTTGGTCGTGCTTTGTTGTGTGGACGTCCATTTGAACCGTTTTGTTTATTTGGGGTTCTTTGTTCAGCAGCTGATGTTTTCGGACGTTGAGGTTTTTCTTTTGCTGGTCCTTCACCATCTTTGCCCTCCGATTTGCGATTAGGACGACGTTGATTACCTTTGAATATAAGGTTATTTTTTTATATATTTCAAAATTTTTAAAATAAATTTACCTGAACGTTTTTCTCTGCCACCTTGACCCTTATTTCCACCTGATGATTTATAACCGGGAGGTAATCCAGGAATGTATTTTTCATCAGGATCAACACCAGGTGGAAGATTTCGAAGTGAAGGAGGAACATACTTTTGCTTACTAGCTTGTGGTGTGCTTGATTGAATTCCTTCAACTTTTTCCTCAGACACCACTGGTTGCTTATGTGAATCAGGTGGAAACGTTTGCCAAGCTACCTCCCAAAGCTCTTGTTTCTCAGGCCATAATGTTTCATGTAACAGTGCACCTGAATAATGCCAGACCTTGAAACCATTTCCAATACGAAGTCTTGGAGCACAAGTAGCTGTAACATAAATGTCTCCAGTTGGACTCCATTCTAATTGGGTGGTATCTGGTGCTGATGATGTTGTAATTTGTTTTTTACTATCCATGTCCCAGACTTCAATTTGCCCACGTAAATTACCGAAACCTCCAAAGAGAACAAGATTTCCAAATGGATTAAAATAGACAGCATTACGTGGTCCAGTGCCAAAGTCAAAAATTTGATCACATTTAACGTTAAAAAGAGTTGCCTTGGCTGGCATATAACCATAAATGACACAAAATTCTGTTGCGCGTGGACTCCAAGCTACTGAATGAATTGGTCCTTCAGCTTTCAACTGTACCGAAAATGAATCTCCTTTAATATTGATAAAATGAAGTGCGCTTTTACCGTAGTACGATACTCCTGTATTATCTACTTCAGTTGTTGTAAGAAGTAGTAGACCCGTTCCTTTAGAATTCCACATCATTTCAACTCTGTCAGCTTGGAAGAAACTCTTTTGCGCAATTGGTTGTGGTGCTTCAATATTTGGATATTTGTAAAGCTTACACATGGACGGTGCACCTTTGACCCCTGGAACATAGAAACCAATATGAGGACTATTTCCGGGAGATAAGGAGACTGCGCCATTTCGACCACCTCCAAGGCGTTTTGCTGGCTTGCTGAGCCCTGTTGAGCTTTGCAGCTCATAAAATAACACTTCGCCACCAATCATAAGTGCCACAATTGATTCGTCACTACTCCAATGTGGCTCCCATTCAATTTGTCGTTTTTGAACGCACGAAAAAACCTCTTCACCAGTTGCAACCTTATAGAAATACAGATTTGGTGAACCCTCAGGATTACTAGGTGACGTTACAAAAATTTCCCATGTCATCAAATATGTGCCTTTTGGTGAAAATTTCAAATAAAAGGCTTTTGGACGTGGCAGTGTTGCAATTATTTTCCATCGATCATTTGGTGACGCAATTTGAACTTTTGTTCCATTGGCCCAAGCAAGATAACGACCTTCGGGACTAAACGCCACAGCTCTACAATTTTTAGTTTCATCACGAGCAAAACTCGAATCCGCTAAATAATTTTTGGCAGATGTTGCACTCCATACTTCAACGCCCGTACTCGAACGAACTAGAATAAAAAAAAAATGAAAATAATGATGAAGTAATTTATCAACCAAAACAAAGAAGGAAAAAAAACAAATTAAAAATTATAAGTGTTATCTCGTTATTACATTGTACATAAATTTAATAACACGGAAAAGAATTTTGATAAAGAAAATCAATTTTATAAAATAATAACAAAGTATACACAAAAGAACAACATGACGTAGGCGAAAATGTGCCTCTAAATAAATAGTGAATTTTTGATTAACTACGGATATTTGTATCAAATTAACATACTTTGGGAATTAAGTGATATTTAAAGTAAAATTTAAATTATTTATTTCTTAAAACTTACGAGCAAGAGCAGGTAATTTGCTATTTTGAGCCATGATTTTGTCCCAACAGTCTTTTAGCAAAAGTCTAACTGGAACTTTATTATTTTTCCGTACAGTTCAACAAGTATTCAAATACAGGTTTGAATTTCATGTTGACTTTATTGTCTATAATAACACATTCAGAAACTTCAAACTTTTGAAGGAAGGACCGAAATAACTTTTCAGGAACATCTCTCAAAATTTTCCATTATAATTTTGACTTGATTTGATTTGAAATCCTAAAATTTTTTATCAAAATTTTTCTGTACATGTTTGAATCTAAAATTCAGTTTATGGTTAGCAACAATAGCAATGCCCCCTAGATCAAACTCTTAACATATTTATTTCTGTCGTCCATTTGAGGTACTAACATAAAAAGGTGCATCGCTTCTCGTCTTAGCGGTAAATTAATTATAAAAGTATTGGAAACAAATTCAAACTAAATAATTAAAAAAATATTTATTTATTGTAACTAATAATAAACTTCACATAAACAAATAAAATGGCTGATGAAAAGAAGGTAAATAATGAATAAAAATGTATTTTAAAAAAATTATGGCGTCAGCTTGATCCTCGCGGGTTAAATAATTTTGTGCTATTGGATTTTAAGGGTAAAGTTTCGTTTTTATCATAGTAAAATCATTAAAAATTTGTTAAACGAATGTGAATCATAAATATATCAAAGGTTTTTCTAAGAAATTTAGTGTATTTTTCCGTGAAAACTTGAAAAGAAATTTCTCGTTTAAACAGGGCCGGGTTTTTTCAGTACGAGGCGCAAAAGGGCAAGACGCGACACGTGTGTGTATCTATAGAAAAAAGAATGCGTCATTTACGTAGATCTTAAATTTTAAATGCACATGTTTAGACATGTTTATTCCGAAATTATTGATTCTAATTTGAAATCATAAAGGATTTGTTTACATTTGTCATATTGATCAATCAATTTTTATTATTTTGCAGGGCGGAGAATCTGAACACATCAACTTGAAAGTGTTGGGACAAGATAATGCTGTTGTCCAATTCAAGATCAAAAAACACACACCTTTAAGAAAACTAATGAACGCTTATTGTGACCGTGCTGTAAGTACTCAAACAAAAAAATTTGAAAAATATTTTACACTCTTATTAACATAATTTTTTTCATTTTTAAAAAGGGATTATCAATGCAAGTTGTTCGATTCAGATTTGATGGACAACCAATCAACGAGAACGACACACCAACTACCCTCGAAATGGAAGAAGGAGATACAATAGAAGTTTACCAGCAACAAACTGGTGGACATTAAATATTGGCCTCCATCCTTATTAAAGCGTTCCCCAGCAACTGACACAGAAAAACCAGAAAGCAAAGATGAGGAAAGAATTTTATAAATTTAATGAAATAATCACCATCATTCATTCAACAAAAAAAAAAATCATAAACATAAAATAGACTATAGAACAAATAGATATCAATACAAAAGTTTGATCCAATCCAAGTAACCACAAAAAAAATTTTCTTTCTTTTATTTAAAAAAAACTTCAAGACTAATATAAAAAATTTTTTTGGTATAAGATGAGAGAAAGAAAACTAATTTTATCATATTATTATTATTACTGAAGACATTCTTTAAATGAATCGATAATTTTAATGTTGTAAGAAAAATTGATAATTAAATTTAAACTTAAAAATTTATCTTTGTTTTTTTTATCACTAAAAATTTAAAAAAAGAAAAAATTGGAAAATTATCTCATTTCAGCAGACATATAGATGGCAAAATCATTTTTAAACATTACCTTTAACAGTAACATTAAAATAAGTATAATTTACATAATTAAATAAAATTAAATTCATGATGTAAGTTCAGTAAAAAAACTTATTTTTTGTTTCTTTTTAATTGCAATCGAATTAAGGCTTTGTATGTAAAGAAAATGTCTCAAGCCAATGGTTTGGTCTTTTTAAGCTTTTCTATAATATTTGCTTAAATCAGACTTAAATCAGTCCAAATCTGCGCGGTTTCTTAGGTAAGGTAAATACAAAAAAATGGCAAAATAATGCTAGGTGATTGAATTTACATGATGTTCTCAGAAAATACTGAAGCTTGAAGTAATCACATAAATTTGTACGAAGGATAAAACTCCTTCCAAAAATCCGTTATAAAATAGTGGCGCGTGACGTCATATGATTATTTTCAAATTTAATCATCGAACGAATCCACTGTTGTTTTGACGTTTATTTGTTGACAAAAAAAAATTGTAAATTAAAAGAACTGAAATCTTAGAAATTCATCAAATAAATTCACATTCAAAAAAAGGAATTAAAAACCTTTTAAATATGTCAAATAGTTACTACTTTGCAATTGTCGGACATAATGATAATCCCATATTTGAAATGGATTTTGTAAACCAAAATAAAGATGTGAAGGTACACCCATCAATTTTACAATTTAACATCCACAATCTCACCTTTTTATTTAATTCCAGAAAGAAGACCATCGCCATTTGAGTCAATTCATTGCTCATGCAGCGCTAGATCTTGTAGATGAACACAAATGGAAAACAAATAACATGTATTTAAAATCAATCGATAAATTTAATCAGTGGTTTGTGAGTGCATTTGTAACAGCAACAAATATGAGATTCATAATGGTCCATGATAATCGCAATGATGAGGGAATTAAGAATTTCTTTACTGAAATGTACGAGACTTACATAAAATATTCAATGAATCCGTTTTACACTCCAAATACGCCCATAAAATCAACCACATTCGAGAAAAAAGCACAAGTTTATGGGAAAAAGTTTTTAACATCGTAATTTTTTTTTATTTTCGTTCTATTGAACTGTGATTTAATTTGAGTAAAATTAATTTTAATTCCATTATGCAATGTAAAATAGAACAATTAAGATTTTTGTTCAATTAATACTAAAATGAAACCTATTAATCGTTTAATGCCATTATTCCTTGGGAGAATTGGGAATGATGTCTTTAAATGAAGCAAAATAATAAATTTTTTTTCGAGCAAATTTTGAGTATTTTTTTATTTAACTTTAATTTTTTTTATAAAAAACCCCTTTTCTGCAAAGTACTTTTCAATATTATTTTGAAGATTTCAACCTTGATTTTTTTTATATTTTAATTGTTAACTTGCAGTTTAAGGCCGTTACAAATGAAAATCGAAAGTCCTGTTCTATGCCCCCTTTGAAAAGTCAAACACGACGAGGGGCAGGAAAACAGAACTTTAATATTTATTTGTTCCGGCCTAACTTTAAAAACTAATCAGATCTCATTACTATACAATCATTGAATGTTCAAGTACATTTTTTTTATATTTCACTGTTTGAATTAATAATATTCACTATTTCATACCACTAATGAATTTAAATGTAGAAATCACAATTTTGTTGGCTGCTTGAGGAATGTGTGTGATTTTTATACGTTGATTAACGTGAGTAGAAAAATATTGTAAAAAAATATAATAAATAAATATAAAAAGAATATAATTTTTAAACATGTGGTTTGAGATTTTACTGATCAGCAATTACCAAATCAGTTTTTGAGTCTTTAGTTACTAATTGGACCAAACTACCATTAGCTGGACGTTCAAGTCCTTTAGTCCATTTATGGAAGAGTCTACAATATAAAGAGAAAAAAATTAATCTTACTTCTTTTAAATTCTTATCTCACATTTAACACTTACTCAGCCACAAATTCTAATGGGGTCCATGTGCTATGATCAGCATTTGGCATCCATTTTCGATTCATGGGTGTATCCAAGGTAATAGGTAAAATAGCAACCGCTAACGAGTTTTCCGGTAAACCAGAATCTTTAGCAGCTAATGATTTTGTTAATTGGTGAACAGCTGCTTTTGCAAGACCATATCCAATCATTCCAGGAGTGGAACTTAACGCTGGTTTTGCTCCCGTTAGCACAAGTAATCCACCTGCTTTTAAATGATTTGCACCAACTGTTGCTGAAATTGCACTTGTCCAGACACTTTGTTTAATCATGAGATCCGTATTTTTAGCGAGATCTTTTTGAGCATTGCCGCCAGCCCAGCCACCGGCTACACAAATAACTGCATCCAATTTTTCACCCTTTAATGCAGATGCAACGCCAGCTAATATTTGTTCTTCTTGGCCAACGAAATCGGCATCTTTGTTAACAACTATATTAGCATCAGCTTTTTCATTTTCACCCAAATCAATTGAACCGACCCACTGTTAAAAGTCAACATAAAAAAAGATTTTTATTACATGGATTACTCAACAAAAGATCATAAGGTCATAATCATTATAAGAGTACTGATAAGGAAAAAATTGTAGTTTACCCAATTATTTGCTTTAAAATGTGACACAACGGTAGCGCCAAGAGCTCCACGTCCTCCATAGATAACGACACGTCCAACAGACATTTTTACTTATTTTCCTTTAAAAATAAATGATTCAAGTAAATAATTTAATGTTTACTATCAAACTACAGAATGAGTAATGATCCGGTTAAGTTAGCATTCGAACATTAAAAAAAAACCAACCACACATTTTACGTTCTTTTAAAAATTTCATTAAACTTTTATTAGATAGCAACATTGGTATCACTAAAATTATATCTGAAAACATGATAAAAAGACCAAATATTGCTAACTAATTGTGCATAAAAAAACTATTCAAGGTACTAAGGGAATGGACATTAACTTTACAATACAATTACCTGTTTTTCACGACACACTTATGATAACCTTCAATTAAAACAGAATAAACACTTGCTAATGTGCTGAATAATTATGCAATTGTAATTAAAACCGGTATTTTAATTTAATAAATGTGATTATTCTTATAAGACTCACGTTTTAATACAACCATTAGAAAAGGAACTTGTTGCTGTGTGTGTATATGTGTGACGTCTGTGTATGAGTGTTTGTACATTTTCACCACACAACATCACAAAATCTATAAAATTGATGAAAAATTAAAGAAATTGATAAACTGTGTGCTCTTTACAAGCAAAAATTAATTAAAGTATCTAACTTACTTGGATATTCAACAAAAAATTTTAAATTTTAATTGATAAATGAAAAGAAAACAATTGTAAACGGTTTTTAATGGCCATTTAAAAAATTATGAATGTAAACATAGGTGTCAGTGTCATCAGCTGTCAATTAAAATCAAAACAAACCCGGCTACAAAACAAACACAAAATTTTGTTAATTTTTTTTCAAAATAATAAAACAAATGGAGAGTTCTGAAGAAAAATATCTCATCCAACGTGCAAAAGCAGCTACAGACCCAAATGTAGCTAAAGCAATAATTTTAACTGCAAAAACTTTATTTCCACAAAATTTTAAAATTCAATTTACGGCCTATCAATTTGAGAAACAGGCTGGAAATTATGATGAAGCTGCTAAATCTTTAAGTCATCTGTAAGATTTCAATTCTTTTTATGTTCAAATAATTTTTAACTGTAAAATTTAACAGTTTAGTGACTTTTCAACATCAACAACCCCCGGAATTATGGACCGAAGTGGCTAAATTGACAGCAGCACTGAGAATGCCAGAAGAGTGAGATATAAAATTTTAAATTTTCATCTTGAGCAATATCAATTTATCAATTTTTTTTGTAGTAAACCAATGGAAGCTGATGAAGAAGATTTTTATATCAAGATGTTTCAACACATTTCATATGAAGTGCAGCACAGTATCTTGCTACTTACAGCAAGTAATTCCGAAAATCAAATGGATCATTGTCGATTGATTTTGTTACTGCTTAAGAGATTTCCACAAACGATTGCGATTCATGCTCGTCGTCTGATTGAGACCCTGATCCAAGAACAAACAAATTTGATTCAATGTCGTGAAATTCTTGTTTTGGAAGCACTTCCACTTATCATGTCCAAACCAGTTGAATTACCTTCCGTAATGATTGATCGTATACTATTTGTCACATTTGAGTATTACATGCATAGGATGTTTACTCATCCCGAGGAGAAGGATGAAGCTTGGCGGAAAGTTTTTGAAGTTATGGAGCATTATTCAAAAATATTAAAATGGGAACCTTTCTTGCCATACACAAAGGCAAGTAAAGAAATATTTTGGCAAAGAATTTTACAAATTGTGTCATCTGCACCACCAAAACCTTCGGAAAATAAACAGATCGTGTACTATGCAACAATTTTATTTATGATGTCAATACAGGAATATGTGGACAATGTTAAACAGAAGGTTGGCAATGTAGAGCAAGATTTTTTGCTGGTTGAGGGGATTAGAGAAGGTCAAGAAAAACGAAGGAAAATTGATCCAATTGAACCACCACAGATTTCAGTAACAACAGGATGTTCTCCAGAAACACCAATTTGCTTAGTGACTGCTGCCCATTGTTGGCAATTACTGCATTCAAACGATATCTTACAAAGAGATTTCACACAATTGATTGTCAATATTTCAAGTCCTTTGACAAAGTGGATTAACCGATTTTTATTAGATTTGGCTGTTTATTTGGGACGCAACGATGAAGCTTTGTCTTTGATGAAAGATGCACACATGGAAAAAAGTGCCATGGAAAAAGGTGTTCGACTTTTAAGTTTGACTCTCAATCAAGGCACATTAAATATCCAAGCTTTTGAGAATATCATTTCAATTTTACAAGAACTTCCATCCACATCGGAACAAGGACATTATCTCCCGAACAATATCCTTACACATAGTAAAAGGCAACTACTTCTTTTGCCACTAACGAAAAAAGCTGTTCTACAATATTGCACGAAAGCCATTGTAACATGTCTGAAACAAAAAGTTCTCTCAGACTCGAATGCCTCTAATTTAATTTTGGGTAATTTATTGGTTTTATGTCAGTTGGATTGGCCCAATGAAATTGCAGTAGCAGAACTAATTTTTGAAATAATAAAGAAACGAAGAGCTTTCTCTTATCACTTATTCCCTAAATACATCATTAACATTGATTTGATTGAGGAATTCATGCATTTGTGGTATCCAGGAGAAGTCAAATTAGAATTCACCATTGCACAGCCATCAAGTAGGAGGATAGGCACAAGAGGAAGTGACAAGGGAGTCAAAGAGGATTTTATGCAAATTATTAGACAGCAAATTAGTCGAGCTAATGAAGATATTGATGAAATTGTAATTCAATTTTTGCAACAAGAGCATGTAAAATTAGTGCAAACTCTTTTTGAAAAGTAAAAATAAATCTGATTTATTACAATACAAGTTAATTTCATTTATCTTATCTTCCAACCGATCTCTCATAAATCAACTGAAAAGTTCTCATCTTGATTTCAAATCGTAATCTAACGTTATGAAATTCTTGCCCACCTCCATCTCCGGCATTTTGACATCCCTCATTTCGATTACGATTCGTATTTTTGTGTAAATTGAGTGGAATTGAGTAGGAAAGTTGATTTTCCTCTTGATAAACTACAAGTTAATATTATTAAATTCAATTTTAATAAATCATTCAATTAATCTCCATAGTCAAATAAATCGAATATCGCATCATGGCAAACACAGTTCGGATATTCTCAAAAGTTAAAGGTAAATTAATATTGGGTTGAATAAATTTGGAAAAATTACATAATTCAACATACTGAACTTTGTCGAATGTTAAAAAAGTGTGACTTTGTATTTGATGCCTCTAAAAATAACAAAAAAATATAATTGTAATAAAAAATGCATAAGTAAAGAAAAAACAGACTGATTGTAATGACATAACTTTTCAAGGGCATTGAGTTCAAATGCTCTTGATCAGGTGTTAAATTACTTTTTGGAATAAAAATTAGAATGTAAACATAAAAAAGTAATTCGTATAAAGTGTCATTAACATTAGTCATCATAAGACACATGCAAGTAGTCACGATTTGGCGGAAAGTTCAATAATTTTTATTTTATTTTATTTCAATGTAAACGGAGATATGTAGAAAAGAAAACAAAGTTGACCTTAATTATTATTTGATTGTAGATTTAATCTTTGGACCTTTCTTTCTTACATTACGTTACAGATAGCTTACTCTTATCTGGGGTCAGATATTGCTCTGCTTATAATCAAACTAGGAAAAATTTGAAATTGAATTCGAATACAAAAGTAATTTGTCAAGGATTTACTGGAAAACAAGGTACTTTCCACTCTCAACAAGCCATTGAATATGGAACTAATTTGGTTGGTGGTGTTAGTCCTGGAAAAGGCGGCAAAACTCATCTCGATCGTCCAGTATTCAATAGTGTAAGTCTTTAAATGAAAATAAATTCAAAATTAATTACTAATAAAATTACATTTCAAAGGTTGCTGAAGCAAAAGCTGCTACGGGATGTGATGCCACTGTCATTTACGTTCCCCCACCACGAGCTGCTGCTGCTATTATCGAAGCAATTGAAGCCGAAATACCATTAATTGTTGCCATCACCGAAGGTGTTCCACAACATGACATGGTAAAAGTGAAGAATTTGCTTCTCAAGCAAAATAAATCAAGACTCGTTGGTCCCAATTGTCCAGGAATTATCGCACCTGAACAATGCAAAATCGGAATTATGCCAGGACACATTCATAAACGTGGCAAAGTTGGCGTTGTCTCACGGTCTGGTACCTTGACATATGAGGCTGTGCATCAAACAACTGAAGTTGGCCTTGGACAAACACTTTGTGTTGGTATTGGTGGTGATCCATTCAATGGAACTGATTTCATTGACTGCTTAGATGTATTCTTGAAAGATCCAGAAACAAAGGGTATTATCATGATTGGTGAAATTGGTGGTGTTGCTGAAGAAAATGCAGCCGATTTCTTAACCCAATACAATACGGTATGACAAAATTTCAATTCAATATTTCAAATTTTTATTAAAATGAGAATTTTTTATTCAGGGCATCAAAGCAAAACCTGTTGTTTCATTCGTTGCTGGTCTCTCAGCCCCACCAGGACGTCGTATGGGTCATGCTGGTGCCATTATTTCCGGTGGCAAAGGTGGAGCCCAAGACAAAATCAATGCATTAGAAAGAGCCGGAGTAATTGTTACTCGTTCACCCGCTCAAATGGGGAAAGAACTTTTCAAAGAAATGAAACGCTTGGAGTTAGTCTAAATATCAAAAAAAAAGTTTTAAATTATTAAATCATAACAAAAAAGAGAAAAAAAACACAAAATAGATAAAAGTCTTTAATTGTTACATTTAACCCGAAAATTAAATGTAACATTTAAAGTATTTTTTTGAATATTTGACAAAAAGTGTGCTTAGTCAACCATTTTATTAATTATTATTTCTTTTCTCTTCTAGAAATTTAGCTAAAGATAAAAAAAATTGATAATATTGATGTTGTGTACAAAAAACAGACAAAAGCTATCCCAATAACAAGACCGTAATCCAAAATTAATAAAAAGTAACTAACTTCACTCTACTCTACTCCAAGAACAAACACATGTTCACAAAACTACTGGAATATTGGCTCGACACAAGAAATCTTTTTCAAAAAACACTGAAAATTGTAAGATTTTTTTTAAATTACATTCACTCTAATTTTCATTTCATAACTGCCATTAATTTTCTATCAATCCACCTCAAATTAACGGTTAAGAACACACTACATACATGTAATTAAATAAAGTTAACTAACAAAAACATAACACACTGATTGTACTCTTAAAAAAAAAAAATTAACTTAAAATCTGCTCTTATTTTGAAGAAAATCAAATCTTTTAAAGAAAAGCAGATTGATCAGATGTTATAAAGTGCACCTTTAAATGTAAGATTTCACACACACACATATTAAATGGGATTTACTAATAATTGGAAAGTAGTGGAAAATTATTATTTCTTTAAATTCTTTTAAAAAGTTTTGTTTAAACTTAAAATGCCATTACATTCTCAGGAGAAAATTTTAAACGGAAATGCATGATAAGTTTCCAAAATGACGTAAATAGACAAAATCTTATTGGTTAAAGGCTTTCATTTCAA
This sequence comes from Culicoides sonorensis, assembly GCA_900002565.1. Classification (NCBI taxonomy): domain Eukaryota; kingdom Metazoa; phylum Arthropoda; class Insecta; order Diptera; family Ceratopogonidae; genus Culicoides; species Culicoides sonorensis. Next base: position 960,138 of record LN483419.1, read on the forward strand.
TAGGAAATGCATGAAATAAATAAAGATCTATAAAAGTAGTGTAAGTTATATCATTAAATGAAAATTTTTATCATCAAGGCTTCTCAATTAGAGGTTTTAGAGAGGTAACCTACGCATGAAATATTTTGGTAACTTGGGCTATTTTGTATTAGTCTGTGAATGATAAAAATAATATGATTTGACTCAATTTTATTTTATTATTTTCATGTTTATAGCATCAAGATACCGCCTTTGAGTTGCAATAAAATATAACTTGCCTTCAAAATATCTTCAGGAAACACAATGATAAACACATGTACTTCCATATGCAATAGTTACAGAAAAAAATGAGACAGTTCGCTGCACTTTTTTCCATTTAATAAAAATTGCCTCAGAAAAATAACTTCAAAAAAAATTGAACAGATCGATAAAATATCTCAAAACCCCTCAATTATGTATTTTTTGTCGAGCTTACTAATCCGCTTTAACAAAAAATATGAGAAATTTGTTTGAAAATTAAGTGTTCCTAGCAAAGTTAATTGATTTCGGAAAATTTTACTTAAAAAAATTATAAATGACATAAATTGTATTATTGAAAAAAAAAATATTTGTAATTTTGTTCTCTTAAAGCCTAAATTATTATGTTAACCAATTATTATTTTTATTAATTTAAATACATTAAATTTAATGAATGAATAAATAAATCATAAAAATGCAAATTAAAGATGTAAGCCATCAATACAAAATAATGTGGAAATAAAAAAATAAATCTACCAAAACATATTTGTTAAAATTGTGGTTTTTAATTAAAAGTTCATCACTCTTTGAAAAATAATAATTCTTTTTTTTGACTCAAATCCGTTGGAAAATGCATGTGGTTTATTTAAAAACATTTAACGGTTTTATTTTGAATTTTAGGCTCTGAAGTCAGGAATTGATCATCAAAAAAATAAGCTGAAGTTAATTCTCATGACCTCCTACACCGAATTCAACAAATGTAATACAATGAAAGGAACAGAAAAAGATAAAAACAGAGGACTTATATTTTCAAATATTTCTTTTAATAAATTCTGAATCGTTCAGCAAATATTTGTTCAAATTGTGACTAAATTTCATATTAATTCTATTAAATTTCTGCGAGTTTCATAAAGATTTTGCTCAAAGCAACTGTCAAAACATGTATTCTATACTTATTCTGTTTTCAAACGTTTTGCAACATCTCCCATCTCTTCTTCATCTTCAATGTCATCATCATCACCCGAAGTTGAATCATTAAATGAAATATACCCTGATTCTGGAGTACTTTTTCGTTTGTCGTTCACCTCATCATTTTCACCCTTTTTGTATTTTAGCAATCTCAAGATCAACTCATCCAAATCTGTGTATCTATATCCAGTCATGTATAGAATATTTGTGTTCCAAATTGGTTCGAGGGAATAAGCTTGTCTTGTAGCACAAACTATTGATGCTGCTACATACGATGGGCGTTCATGTGACATTGATTTACATGAAAGTGTGATGTTGGAAAACTCGAAAAGGGTTTTAGTTACGGCAATTTTCATTGATTTGAAATCTTTGAACGTAGTTTCACTTACATGAGTGTTGTAGTATTTGTAATCGTCTTCCGATATAATTGCATCAATATAAATTTCTAGAAATGTCGCAACTGTTGGATGAATAATGTGATTATTAAAAAAATTTAATACGAGTGCTTCAAGGCTGATGTAATCTGTAAAACGATGAATTATGTTTAAAGTGAAGTAAGTTTCTAATTTAATTTAAATTACCTCCAACTGTACAATCAGTGTTGGTTAATTGCTTGATTTCAGAGAGTTTTGGAATAGTACATTCCATTTCTTCAACTTTAGCTGCAAGGATGAGACAAACGATTGAAACGATATTTAATCTTTCAAGAGCAATTGAATGATTGTCCATGAAAATATCTAGTAAATAAACACCTGAAAAAATAAAAAAAGGGTTTTATTTTGAAAAAGTCTCATTTCTAATTTACCTAAAAAAAGTGTAGTTCTGCGAAATCCTCGATGTTCCGCAATCTTTTGAATGAAATCGACCAGCAAATTTCTGTACTCAATCTGAGGTGAATTGTTATTGAATGGAATGCGTGATTTTTCTCGTTCATACAAATATCTTACAATATCGTCGATATATTCACCGAGAAAAAGAGGGTCAGAAAAGCATGGTGCCTGAAATTAAAAGAAAATTTAGATTAAATGACGAAAAACAGTAAATTACTTACACATTCTCTTAATTTCATATTTGACTATGACTAAACAATAACTCTGAAGTTATTCTGGGCTCGCTGATTGTAATATTCAGTTACGATTATACTGAAAAATTGAAAATTTGGGGTGAAATTGCATGTTGTTTACTAAACCACTTATCACAAAATAGGATATATCAAGATATGTTCGATGACTTATGATTTTTGTTGTTTTTGTCCATTTATAAATTAACCCTTTACCACTTTTAGTATTCCTTTATCTGAAAAAGTTAATGAAAAACACTGTTTTCCACCTTCAATTACTGGACAAGGACAAAAACGAGTATTTATCTGATAAAATCAAATATTTCTTAAATTACAGCAGGAATAGATTCAAAATTCTGAATTAAACTACATCAGATAAATAGCTTCCCAGCATCTTGATTCAATTTGAAGCTGGCTAATCATGCCAAGTGTCAAAAAGTATAAAAAATATCATCCTTTTTATAATTTCAGAAATTTTAGTAATTTTTCAAGTTTGGGTGCTTTTTGCATTGAGATCGACTTAGCTTTCGAATTTGAGAACCGAACGTATTCGGAAAAGGAACAAGATAACTTCGCTGGTACATAATATATCATGAAAATAAAGCGCTTACACACTTTTGACTGTATCTGTGGTTTTCCATTTTAGGATTTCAATGAATTTAGTTTAACAGAAGAAATTTCTTGTGTACCAATGCGATAAAAAAAAAAGTTTCAAATACCTTAGAGATGTTCATTGACTACTTTTGTTAAAAATTAAACATCAAAAACTGACTTGATACAAAATTTACTTGGATTCGGAATTGAATCAAATAGTCAAATTTATAAAATTTAAATAATCTTACCTTAGTATTAAAAATAAGTTTTTTTCTTCATTCAAGACCATATTCATTGGTATTTGGACACCGGTTTTCAGTTTACCAAATTGATTTAAATTCATTAATAATGTTTAAAAAAAAATTAAGGAACTTTTATTTATTTTTACTTCAATATCGGACTTCAATACTTTTCAGGTTTTGTACTCAGTTTTTGTAAATAGATTTAGATAATGTTTAAACTTATTATACGGACTTCAATTCGTTTTTACTTTTTGTAAGAGATTTATAAGTATGATGAATAATTAGATGAGCGCCAAACAACTTTTGCTCAAGCAGCATCTACAAAAAAATGTCTCAGCCCGAGTGAGTTCATTCGACTTAATGTGTCGAGCATATCGAAGACATTTCACATGTGCAAAATTTTCACAGTCATCAGAAGAACATATTTTTACATCATTTTTACCAAGTTTGGCACCGATGCATCGTTCCTTGTAATCACAACTTATTGCTTCATTTTCCATTAAAGTCTGTTGCAAAAGCGTAGCATCTTCATCATAAGTAGTTTCCAAATAGTCTTCATCTGTTAGGTTTACATCGATATCATCAAAATAGTGCTTGTTTTCATACATCGCATCACGAGTTGGTATGAAGATACCACAATCCAAATAATATTGCTTAGTTTCTTCATTATTTTCGGCACAACAGTAGGCAAAACAGTTGAAATAATATCCAAGACTTCGTGCTCCTTCCATTACACAACGATAATGCATCCAACATGTATCATCTTTACGTTTTTTGATTTTCTCAATGCAGCACTTTGGTTGAAAACAACTCACCGGATTGTATTCTCCTAAATCCTCCATACAAATCAGACATCGTTGATTTTTTGGTGGTAATTCCTTTCTTGCGATAAGTTCTTTAGCATGTGTATCACAGAACGTTTCGTAACTTCCAAAAAATCGCATCAACGCATTATTTTTCATTCCACATGGTACATGAAAACGTTTTGTACAAGTTTTGTCACAACAAACTGCTGTTGCATAAGGTTTCTCACAGTAGTCACATTTGTTTTTGTCTTTACGGGTATTTTTCACATATTTTTTGATATCTGAAACCTTGAAACCTGCCATATCTTTAATCTCACATCCAGTTTGCTTTAATTCAAATGAAAACAAGAGACAGAAATAATGAGCGCAAATTCCTCCTTGTTTCATCAACGGGCCAAAAAGGATATCATCTACTTCGTTTAGTCCACATACATCACATGGTGTTCCAGGTTCTATACAAAATTTAGATTTATTTTTCAGGTAATTGTTAGAAAATTTACTTTATTACCTGGTATATGCTCGTTTCTCTCTACTTTTTCAACATAATTTGATACACAGTCACAATTAATTATCTTTGCTTTTTTTGTGTCACCTGAATTCGTGGAATCTTTTTTCATGCCTTTAGCCGGTTGACTAACTTCTTTTGGAGGAGGAGCAGCAGGTCTTTTGAAAGAGGATGATGATGAAGACGACATTTTAATACTTATTTTAATGCTCAAAAACAAGTTTAAGAAATAATGAACTCAAAAATAATAATCTAAAGAATTCTTGCGTAAGAAATTTTGTATTCCGCCTTTTTTACAGTCGAGTAGTGAAATTCAAATGACGAGTAGAATCATAGAAGAAAAAATGTTGAAATCGTGTATCTATAGACAAAATTTTATATAGCAACCAGCACGCAAAGCTGCCATCGAACTTCTCGTTAATTTTTTTCCATTCAGTTTTCATAAAAAAGTAAAAGTTAAGAGAAATAGATTTGCCACAATACAATTTTTATGATGAACTCATTTAATAATAATTATATTTTCTAAATATTTTGGAAATCTCGTTGAAAACAGACAGGGTATGGAAATTAAATGGAAAAAAAATTTAACGGTTTTTCCAACAACAAAATTCAAATGCGAATCTAAATATTGTAATGGTAACACTGCTGTACATGGTAACTCTAAATAACAAAAATAAATATGGTGCAAAACTATTATTAATGATTCTTTATTGTTACATTAAATTTACGTGTAAATTGTGGAAATTTGCGTAAATAATGGAAAGGAAAATCAAATTGAAGTCATTAAATAGTTATATCACTTGTCTAATTTGTCATGGATACTTAATTGATGCCACAACCGTGATTGAGTGTTTGCATACATTTTGTAAATCTTGTTTGGTAGGTTCAATATTATTTTTCATTTATTATTCATGAAATACGGAATCGGAAGTGAAAATTTAAAGAGATTTTCATTTGCTTCTTTGAACTTAACAAGAAAAACTTAAAATAAAATGATTTTATGTCATTAGGTGAAGCATTTAGAGGAAAATAATACATGTCCAACGTGTCTCATTATCATTCATCAATCACATCCACTTAATTACATTAGCTTTGATCGTACAATGCAGGATATTGTGTACAAATTAGTTCCAAATCTACAAGAAGGTAAGATCATTGGACGAAATTAAAATATGAAATTTATGATGTTTGTGTTTTTTTTAAAGATGAATTAAATCGTGAACGAGACTTTTACAAAGAACGAAATCTACCGAATCCGAAGGACATTCAACAGGCGCATGATAACGATGAAAACATGGATAAGATTAACGAGGAAAAACATCAAGAATCGGATTATCACAGACAGGATGAACAAGTGAATGTCTGTTTAGAGTGCTCAAGTAACAATTTAAAACATCTAAAACGAAGATTTATTCGATGTAGTTCACAAGCAACAATTACACACTTGAAAAAATTTGTGGCCAAAAAAGTCTTAAATGGAATGGAAAAATATCGTGATGTAAGTCCTACCTTGTCTGTTTATTGAAGTGAATCTCAAATTATTTTCCATTTTATTCATTAGATTGATATTTTATGTAACGATGAACTGCTGGGAAAAGATCACACATTAAAATTCGTGTATGTGACACGTTGGCGATTTAAAGAACCACCGCTAAGATTACAATACAGACCGAGAATAGATCTGTAGTCACTCATTAAGTTTAAATATTTTTTTTTAAGTATGTTTTACAAAACGAATGCTGTAATTTTTCATTCGTTCCTAATTGAAACCGAAATAGTTAGTCATTTATTGCAGTGCACTCATTATCATTTACACCACACCTCATTAATATTATTATCAATGTGACTATTTTATCTGATTTCCTGCTATTGAATTTGTAATTTGTGTTACGACAATCAGGGAGAATTAATTTGTTAGTATTTAATAATATTTTTTAACATTTTTTTGTAATGTGAAATTTTATTCCTACTTTTATCTCATTAATTGAATGAAACGGTTGAAACTTAATACTGCCAAGCGCTTAAAACATTGCACAGATGTTTCAAACGTTTCTCAATTGAATTAGACTTGGAAAACTTACTCCAAGTCTTTCATAATCATTTTCATTTTTTTATGATAAGATGACTAAGCTCACTTATTACATCATTGCAATTTAGTTTATTTATAAGAAAATTTGACTAGAATTAAGATGTGTATAATTTAATTTTGTTTATTTAAAAAAAACTGAAACTTCTAAGACATCACCCATCAAACAAATTTAATTTCAAATTAAATTCGTAAAGAACTTGATATAGTATAATTTAAAATAGACTTAATTTTTTGTTTAACAAACAAATATTTTTTAGTTAGCCAAGCAATATTAACTTCTAGTAATGTTTTAAACAGACATTTGCGACTTTTAATTGATTAAATTTAATTTTCTTCATTTTCCTCACAAAAAGTGAAAAGTGAAAAAGTTTACGTGTTTGGTATTTTTTATGATTAATTTCATATTTGTGATTTGTGGATTAATTTTGTGTGTATGACTTTTGAATTTTCAATTGAAAGCTTTGAATGAAATCGAACGATCTCCCTTTTTGATTAAAATTTTTACTATTTTAAAGTTTAAAATTATTTTGAATGTGTTTTTTTTTTAAATTTTTCAACAAAAAAAGTCCTTTGAAACTTCATTTTAATACTCTATTAAATTTTAGATAAAAAAAAACAAATTCTAACTGTGAAGCATACATTTTATTCTACTCGACATGTGCATACATTATTAATGAATAAATGACCTTATTCTAGTTCATAAGAGAATCAAAAATTCATTTTAATCTTACCTTTAATTTTTAATAAGACAAAAAAAATATAATAATTATTTTTACATTAGAAAAGATCTATAAGATTTATATTATAAATAAAAAAGATAAATGAAAAACAAAAAAAGAAGATTTAAAATAAATATTTAAAAGAACAGGAAATAGGGTTTCAAATTAGTTATGGGACAGAACAGTTTTAGGACGCTTCAAGAGTTTTCTTTAATTTATCAATGAAAATTAATATAT
>LN483418.1:0-219632 GCA_900002565.1 Culicoides sonorensis
TTTTTGGCGGTTTTTAAACATTCAGCCATTTATTGATTTACAATGATTAAAATAAAATCTTAATTATATTCAATGAAACGAGTCCCATCGAAATGCACTTTGCTAAACCGCCCTGTGGTTAGAATTTCCTATTTTTTTTCTTCGTGTTGTTTCAATTTACAATCTACATACGACCTCTAATGATACAAATACACCCTTAGACAAAATTAAACCAAAAAATGGATACCAACTAGAGGTTGACAGTTCGATTCTTGACTTGGGTATGAAACTTTATGAAATCAAAATTATTTTTTTCCGGCTATTTTTAAACTAGATAAGGTCGAAAACTGAGATGATATGATAGAAACTTTCATGATGATGCTGGACCAGACTGATGTGAGTCGCCCTAAAAATGGAAATCTGAATATATGAAAGTTTTAAAAAAAAAATTAAAAAACGAAACGCTTATCTTGGAGATTACTCAAAACTTTTCATATGGACCTGATTGAACTCTTTTGTTCACCTTATGTCAACAAACGGGATCCGATGTCCATTTCAGCTCTGTTTTAAGCTCGTAGTGTATCCAATTTTTCTTTGCTCTCTTTGTTTCCTGCTATCATTATTATGATTATTATTATTCTTATGTAGATTCACATTACATGTAAGTTTTTTTTATGAAAAAAAAGGTGAAATGTTCTCATCTTTATTGTTTGTATCTCGTTTTGTCTTTCATTTTACATGAATTTAGTTCATTGTTCATATTTTCAAAGAGAAAAAAAAATGAATCTGTTATTTTCCTGAAGATTCTTCTTTTATGAATAATTTGAAAAATTTTGAGCTTAACATTCAAACTGTATAACAAAGAAAAAGGTATTTTCTCCATATCACCAAGTTGAACCAATGAAAATGAATTGTTGAATACTCTTTTGAATCAATATCATTTTATATTATGTGACTGTGTTTCAATGAAAACTTATCATTTACCATGAAAAAAGACACAGTTGTTTGGTTAAAATACAATATATTTAATTGAATAAATTTCTTATCTTAATTAAAACAGATGATGTTGAGGAAATTTCCACATTTCACAATAAAAAAAGTGAAATTTTCCAGTTTCATTAAATGAAATATCATCAAAATTGACATTTATTTTTTATTGTACCTTGTTCAAAAAAATAAAATAATCTGCATATTTATCATTGTCAGTCAAAACAGAAAAAAACTTTTTCTCAGAACATTTAAAATTGACATAAATGCGTTATGTCAAGTGTGCTTTTTCCTTACATTACAAAGAACCATTCACATCCAACATTGATTAGTATTTACCGATTACATAATATAAATAATAAATTGAAATTTATAGGAATTGCCTCTTTTATCATCATTATTCTGTCAAGAAGATGTGTATAAAATATGTAATAAGAAGGTTTTCTATGAATCGAGGAATAAATGTAAAATATAACATTTTTTTTTTATTAGAGATCCATTAAAATCATGCGCAAATCAATTTCTTGATGATGTACATGTGCTCTGCTTTTTTATTTATTATTACTATTTTTTTTATTATTATTATTGTTGTATTGCGATTCAGGTTGTGTTGCAAAGTAAAAATAATAATAATAGTAATAATAAACATCCTTGTTAAAGCGTTTTATTTCTTCTTCTTTTTCCGTTTTGCTGTTCATCATTTTTTTTTTAATTTTTATTTATTTGTATCTAGAATAAGAAAATATTTTCTTTTTTTTGAAATGTATCCCATTTGAGATTTTTTTTTCAACATTTAAATGACACATACAAATGCTTGTCATGTTTGAATTTAATTTCCGAATACTTTAAATGACTGACAATCATTCAAATATCATCACAATGTTTATTTAATACTTTTGAATTGCGTCATTTTTTTCTTCTTTTTTTTAAAGGGAAAATGTCTTTCAAGCTTAAACAAAAAACCTCAATATTCAATTGTTCTGGGCTTAACGCTTTCATTATCAATGAAATAACTTTTTTTCTGCTTCTCTTTTTTTTCTTATTATTATTAAAAAAAGGTGAGGTTGCAAAAACAATAAAAAAAAAGAAAAGGATAGAAGTAAGATGGATAAACAATACTGTAATGATGATGATGATCATTATTATTCTAAACCTTGAACCACTAAATAATCCTCTTCTTAATCCTTTTGTTATCGGACGATTCCATTCAAACGCAACAAGTCACAATTGGTATCTTTGTTTGCTCATTTTTCCTTTCCTCGTTTCTTTTATTGAAGTTTTTTTTTTGTAATTCATAGCAATGAATGATGATGATGAAAATATTGAAAAGCATGTCATCCATGCAGCTCAAAGATTTTAAAAGTTTGATTGGGAATTTTCTGTCCTCAAAGGAGTTTTTGTGAATTCTGTATCAATGACTTGTTCAGAGGGAAATTCCGAATTCTATCAATAGACGAATATGAAACAAAGGAAACTGAAGATCATAGGAAAAAAGTATTACAAAAAAAACTAACACAAACGTGTTTTGAATTTAAATGTACAGCTGGAATTGAATTTTACGTCTTTTTTGATGCAAAATTGAAACTTAGGATTAAATGAAATTTTGGTCATCTTTTTAGTTTGGGTCTATGAGTTCAAAGTAAGTTATAAATATACCATTTTAACTCCGCCAGGGTTTTAAATTTGTTCACATTAGTCGAAATTTTACAATCCAGTAAATGAAATTTCTAATTCAACGGAATTCTTGACTCTTTAATATTTCATATATTAATATAAAACATTTGACCTTGACTCATCAGAAATTTTCTTGTCATTCAACATGCTAATCTCATTTCCACAAATCATTCAAACTTATTACTAATCCTTATTTTAATTTTCTTTTATTTTTTTTCAGAAAAACAACACTTGGAACATCATCAATAATAAAATAAAACCAAATGTGATGAAAATGTTTGAGCAATTCAAATAATAATAATAATATTTTAATTAAATCAATAAATTAAAATAAAAAAAAACAGACTCATTCCAAAAAAGAAAAGAAAAAAACTTAATTTCCTATAGAGGTGCCAGATTTTTAGTCATGTGCGTCAATATTTTTTTAAAATACCTTTTTCTGTAGCATTTTTTTCTTATATGAATTTAAAAGAATTTTTGAAAATTGAAATAATAAATAAATTCATTATCAGCGTATTACATAATTTTTTATAAACTAGTAATTTATCGCTAAAACAAATATCAGTTGCTTGCTTTTTAATGCTTTAAGAGACGAAAAAAAAGTGTAAATTATTTTTTTGATGATAATTTTTTCTAATTATTATTAATTATTATCAAGCATTAAGTTTGCTTAAATTTTAAATGCAAATTCGGAAATTTTCCTTAAATTTTAATATAAGTTAAATATTAATTTATCAAATTAGAGTATCGTACAAAACAAATTTTAAGAAAAATCTATTTTTTGCAATATATATTTTGATTTTTAATTAAGAATTAATTAATTTTTGGTTTTGCTTAATCAAACATTGAATTAAAAGTAAAAAAAAAAAATGATAAATATTTTTAATTTTGCCGGTCAATTAGCTGCTTCTATTCGATATTTAATTATTATATGGCCTCTTTCAATAGCTGTATTGTTTCTATACTCTCTCTCATTTTTTTCATTACAATAACGTAAACTTGAATGTATAATAAAAATCAAACCTTATAAATGTTCTTTAAAAACAAAATGATAAAAATATATAACAGAAACAGCCGTTCTTCAGTATTTTCCTAGCTCTTGAATCTTTTTAATGCTTAATTTTTATGCTTTTCCGCATGAAATGTACATTTATATTTAACTGGAATAATCTATATAGGAGTTAATTATCAACTACTTGCAGAAAAGCAGCCAAATTTAATGTTAAATTATTAAATAAATAAACTTTTGAGGAATCAAGCCAAAAAATTATAATCTATAATATAATAAAAAGAATAAATACAGGAGAAACATTCATTTATATAAGCTTTAGAAAGGTGTTAATTGCAAAAAAAAAAAAAATTAAATCAATTTAGTAGTGATGGCGACAGGTTCACGTGAATGCTCGCCAAAACAACGATCGTTTATGAATATTGGCAAAACAAGTACAACATCAATTAATTCACTTGATTCACAACGTTCCGCTAGTCCAACATCGTCCTCTACTACGACATTGCCCACCGGAAGTATACCAAGTCGTCAACGCTCATTACGCGATCGGCTACGTGAAGGTATCACTGGTGGACTTTCGTGGCAGTAAGTTAAAAATTAATAAAAATACAATTTCAAATTCAAATCAAATTCATCTCACACTCTTTCAAATCTTTTTTGAATAATCTGGTAGAGTATTTGATTGAATGAATAACATGGCACATAAGATTTTTTCAAAATTTTGTCTTAGTTTAGTAGAAGCATGTCCCAATTAAAAAAAATTAAATCAAATAACACTGTGAACAGAAATACGAATCATTTTTTCATCAAAAAACAAAATAAATTATTTTAAAATAAATATTGCACTCAATATAAAACAGAAGCAAAAAAAAAATAATAATTAAAACAACACACAAAAACTAACACCTTTCTAAAACAGCATCTTATCTATTAAACAAAAATATATTTAAAAGCATAAAACAAAGTTTTTCAAAATAAAAAGTACCTTGACATATTTATACTCTTATCAATAATCACTTATGTATATAGGATGCCTTCTCTACTTTCCGTGAATTGTTCATTTCATTTATCGTTTTTTTATACGTGTCTCTATTTTCTGGTTGTACCCGATTTTGCACACGATTTTTTTTCATCTGAAATAACTGAATCTTATTTGAATCTTGTGGTTCCTAAATTGAAAACTCCAAAAAAAATAATTTTATTTTTTTTACAATTTTTGAATATTTTTAACCATTTTAAATTTTTTTTTAATGAAATAAACCTTAAAAATCGATTTTAATGGTAGCCTGGTTCAAGTAAAGCACTCACTTTGTTCTGCAAAGTTGTTGCCCATATTATAATCTAAAATGTTTTCTTGAACCTTTTTTTGGGTTTTCGTACAAAAATATTGAGAAATCATCCAAAAACTGTTCAAATTAAGTGAAAAATCATGAAAAATCATTTTCATATATTTTGCTTAATACACAATATTTGTTAGAGTTTTGGTTTTCATTTCCAAAAAAAAATTTTTATGTCCTGAAAATCCTATTAAAATCCTTATTTTTCCAAATTTCACAAAAAATTAGTTTTAGAATCGGGGCTTTTCAGCTCAAAAAACCTAAATATGATTGTTATCTGCATTATTTCATTATTCCATAAAAACCTCATTATGAAGCAAAATAACGGGCTGTTTTACAAAATACTTATTTTTGTTAAATTTATCTCAACGTGTCTTAAGTGATTAAACAAGATTATTCGAATAACTCTATTGACCATCATACAGACGTACAAAGTCAGATCCCATAAGCCTTAAAAAAATTAAAGAACCAGAAATTTTTTGACTCAAAACCATTTTGAACAGGCCTAATGATATGACATTCACGTAAAGCAGAGAATCTACCCTATAAAATTCATTATAAATTGAATCGGTCAATATATTAAAATATGTCCAAAGGATTTTAAAAAAAAATATAAAAAAAATAAAAACCGATTCAGATTATCATGAATTTAGAGCTTCATTTTGAAACATGTTGCATTTTATTTGTTGTAGCCAATTTGTAATTTTTCGTTGTTGTTGTTGTTGTTGTTGTTGTAATTTTGTGTCCGTCTTATTTTTGTGTAATTTAATTTTAAGAGCTTTTTTAAAACTAATAATTAAAAAAAAATCTCAGGTAAGTGATGCTTGTATTAAAAATTTCACATAATGTAATACATTTTCATATCAATTTAACAACTTAATTACTGTACTGATTGCTTTTTATAACTAACTGTTCAAAGCTCATACAAAAAAAAAATCACAAGCTATCAAAATAAATGACTAATTGTTTATTTTTAAAAAGTTTTTAACAATTAATGCAAAACAAAACACTAATGATTTATAACATTTATACTTGTTCACTTGCTATTTTAATAATAACTAAACAAATGCAACAAATTACTTTTGAATAATTAGCTTGCAGTTTGTTTGAATTTTGAGTCGGTTTATCGTTTGACGAGATGTGTAATAAATCACAAACAAAATATTGTTTGAATAATGTGTGATTATAAAAGGGCGGGTGTCTTGAAATGTTTCGCTGTATAATTTTAAATTGATCTTGTATTAAATGAAATTGACGTCATGTAATAACAAATTTTTATTCTTATTAAGGAATGTAATCAATGTTCTGTTATTTGTATAAGTAATTAGTAATTTTCTTATGTAAAATTTTCTATCGTTTGTCTCATTTCATTCTGAGTTGTGGTATGTGGGTGTAATTGAACTTGAAATAATTATTACGATAAATGAGAAAAATAAACCAAATGACAATTCAAATGGAATTTTAATTAAAGGAACGTTTTGCTTAGCTATAACGCACCAAAATGCAATTGTTACTTGTTAAGTCCCTCTGATCAAAAACATGAGCCATGAACGGTCCAAAAACCACTCCTTTCATTTTTTTTTTGCAAATTTGTTAAGAAACGCGCTATTGATGATCCCGTGACCACCTTTTAGTGCCGATTTTAACCATAAATTCATTCAATATTCAAAAATAACTTGTAAAATGTTTAAATATTTTACATTAAAATTTCAATTTATCATATTCAATTTAATCAGTATTCGAATTAATGAAGTGAAGGCTAAATTTTTGCAATTATGTTGCATAAATTATGTTAATAAATTCTCATTTTACTATAAAATCGTGACTTAAAATTTCATGATATATTTAATTTCAACTCAATTTTACATGGGTTGACTTTCATTTAGAGCAAGGTTCATTAAGTAAAAATAAAATTAACATCTTCATGTTAATATCAGGTTGAAATTTCATTATCGGTAGTATGAATAAACAGTACATTAAATCACTTTTATCAAGTTCAAAACATTATCATTAATGTTTTTTTTTTCATTTTTATTATTATTTCATTTAAAAATAAAAATAAAGCGAAAAAATCGAATATGTTCGCATAATAAAAAGTCATAAATTTAATGAAGCAGTCAATATTTATTGTTATTATTATCATCATCTGTTAAATATAAAACATTGTTAATTTAAATGTTCTGTAAGTGACATTGAGATAATAAATGAATTTAAAAGCTCATTTATGACTGACACACAGTCTTTTATTATTATTATTATAATTTTATATAATTTTTTTACATTACATTTTATTTTTTTTGTCGTGTAAAATGCATCTTTTCCGTTCTGTTTCCGATTTCTCACACGCACATGTGCTATATGTGGAATAATTGTAACAAAACATGCAAACTCATAATCTTTTTGACACAATGTATAATGTAACGATAATATGCTGAAATGAAACATTTTATTGACATGTGAATAGTAAAATTTTAAAATTTATGAATTGTGGCTGAAACGTGAGTGAGCACAAGTTTCGAATATAAAATGTTTAAATGTAAACAAACTAATAATAATAAATGAATAATCATGTATGAGCATGAAAGGTACAAGTTAATATTTATTTAAAATATATTCATCAATAATCTACACTTGTTCACTTAATTTATCATTTCTGTCCAATATTTGACACATGGAGGTCGAGTGCGCGGAATAAGATTAAAATAAAAAAAAATATTGAATAAAAATCAAGTCAACTTAACCCTTAACTAATTTAACTTTTGCAATAAAAGACAATAAAATGACATTTTATTTTATATTTTTTTTTTTATTGTAAAAGTACCACATTAATTAATAACTATTGTTATAAGTGTTTTATTATTAAATATTTAAACAGGTTGAATCATTGTGTCAACGTTTCATTAAAATAATAGTAAAAAAAAACAAAACAGTAAAGTAACTAATGCCTACATGAGAATGTAACAAGCTCGTTATCCTTGATAGTATTTAAAAAAAATGCAATTTATTTAAGCACACTGAATATTAAGCTAATATTGCAATTCCGGAACAATATACCTTGATTAAAGTTTAAATATAGATAAGTAACGGTGAAATTCATAACACTTGAGAAATTGATTCAGAGTCATTTATTGCAATTTATTTATTTTTTTTTAGTTTAGTAATAAAAATGGTAATAAAAATAATAATAAATTATTATGAGAGTAATTGTTGAATCAAATTGAAAAAAAAATATTAATCGACTGAATTTACACACTTTTCATGAGTTCAATGAGTTACTTTAAAAATTTTACCTGCTCTTCGTTGGAAAAATTTTAAAATTAGAAAAGGGATAACACAAAATAAAGCCCAACTCATCTGTTCGCGGTTATTGATAGACGTAGCGTCACAGGACATGGGGCATGCACTAGTTGCAGAGGCGCATTAACAATCACTAACGGTCCTGGCAGTCTGTATGATTTTCTTTAAAATTTACGCTAAACTTAACTTTTACAAGACGATCGACTGCGGCCTTTCTGGCATTTGCAAGATTGCCCGAATGAAAACCCACCACTGGCTGGTTGCCTTTGATCTCGCACTGATTGTCTAGTCATCTAATCTAACCTTCTGTTGCAAAAAAATCAGACAGTTCATCAATATGAAATTAAGAGCTTTCATCAAGATTCAAATTCAAAGGGTGGGAACTCTGGAAATCAGACTGCCAACCTCAAGATGTGCACTTTTTATTGCATTTTACTCAAAATATTTCATTTTACAATGTAAAAAAACTCTTCGCTTTCCCAAACTAAGCATGTCTTTTAACCTAGTTTTCAACTCATTTAAAGCTTCCGTTCAATGAACATTCTTTTAACTTAAAACTTCATTTCAACTAATTTTCTTAAAAACATTTTATACACAGCAATAAAATCATGTTTGAGTAACGTCGAGCACCTGTTTGCGTTAAATAAATACAAATGTTTGTATATTTGCGTTTTTACCACTCACGTGACATTTTAAATATAAATTTCATATCGGAATTCCACTGTAATGACTAAGGTTTCGATATGCAAATATTTCGTATCTCAAACATTTTTGTAAATAACAAACAAACAAAACAGTCAAATAATATGAGACATTGCCGTGAACCAAATGTGACTTTTTATTTTCGCTTTATATTGAAAATTACCAAATTACACATTTCTTCAAAATAAAATTTATTAAAAAAAAAAAATTATCAGTTATAAATTCAACTTTAATACACACGTGTTCCAATTTAAATGAAAAAGAATTTGCATAGATCATTAAAAAAAATGTAATCATATAATTTAATAAAATAATAATTTTTTTAGTTAAAATTTATGCTAAATTGCACCTGAAAATATTTTTGTCACATTTTTTGCAAAATTATTGGAATAGTAATATTAAATTAAATTAAATCAAATATTTTCAATGTAAGCACAAATTTGATTTAATCTTTCAATGTAAAATAAAATATAATAAAAAATAATGAGTGAATATTAAATTTATAAAATTCAAGTTAAATATTAAATATTATTTATAGGTAAATGTGAAACGTGATCATAAATGCTATTAAATGAGAGCATTTAAGAGCCCTAAAGGCTCAAATAGCGTAAATTTTTAACTTCAGTTGGAATTATATGAAAAAATAGTTTCAGTGAGCTTTGGATTTGATATTTTTTGTGATTCCTCCCTCTTGATACCATAAAACCTGCTTTCAACTTTGATGAATTGAAGTATTTTAAGACTATGGGGCACAAAATTGACTGAGCAAGTTGTGTTTAAGGTTAATTTCCAGGACACACCTCATATGTTTGGCCCAGTTTATTTTCGTTTTCTTCAAATTTTGATCTCCTGTCAAATTTCGGCTAATGATTCAAATTTTTAAATCTTAGATTTAGATTTCCGATCTCCATGATAAAAAAGTCTTACAAAAGCACAACAAAACGGTCACTTTAAAGAAAATTATAGAGCTAAGTCAATTTCTGATGCAATTGATATAAATTGAACATTTAACTTTAATTCCATGAAAACTAGTGCATTAATTTTGTTTTACTCTAATAACATACCTCAATCAGAATATTTATTTACACAAAAGCTTTATGATACCAGGTTTTCATACATTTCTACACAACAATCATATTATTAAATAAAAAAGTCGTTTTAATTGACAATTTACAACCTATAATTATTATCATTAATCAATTTGATTGAACATACAACTACTTTATCAGACAATCATTTTAATGTGAATAATGTAGAATTACTCATATTTTTTTATGAATGGAAATGAAAATTATGCAATGTTATCACTCACACACACACACACACATTGAGTTCAAATCATATTAAAGCATTTGGAAAGTGTTAATATTTAATTCACTGTAAATGAGTGGTTTTGAAGTTAATGTGTAACGTTCCTCAATTTACACGTATTACGCAAAATAAAAATAGTAAAGACGATTGAAGGACAGTAATTATTTATTTCCTGCATCAATTAAGCAAAATAATGTTTAAAGTAGGAAAAATGTGCATTTAAACTGAGTCAATAAAATATCAATATTATTATTATTATAAGTACTCATATTTACTGACACATGTATTTATTCATCTTTTCACTGTTTATTTACATAATTTAGTTTATATTTATATAAGGCAAATATTTGATTATAAGTCGTTCAAATGTTTTATTGTTATTATTTCCATACAATATCAAATAAATGAAGAAGATCACCTTTGAACATAATAATTATACAATTTACAATTTGTGATAAGGTTTCATATCAAATAAAAACAAAACAACAATAAATTTACAAAATTTAATTGTTAAATGAACCATATAAACGTTTAATTGGGATTACTTAAGTGCTTATTTGACTACTTAAGACAGTTAGTTGTGTTGTTCATGTGTGTGACTGTGACTGTGAGGGGATGTAAAGAACGATATAATTATAATTGTCATTCTAATTGTCTTGAAAATGAAAAATAACATCAAATAATTTACCTAGCACACGCTTCATTAGTCAAGTTAAGACAACAATGCTTATAATTAAGACCTTAAGCATGACACAGTTCATTATTATTATTACTTTATTGTATTTACTACCGTAATTATATATTCCACTATAAATGGTGTGTTGACGATGTAGTGCAAATTCTTCAAAATAAAATTTAATAATAATGTTTTAAAAGGTAAATGAAACGTGAATGAAAAACAATTTTATTTTTGTCTTAAACACCTCGAGTTAAACTTTTTTATTGTATAAGACTTGGATATGTGATGTTGACTAGACAGACAGACATGCAATTATTCAGTTTCTTCGCGCGCTTCATTGAAGTGCATGATGTTAATTAAAAAAAAAAATTTCATATTCGAATAAACAATGCAAAAACGTAATGATGTGGATGGGATTGAAAGCGCATTTCAATACACTGAATTTTGGATTTGAATTTTTTGGAGAGGTATAAAAGCTGGTGACACGGTTGCATGAGAATTTCCCGAAATATGGCTTCCAATGTATAAAACAAGGCACCTAGAAGAATTCCATTAAATTTTTTATGGCTTTATGGCGTATCTGAGATTCGACCACTGCCTTGGCTTTGTGGCTTTTATCTTAGTACTTTCACGAAATATGATATGCAAACGTCACGTTTGACTATACCCAGTTAAAATTTGACAGTTCATTTTGCATCGATACACATACGGAAATTTCAAAAATTCTGTACGTAAATAGAGATTGTCAAACTTTCAGTTGCGTACCGAGTAATCCTTGAATTTTTTTCAAAATTGACAAGAGATTGTTAAAAATTTAACTTTGCGAACGCCCTACAAGTCCTGTAAGTGCCAAGCAAAGAACCCCGTTTGACAAGTATAGCACGTGACATTGCTGGTCATTTTTATTTGCAGCTCAGCTCCCTGAGTTGGAATCAGTTTGCATACCTATCAATTTCAATTTTAATTTTAATATAACGCAATTTTTTCGTTTGTTAAAAGTTCCTCTCTCCATTTTCGGTTTTATCAGTCTCAATCACACTCAATCTGACTTCAAAAGCATATTTTTAATTTTAATTCCCTGAATTGCATTAAAACAACTAACCAAATCTGTCAATAAACATAATGAATACACTTGAAAGCGGATTTTGACTTATTTTCATGTGAGAAAAGACAATTCATAGTTCGATGAACCATTCATATAAGTAATTTTTCTTTTTAACTCATACCTTTTAAAATAAATATATGATATCAAAAAAGATTTTATCTGACTATACAATTATTTCACCTTCTTGTATCTTTTAAACAAAAAAAAAATACAGCTCGGGTGCTATAATTGCAAAAATTAATAACATATAATATATTGTAACATATGAAGGTCGGATTATGTATTAATGTTACATATTTTGCATCGAATATTTATATTTTTTTTTTAAATTAAAATTAAACTTCAATTGAATACTGAATATCATAATAAATTTTTGCGATATCTGCGTCATAATAACTGTGTGTGTGTACGTCCAGATTATGTATTGTTATGATATTTTATTATTATTTACCTTGAGGTTTTCAATTGTTCACATAACATAATAAAGTATGAAAAAATTGTCTGTATTTAACAGCGCGCATCACATGAGTGCATAATATGGGACTACGACTTATAACTGAACAAAAGTATGAATATGGAATAGGTGAATGGAATATAAAAGAAGAAAAAAATGTACACACGTGACAGGTATTTCAATACACAATAAATAAAGAAAAAAAAGAAAAAGGAAGATAAATACAAAATAACCAGGAAATAACAATAATTAATCACATTATTTCACTTCTGAGACCAAGAAAATCTCCCATATCATATCAACTTTCATATTATAAACTTCTTTTTGAAAACACAAAACAAAAAAAAATACTCATTGTAATTGAATACGGAGGTGACACATATCTCGTGTCAAAATATTGAATATTATGTTTAAGTTCATTAAGTAATATCACAATAATGACCATATCACGCTTTAATATCCAGCCAGGAAGTAAACAAAAAAGACTTAAACATGAACTGAATTTCATATTAAATATATCCTTTGAAATGTTTACATTTCAATTGAAAATTATTTTATTCTTAACATATCTTACCTTAAACTTACCTGTCTTAAAATTATACATTTAATGACAGATCCTTGATAATTGCATTATTTAAATATGAAATTCCGATTACTTTGTTTACTTTTTTTTAAGTAAATTTTCAATTAAGTCAAAACAGTAGCAACAGTGAAAAGTATCATGTTTCATTTTGTTTTTTTAATTAACGATAATTTAAGTTAAAAAAAATAAGTAAATTAAAGTCGTGTTAATTGATTTAAATTATGCAAAAAAGCAATAAAAATAAAGAAGAAAAAAAATTCTCAGTTTTTTAACGTGAAATATCAGGTTTTAACAATTATATGAATTATAATTTTAAAACAGTCGTTTAAATTTGCGGTTATCGACTGTTAACCTTTTTATGATTCGTTCACTCATTAAAACCTAAAAACAATGTACTTTTGTTGTTTTCAATGTCAATATTTTTCATTTCACCAACAATTCGAGATAATTTAGAGCCAAATCAAATAAGGAAGATTAAATTTTGTTTTCTCAAAAGTTGAATTATTTATTTGAAGAAGAAACTTAAAAAAAAAATACAGAGATAGCAAAGTTTCATTGAATTACAAAACAAATATTTTTTTGATATTTGTGTCGCAGTTAACAATGTAAGCTTAACTGGGTCTTAATCAATGAATGAGAGTAATGATGCTTGATCGGTCCTTTCATTTCATTCAAACAAACTTTTACATTCCATTTTGTAGCATCTCAATTTTGGTTACAGACTAGACGACGAGTTGAAATGACAGAAGCTAAGGCCCCCTGATGATGACCCGTTATGTGCCCCTATGATGTTCTGAGGCTTTCAAAGGCTTTCAAAGCTTTTTTAAACACGAATCGATAAAACCATCAAGTAATTACTTGTTATTCATTTGTGAAACATGGCTCAATTTTCTCATATAAGCCCAATGAACCCGATTACAGATGTAAAGTCAGGTTCTCGGGTTCTGATCCATCACCTTATCATAATTTTGCCTTGGAACATGATTTTGATACCAATTCTGTCGAATTCACTCATCATAATTCCATCTAGTACCGTTCTATGAAAATGTTTAAACAAAAATCTCGAATTTCTAATAATAAAAATATCAAATTCAACAAAAAAAAATAACACAAAATTATCTTATTAAATTACATTGTTAATTATAATAGAAAAAAATAAGATTTTATAAGAATAAACATAAATTTAATACTTTTTCTGCATGCACGTTATATTGTATTACATGGCACGTTTACAATTTACTAAGAATGTGGGTCGCTTGACTAAAACTTTTTTTTTTTAATATAAAATATTCAATTTAATACACTCAATCACACTCTGTATCATACATATTTTAATAGTATTGTACACACAAACGTTTTGAGAGCAACAAAATGAGCAAAAGGTGTTCATTTGAAAAAAATTTAAATAAAAAAAAATTATATTAAATGTTACTCATTTACTTTGGCGTATGCTCATATTAAATTTATCAATTGCAGTATTTTATTTACAACTACAGTAATAAAATAAATAAATAAATAATAGTAATAATTTTTTTTACGTCTATGATGAGTATGATATTTGATTTTTGTTTATTGAGTGTTGCAATGAGAATAAGATTAAGTAAATTTTGGGAGAATTGTTGCATTTTTTTCTATTGACATTATGTCAAAATGAAATAATGTTTTTTGGAAAATAAATACAGTGTGTCCTGAAAATAACTAAAAAAAATAATTATTGATATTTTTTTTTTTAATTAATTTTCGTAAAATATCATAAATGACGTTTTTCATTTCATTTTAACTTTTTTTTTAACATTCAAGTCGTAATTTAAAGGAATTTCTAGGATTTTCGAGAAACTTACATTGAATGTCATCATTAAAATGAATTTTGAGTGATGCAAAGCTCCTTTAATAAAATGAAATAGTAATAATAATAATAATACAACAAAAAAAAACAAAATTTACACACATTTAAAATGATCACGTAGCTTCTCTGACTATCTTTGTACAGTATCGTCTAGTAACTACAAGTCAATATGTTGTGTGTACACACAATTAGAGATACTTTCGGTTTAGTATAAGCAAGCACAAACAAAAATTAAATATCAGTAACTTGAATCAGTTTTTCAAGAGATACCACATTAGCTGGACGTGTAAAAGTTATTAAAATACAAAAATTAAAAAAAAAATAACAAAAATTTAAATAAAATATTCGTTTGTAACACATAATTCTTTCTTTTCTCAAGCAAAGAAAATATTATTGAAAAAATTTATTAATTTTTTTTAATTCAATTCAATGCTTACATATTACAAAAGTGACGAGTGAAATTTAATATAAAAAAAAAAACAAAAACAACAAGGAATCACAGTTAAAACATTTTTATTAATTAAAAAATTGAACGCCATTCAATTTGATGACAAAATTTAAATGCAACTTAGACAAAATTCTTACGAAACACTCGATACGGAAGAAATTTAATTAAAATATAAAATGTAATAAAAAAAAATTGCATTTAAGCATTTAAATTCACATAAAACTGCAATATTAATGTTATTAATTCAAATGTGTCATAAAACGATTTTATATGTCCAAAAAAAGTGTGCCATAGTAAAAAAATTATAATAATTATTATTTTACAACAACGATATTATAACTAAACTATTAAATAGTGTGTAAGAGAAGAACAACGACCTAAAAAAAATTTTTTTGCATGACTATAAATATTTGTTTGTGCAGAAAAAGTATGTTAATTCGTATAAAAATATCTAATACACATTTTTTTTTAAAAAAGAAAAAAAATTGAATAATAATAATAATTATAAGCATCACTGCGTATAATAATTGGATATTGTTAATGGTGCTTTCTACAGATAATTTTGTATTCATCTGATTTTAACACTGAAAAAATGATGCGATTCATGTGATTTTTGGGATAAAAAAAGTTATTTGATGAAATTAATTGGATGCAAGAACTTTCTAATGTGAAAATTTTAATAGAAAAAAAAACTATTCAGAGACCTGACATTTTTTTACGAATTAATGACTTTATTTTGTCGTCACAAGATTTACCTTCAATTTTTTTGTATTGAAATTTTTTTGATAGAATTTCGACTTCTGCTTGGAACTGCACTTTAAACTTCCTTAAAATTTCAATAACCGTGCTCAGGATTTACAAGTCATCTGACACCCAAATTTGAATTGTAATGAATCTGCAATGAATTTGCTTATTTTGTGCAAATACACATAAATTGATGATATTTTTTTTAGATTAAGAGCCCTTATCCGAGATTTTTAATTTTATATTGAAATTGATAATTTTTATTTTCCTTATCAACAACTTCATATTCCGAAAAAAAAATATATCTATAAATAATTTTATCAATACTTGCCTCTTATTGTTAAGTGATGATAAATATTTGATAACAGTTTTTTTTGATCAGAACAGATGACGCCTTTTCAAGTAATATTTGCACAGAGCAGAAGTTTATCGAAACCGACATTTTTTATTTTCTATAACGTTATAACGTATTAAAAAGATTACAAATAATCAAATTTAATGCAGTAAAATGCACTTTCATGGATATTTTATCTGTCTGTCTGTTTCATTTCACGTTTTACAGGTCTCATCCGTTTGGAAGTCGTTCAGTAGATTGTGGTTTAAGATATTGCGGTCACAGAAAAATCTTTTCCCATTTTTGACATGACTCATCATGACAATTTAACGATTGACAGTAATGTGTCAATAAAAATTTAATTTTATTGTGTAACAAGTATTTTTCCTATCAATGATTTTTTTTTTAATTTTATCTCTTATCTCTGTGTTGTCTCAAATATTTCAAATGAAATGAATAATTTGAATTATTTTTAGAAATTTGAAATAGGCTTGAAATTTAAGTGTTTGTCTAGGGTTTTTGTTTCATATGACAATAGCTCCATTAAAGGTGTAAATCAAATTGAATACAAAATTATTTAGCACAATTATCGGTTTTATTTTTATTAATGATAATTCCATTGTGTGTTTTGTTATAGATATAAATAAAAATAACAATTAACGAATATAAAAAATACAATACGACAAAAACGATTTAAAAGTAAAAATAAAAAATGACGAGCGTACTTTCACCACCCGGTAAATACAGAATTCGCAAGGACTGGAGTACAAATTCAATTCCACAATCTGTTGAAGAAGAAGTTATGGCAAGTCCAACGATAATAATTAATAATGGAATGCCTTATAATGGTGCAACATTAATGCCTCACACTGATGCAATGCCCCCAATTAAACCACCTCGTCGCAGTTCTCTCGCAATCAGTATGCTGACAGGCAAAAGCATTAGTAGTGCTGCAATTTCCGATAAAACAAATAAACGTCGTAGTTCGATTGCTGTTGCATTTCTGGGAAAAAAAGACTCAAATAATAGCAAATCAAATGCATTTTTATCGCCAAACACAATCGAAGGACAAGGACGACATCATTCACGAAGTGAATCAGATCTTCAGAATGATCCAAACATGGTACTCACAGTACCTGATGGATATGACAAGGAAAAGAAACGACGACGATCATCGTGGCAAGCAAAACTAGATAGACGTCGTCGGAAACAAGGTGTTTTACAAACCGGTTCAATTAACGATGACACACTTGATGTTGATATGATTCCAACACCAGACGGAATGTATCAACGACAAAAAAGACATTCGTGGTGGACAATTTTTGTACCAGATAATCTCAAGTCAAGGTAACAATTAATCTCCTCTTACCTCTAAAATGATTAATCAACAAAAAAATGTAATAATAAAAAAAAAACAATCATAATAATAACAATGATAATCACTAATTCCTACATTCACTTTGTAAATATGTATCATTTTACATTCATTCATTGCGCAACATTTATTAACAATTTGTAAGATGACAATAGCAATAATTATAACAAAGACGTAAAAAAAGTGCGAAACAGATACCAATCATACAAATATAAAATTATTTCTAATTGAGCAATTTCAGCTGTGAATTGAAAACGAATAATTAATTTAAATAAAAAAGTGTGTGTTGGTGTCTAAATAGGTCACTTTATCTGTTGTAACGTAACAGTCATCTAACTTTAAAGAGAGTAAGGGATTTTATTACAAATTTAATCCAAATAAAGGACTACATTATTTGTTAATTTGCTTAATTATTTTAATGTAAAAAAGCACAGTTTTGTATCAACAACGAAGAATTTAATACTAATTAGGAAAATTTTGCAAAACGAATTCCAATGATAGTAAACACGTGCAAAAACTACACCCACATTGTAATTTGAAGAGATAATTTCAACAATAATAATAATATAAAATGATTTTATTTTAATTTTTGTTGTACGCTGTCGAAGTATGTTGTGTGTAAGATTGGAATTTATGGTAAATACGTGAGATGATGAACGTGAGAAAATACGAAGATTAAATGGAGACGGCCGGTCTCTATTTATCTAGGTCATTAAAATGATGAATGTAAATAAGAAATGAATAAATATAAAAGTATTATAAAAAAGTCGAAAATAAGATGTACCGTAATAAAATTAAGATTATTTTTATTATTTCATTTCATATTGCTTTCATTGTAATCAAATGAATGACTTAAGGAATAGGAGGTTTAGGTAGAAATCTTCTCATAGAGGGTTATACGCCTTTTTTCGGAGTGTGAGTCAATTAATTGAAATTGAATTTCCTTTAAATTGTATCGAATTTTTGAATTTTTGATCGATTTAATGCAATTCCGAGCCAGTTTCTTCATTTTGTCAATAGTCTCGATGTTTCTGATAATGGGGCGCTAAAAACCATTTCTAAAGACTCTTTAAAAACTACCGGAAACAAAAAAAAAATTTAGAGACTGCAAAAACATTGATTTTTTCTCATACATACCTTGTAATACTTTACCGTTACAGACCCGGCACAATCTTCATTGTCTTACAGAACAATTATCAGAACTCTCATTTCATAAAACAATTGATAAGAATTCAAAATAATTAATTCTTATCACTGAATTACACTTTTCTGTCAAACATTAGTCAATATTTAGTTTCCATCAATTGATTGTAGGTGATCGATGTGATTCTATTTAATCATAACAGTGATAAAATATCACAAATTTGATTATTAAAATTGAGTTTCAAAATCATTGTAGAATTGGAAACGAAATTGTGCTCTACAGAAGTCTACAAAAAAACAGAAGATGTTCGGTTTTAAAAAAAAATAAATAAAAACAATGATAATAACAAAAATAATCTAACATAAGACTCATACACAAAAGATAACGTGACAAAAATATTTTAATACCATTTTGAGTACTTCAATACAAAAATAAAAAAGAAATAAAATAATCTTTGTATTGGTGACTTTGCCTTTTTATCACACTTTTTATATAAAAAATACATTTAATTTTAATTTTTATTGTATTTGTAAACAAAATAAACACTAACATTTTGGGTAGCAGATAAAATTTGAAATTCAAACAAGTTTTTTTTTTCGGCTAAAGTAAAATACAATACACTATTAGTTGAGTAACGTATTTCAATCAAAGTAAATCAAATCAGTTCTAGTAAATTTTCGATTTTTTCTAAGAAATCTCTGTTATCAGTATTTTTGTATGCACGAGTGCACGGGTTTTCAAGTATATTGAAACCAATTTAAGATAACAATACGCAAAAATAAGGAATGTTTTAGGTTACAAATTTTGAAAAAACATGTATTAAATAATTTTGCAAGCAAAAATAGAATGAAAACCGGATTAAATTGAAAAAAAAATAAACTTACCTAGACGAAACATTTTAAATGACTAGTGCGTTGGATAAATAAAACTGGTTTCTATTACTATTATTATTTTTATTATTGTTAAAAACATATTTTTTAACGTTTACATCATGGCAGCATTCACACAAATAACTAAACTTAAAGAGGCTTATTGGTAAGAAAACAAAATCAAGTGTTTACTTTTTTTTTGTTCTTGAAAAACATGATTGTTAGACATTCTTAAAATTAAAAGAAAAAAATTAAATGTATAAAAATAGAACAACAAGTTCTTACATGTGTTTTTATGTGTGTGTTCATATGTGTAATAAGCTTCTTAATTTAATTAAACTGAAATAATTCAATTCAAGGATGTCAATTTTTTTATGTTAAGAACAATAAAATTTGAAGTTTCTCACGATTTTAAACATTCAGAACGGATTTTTTTAACTCTCAATCGTGTAAATGACATTTAAAAGCTTAATTTTTACCAGTCTTATAGAAATCATGACTTAATATGCAATAAAAAAGTGTATTCGGGCTCATTTTATTTAAGAATCTTTCTGAATAGGTCTCAATTGACTTGGAATCTACTCACTTGAAGTCTTCACCTTGCTATCCATTCAAAATGGAAATGTCACTCACCAAAATCGCAATCCACGTACATTTATTTTAATTACACATTGCAGTCATAGTCTAATAATAATAATAAATAATATTTTTTTTTGGCAAAAAGTGACTTGTCCAAATATTGTGTAGTGTGATTAATTACTTTGTATTTCTATCGTTACTGCGCTGGAATTTATATTTATAACCTTAATTCTAATATAAAATAAAATTAATCTGTAAAAAGACATGACATGGCATTGCAATAAAAATACAAAATAAAATCTAAACAATGAAATTCGTTAAAATTAAAAAACGGTTAAATTTTGCAACAGTCAAATGTGTGATTTTACATTAATGCGAATAATTTGAAGTATTACATTGAAGGACGTTGAGTATCCATTTCCTTATGTATCTAAAAAGAGGTGTTAGCTTCCGAATTTAATTTGGCTTTTAAAGGTCACATGTTGCTTTAAATTTAATGTTAAACGTACAAAATTGAACTAACAATCAAGGTACTGGTGCGAAATTAATGGAATTTATCATTCAATCAATCAATCAATCATCAAATAAATCAAATTATCACAAATATTTTTATTTTTATTATCATTTTTATATTATTTTGGTTATATTTTTATTTTATTAATTATTTTATTTTATCTTCTTTTTTATTTATTTTCTATGATTTCCAATAATTTTGTATGATGATGAATGGCTTGCATGATCCAAATAATAAACCTAACAAAATATACAAATATTCCACTATCAACCACTATCATTTATTACTATTATTTCAACAATTTATCTCAAAATGATAACAAAAATACTCAAAATTAAGGTCAAGGAGATCTAGTACAGAAATTGGAGTTATGACTAGAAGTGCCGACAATTTGCCCTACAGAAGGTTTGTATTAATAGATAAAATAAATATGTATAATTTATAATAATAATAACATAAAACGAATAAATGATTTTGAAATCAGGTGCGTATATTTACACTAATCCAATTAAAAAAATATTTACATTAAATAAATCTCATGAGCGGATTTGATCAAAGTACTTAACAAAATCATTAAAAATTACAGCAAAAATTTAATCACATGCTGTGCTATTTTCAAAGCACTAATCATAAGAATAAATCTTCAAGTTCATGTGTTTGAGTTATGCAATTCAAATAGTAACTAATTAAAATTACGAATACATGAAGGTATTTTTTTATACATTTATAAATTAAAAAGTAATAAAGAAATGATTTTTATGATAGTTGAACAAAAAAATCATTAATTATCAAGTTTAATGTAATAGAATTGTGTGACATCTTGATATCTATAAAATTACAATATAAAATTACGTTAAAATGAAGAGTTAAAGATCTAAAAACATGCTGATTTAAATACTAATAGATATAAGGGGTTTTTTTTTTCTCTGAACATTAGATTAGATATAAACAAGCTCTACCGCGGAATCAATGGTCTAATTGTGTTCATACTACTTCAGCCGAAGCTTCCGTATAAAGCACCTTTTATCTATGGTCTAACCACGTTGGACCTACAATTTATACTGTCATCCGATCCAGTCGTCTCAGGTTCCACTCAGCACCCCTTAAAATCCCAGGATAATTTTTATGTATTCAAAGTAAGACTTGAGCATGTTTGGAACTAGAAAAACACAAATTAATTTACATAACCGGAGTTGGATACGAACCCCTATTATTTTGGACGCCATTTTTTCTACGTCATAAGATTAATTGGGTCCCATGAATTTTAAATGAAAAATACAAAAAAATTAATTTTATGACATTTTAGTTCAAATAAATCACTCACTTTGTTCTGCAAAGTTGTTACTCATAAAATAAGCTAAAATATTTTGTTTTACCACCTTTTAGGTTTTCATACAAAAATATTGAGAAATCGTCAAAAAACTGTTCAAAACAAGCTCAAAATCGCAAATACATGCACAATCGTTGATAGAAAATTGTTTTTCTATGAAGAATAGACACATAGTTCCTTCTGAAAATTTAAATTTAATAAAATTAAGCAACTTTTTCGTACAAAAAAATGAGGTTTTAGGTTTTACGAAGTCGTTAATAATGAGTTGTCATCAAAATTACCTCAAATACTGCTGTTTAATATAAAAATCTCAACCATCGCGATGTTTCCAATGTTTTTACGATTATTTTATTGCAAAAAAAATTTAAAGTAAATTAATGTCCCCGGAAATGGCAAACATTTTAACAAAAAGGAAATATTTTATTTGCAGGGTGCTCGACGATTCAAAACAGAAATAGAAAAACGCAAAATAAAATAAAATATGTGTTAGAATCATTCTAGTTTTGCAAGTATTTCCTTAAAATAAACTTACACAAATTGTTTTGTTTCCGTAGCACTTAGCAACATTTTTTTCATTTCAAATATAAAAACTTACAGTTAAAAGCATTACATTCCTATATTTATTTCTCTAATAAAACTATTTCACACATCATAAAATATTTTGTTTCTTATAGGTTCACTTTAAGGTTACGATTGCATGAGCATGTGCATGTTTTACTATAAATTTAATTGATTTCTATATTTTTTTTGTTCTTATCTTATAACTTTTCATTTGAACATGTCAAAATTTCATTTTTAATTCAAAAAATTATTTTACAATGACGTCAAATTCGTTATCCTTTCAATTTAATTTAATTTAATAAATTATAATTAAAATTATTATTTATGTTAATTTTAAAAGTAAATTATAAATATTGTCACGTGTTACGACAGGCAAGACAGACTAGACAGCAAACACCCCCAAGCTATTTCAGCTTGCGTAATATAAGCTGACGGTGATGATATCAAGTAACTTTGACATAAATTTTTTAAATTCTTTAAAAAAAAATGTTTCATATCAAGTTTTAATGAAATTAATTGTAATTTTTTTGAATTTTCAGGAGTAAGTCAAGAAGTGTAGATCATGGATTGGCTACACCCTTTGATTTGGATTCACTACGATCAAAAGTTGAAGGAAGATTCGAAAGTATTGATCGATTAACCAACAGAGGTAAAAATAACTTTTTATTTTATTGATTATGCTTTGTTTTTGCATTTATAAGGCGATTACAAGTTTAAGCGGTTTTATTATTATTAGTTCAGGGCGCTAAAAGACTTATGTAATCGATCATGCGCTTCTGATTTTGTAACATGAGTAATTAAGATTAATTTTCATAATTTTATATTGCGACTTAAATTTAAATTTGCTTATTAGTATAATTTCTCAATATTATTTCAATTGAATTTCATTTGTTCTAGTTAATAATTATTATTTTTCATAGGAAATTTTTTGTTTTTTTCCGCAATTTTTTGCAAAACAGAAAAATAATTTATTATAAAAGTCTTCTGTTAAATTGTTTTCATTTCATAGAATGACTCTCATAAGTGAAGACAAGTGTGATTCTATATCTGCAAATAATGATAATAAAAATATTTACATTTACTTTCGAACAAAAGCCACATACGTTCTTCAAACACATCAGCAATTTCTGGAATTTGAAGATAAAAGTCTGTTTTTATTTTTTTTATAGTAAAATAATAATAAAAGAAATAATGAACGCAATTTCTTGAAATACCTTTTTGTTTTATGTTGAATATAGCGCTAAATTCTTTATTTTTCTTATTTAATTTCATGATGGAATTTATTTAGAGGGAGAGAAAAAGAAATCGACAGCTCCTGTACCAACAATCTCATATACAGTGGGTGATCGTGATACACTCACATCGGTAGCAGCACGTTTTGATACAACACCCACAGAACTAACAAAATTAAATCGTTTGGGCAGCTCTTTTATCTATCCCGGACAGTTATTACAAGTGCCAGATAAGTCAAAGAAAATTGATGTTGACGACACAGCCTCAGAAGCCTCATCTGAATCAACAGAACATAAGGCAAGATTATCGACAGATGAACTCCCAGTTGATGAAAAAGGTGCGTAGACTATTAATATCACTTAATTGATCTAAAAATTGAGATTCATTTAAATAGGTGATCACAAATTTGAATTGAAAAATCATGTTTTTGTAACGGTTTCATTGAAAATACAAATTTAATTACATTTTGAAATCCATTTCATTAACCTCTTCGTACACGTACAAACACATACCTCTATATTGTTGTTTTTTTGTATCAATTTACTTTTGTGTGGTAAACTTTCAAATTTTCGATTAAAAATTAAATTTAATCATGCAAATTAATTTTTTTCATCATATTTTAAGGAACCTCATCCTTATTTTTTCAAAATTTAATTTAACTTCAATGTTTACAATACTAGCAAAATATAAATGTGTATTACATTGACTGACAATAACAACAAATAAAAAAGAAAAAAAAAGTTGTCAATAAAATTTACAGTAATAATCATAATTGTAATGATTTAATAACAAATCAAAGTAAATTCCTTCGAATCTCACAAGTGATATGACAATATATTCGTACTAAAGCAGAAATGCAGACTGCTTTATTTTTCAAAACAGGAGGTAACTTGAAATTAATTTCAAATATGTGGCAAAAATTATAAAAAAATGATGACCTTTGCAATTAAATTTGCATAGAATTCTGATAAAAATAACGAAACCTTTCATTTCCTGATAAAAACAACATGTTCTTCAAAATTAAAATTCACTTGTCGTCCGTAAAAAAATAAAAAAAAAATCAACAACAATGAAAATGATTGTATTGGTTGAAAAGTAAATAAATATTAAATTTAACACATACCTATGTGTTTTTGATACCTATTTAATGTGATAAGATTTGAATATATTCAAATGTGTAAATTTACTACGACAATTTAATATTCGGTCATATGTAGAAATAAAAAGTGTGATACTTATATTTTATTCATTAAAAGCAAACTTGTGTGATTTACTAATTATTTTTCTAATCTAATTTTTTTAAAGTTAATTTACGATTTGTATCATAATCCTAAGATACGCAATCTTTTCATTTATTTTAACGTTAATCATATTTAATTGTAAAAAGTTGAAATTTTTCTATAAAAAAATTTTTTTTTAAACATGTGTTTACATTTCATATTAGAACAGTTGCGTTTCATTTAAAAATTCGTCACATCTTTGTTAAAGTCAAGGAAAGAGGCGTTTATGTTAACATTTAAATGAATCAAGTTTGGAGTGTGTTGTCTATTAACTCTTATTATGACATAATTTTCATTTACACGTTTTTTTATTTCATTTTAGAATTATTGGAAGGTTTACGTCCAACATCACCTCGACCTGGCCACATTGAACGTGTGATATCACCAGGTGGTGGTCTAGCAAATGCTGGTGATGACGCTGAAGAAGATCAAGTTTTGGTACAAAGATTCCTGAAAATCAATGTTCGTCACATTACCGATGGACAGGGAGTTGTTGGTGGTGTCTTGTTGGTTACACCAAATGCTGTCATGTTCGATCCAAATGTTTCAGATCCCCTGGTAATTGAACATGGACCAGAAAGTTATGGTGTTATTGCACCAATGGAATTTATTGTTAATGCAGCTATTTTCAATGATATTGCCCATATGCGAGTTGCTGGCGGTAGTGAACACAAAAGTAGTGAAAAACCTGAAATTTATTTTCCCAAACCAACAAATCGTTATGATACACATTCACCTGGTAAGGATTCTCTAGTCAAAGATGAAACATTTCCCGAATTGGGTGTGGGCTCAGTTGAAGCCTGTGACGATCAAGAAAGCATTTGTTCAAGTAATGAACGTGATGGAGCAGCATTTCCAAAGGCATTTGAACGGGAATTGGTTACACCAATTGATCGAGATTCGGTAGATGGCGATAAGGCAGTTGAAGGTAACGCACAAGATGGAACCAAAGATAGTAAAAATAAAATGGAAGATAAGTCGGCTATCAATACGCTTAATACAGAGGGACCAGCTCAGAAAACCTTAGAAGAACGTCGACGTAGTTTACTCGATCAACATTGGGCTATACCAAGCAAAGACAGGTAGGACAAAAATTTTACTTCAAATTATATTGAGTTTGTGCATTTTAACTTTTTATAAAACAAACTAATCTGAATTAAAACAGTAGCAAGTATGATACTAATCGCATGGGAATTAAATGGTATTTAATGGGAATTTCATTTTAATTTTAGTAAAATTCGTAATTGATTTCTTTTCTTTTTATTATTTTTTTTTATTATAATTATAATCGAATCACAAAATAAATGCACAAAACTTAAAAAAAAATGTATAAAAGGAGAAAAAGCTCATGTGATTCAAATTCCAAAAGATCATCGGATGATGAAGATGAGGCTGATGGTGTTGTCAAATCAAGTACTGATAAAACAGCTACTCGAACAATTACTAGCTTATCGGGAGTGAGCATCGAAGCACCAAGCATAGATTTCAATGATGATAATTCAATGTCAAAAGTATCCTGTCACGATTCAGGTATTGATATTCGTGATCCAGTTCCAGTAGTTCCAGTTATACCAACTAAAAAGGTATTAAAATTTTCTTTAAATTGAAATGAAAAATGTATTATTTTTTTTTAAATTTAATTGCAGGTTTATAGTGATGCCGATATTGTATTAAGTAAAGATTGGGTGCCTCCTGTTACAATTGTTCCAACACAAATGACCGAAACACCTGCAACACAACGATCTCTCTCGGCAACATCCCATCAACAATTTGTCCAGTCGCAGAATCTTGATGGAGGTGGTCGTAAGAAAACCTCTAGTGTTAGTTTTAGTATTGACGATAACAGTGAATCCACAAATAATACAACGACCAGTGATAAGGGTGTTGATAAGAAAAATAAGGTTAAATTTATTATTTTTGACATTTAATTGAATTTTAATGTTAATTTAATTAAAACAGATGTTGAAACGTCTTTCTTATCCTCTTGCTTGGGTAGAAGGTCTCACAGGTGAGAACAAGTCCCAGGAAAATTCAGAATCAGCACCGAATACAGGCGATTCGAATCAAAGTGTATTTTCTAAAGTATTTTCAAGGTAAATTAACTAACATTCTGCAAAACAAAAACTTATTTTATGCATTTTTGACATGATACTGCTTTAAATTATTATTTTAATTAAGTAGAAACTGAACTCTCTTCTTTCTATCTGCACTTATTATTAGTTTTCTTTCATAGAAATTTTTTATTTTATATTGATTATAACATACACATATCACAATTAATCACCATAATAGCCATTACTTAAGCACAATTGCAAAAAAAAAAATACAAAAAACACACAAATTATAATTTTTTTAAATATATTTAAATTTTTCCATCACTATCTTTGATTTTTCCTGAATATGAATTTTATTTTTTGAGTTTATATTTTTCCAATCACAATCGCATCGGACACTTGCATTAATTTATCTTATGATTTTCTAAATCAATTACACTGATAGAAATGATATAAATGTGTGTTTTATTTATAAATTAAATATTTACAAAAATTTTTAATTAAAAATTCCTTCCAATCTCTTTATCTTCATATTCTTCTATCGCACACCATTTACATATTTATGAATCTTGAAAATAAAAAATTATCAAAATTAGTTCACCAATCACATTAGTCTCTGAATTCGGTGGCAATCTATTTTTGTCAAAAACTCCATCTGAAGAGTCTGGTGGGTCACCAATTCCGCCATTGACTCCACATAGTGGAGATGGCAGTAGTGCTTCAGGCAGTGGCTCAAATTTAACGGCAGGGTAAGAAATGTAAAAAATTCATAAATGCAACAAAACAAAAAATAAAAATTCAAAAGCAATATTTAATATAAGTGTCGTTCATTATATGTGTGTGATTTTCTTGTTTTCTACCTTTAAAATATTTGTATCTAAATAAAAAGAAAAATAGATTTTAATTTTTTCCTAGTATAGAAATTGTATGAATAGAGAATAAAATGGCACTTCCTACTAAATAAACTTTGCACCTTATTGACTAAGAAAAAAAAAATAGGCTAGAATTATTTCATTTCATAATCAAAAATCATGTCATCATGAAATTTCATATTAATCATTCAAGAAAATTAATAATGAGTTCGAATTTATTTAAAATTAAAAGTTAATTTCAAGTGAAAATTGTTTTTACAACAATTTTTACTTGAATTTCGATTTAAATGCATGCTGTTAATTAAGAGTTCTATTAAAATTAAAATTAAATTTATGACAAAAAAAATTAATTTATTTATTTAATTCCCATTTAGACGATCATCCATTGGTACATTTATGCGTACAAGTCAATCAAGCCAATCAGAAGACCGTTCAAACAAGCAAAACAAAAACCCACCTCAACCAAAATTAGATTATCGATCAATGGTGTCAATTGACGATATGCCAGCTTTATTTGTTAGTTTTGATAGTAAGTATAAAAAATTTATCCTTGTCACTATTTGAATTCGAATCTCATATTTAAACAAAAAAATTAAGGTAACTGTTTAAATTCCAATTATCGCACACACACTTATTTTAACTATTTAATTCTTCAAAGTTAATATTTAATTGTTACATTATCACTTTTTAACAATATGACAAAATGAATCACAAACACCAGAAATTTCATTTAGAAACAATGAGCAAAAAGCAGTTACTAATTAAAACAAACCAAAAAAAAATATTTTTTTAATATAACATAATTAACACACAATTGACAAAAAAGCATTATACTAAACTTTTGTAGTGAGAGCACCACTGTTTCCACAATTAGAACTTCTTGGTACGTGTTTATGTGAAAAAAATGTTGTATTGGATGCAAAAACATAAATATTGTGTCACAATTTCTACCTATATCTGATTTCTTTTCTTATCTGTAAAATTGTCCTATATTTAGAGATCTATTTTAGAATTTCATTTCCTTCAAATTAGTATAAAATTCAGTCACCTTGGTAAAGAAATCTAAGATATAGATAAATTTTTCCTCAAATTCGACGTTTTTTGATACCGAATTTCTCACATTTCTCCAAAATTAGAATATTTGAGGATAAATTTAACAAATTTCTATCTTACTCTTAAATGCATGCTCAATATTCTCTCACCTTACACTGTAAAACACATTAAACATAAATGTAATCATGTAATCAATGTCTAAATAAAATATAAAATTAATTTCCATTCATTATTTGATCATAACTAATCTTTTTTTCATCAACTCCAATTTAGAATTGATACCACGACCAGCACGAGCTTGTCCAGATCCACCAATGTACTTGCGTTTACGCATGGGCCGTCAAATTGGTAAAACTACACCATTGCCTACAACCGTAATGTCATATGGCAAAAATAAGTTACGACCTGAATATTGGTTTAGTGTTCCTAAAAATAAGTGAGTCGTTTTTTAAACTTTAAGTGAACCAGAATTAATTTTATTTTAATTTTACTTTAATAGGGTTGATGAATTATATCGATTCTTCAGTTCATGGGTAGCACATCTCTATGGAGAGTTAGATGAAGAGGCAATCAAATCACGTGGTTACGAGCTTATTCAACATGATACTGAATGGACAGCCAAGGGAAGTCCAACTAAGGTATGAGAATTGAATTTCAAATTATTTGATACACAAAAAATAGAAATAAGTGAATTTAGAAAAAAAAAGAAAGAGTTGAGTTCAAATGTATAAATATATAAAAAATTATAGGACGGTCGCTCTGACGATCCAGAAATTAAGGAATTAACACGGGAATCGTGGGAGGTAAGAACTCCCTTTTAATTCAATACAATTTAAAAGCACGAGTCAAGAACGAAAATTCAAAAAATGAAAAATTTCAACTCTTTTTGGCCAAATTATTTGAAATGAAATTTGTCCATCAAGGGTTTTATGTTCAATGACTCAATTTTTATTTTAAAATTTTATTTTTTTTCAACAAATTTTTATATTTAAATTTCATATTACTAAAACCAAAAAATATTTAAATCTTCTTAATTTTTCCTGTTATATTCATTACAACAACGAAAAATTTCTATTAAAACCTAAAATTATAAAAAAAATCAGCTGCTTAAGGCACCATTTGTCAAAACGTATCAAAAAACTTATCATTTATCACAACGTATCATAAGTGCAGGATCCAGCGAATTCGATTGTGGCGAGGTCAGGATTTCTTATTAAAAAAAAAATGTTAATAATTAGGATAAATGTAGAATTTTTTTATGTTATTTTTTGTTAGTTCCAATTCAATTAAGTACACGCCTCACTTTTCCCCCTATCTCTATGAAAAAAAAATGAAACATTCTTACATTCCAACACAAAATCCGCGTCTTTTCTTGTACATTGAACATGTATAATAAAAAATAAACAAACATATTTGATGTTAAACTTATCTGTAATAGAGCTTTTATATGACATTTAATTTATTATTAAAATTATTTTAGTTGCTTGCCTTTAAATTGGTAGTGTTAATTTCTAAATTGATAATTTTTATTATGATTGAACTTGTTACAAATTTGAAAAGTAAAACCCATTAAATGTTAGATTAGAGCTTCTCTCTATTTGTTTCTGTTATTTTACAAACAAAAAAAATCACATGTTAAGGTCCATTAAATTTAAATTTAAGCGTTTAAATATCGTATCATATTGTTCCTTTGCAATTTGATCGGTATTTAAAAAGTATGATTAAATTAAAAAAAAATGTTAAAGATGAAGAAAATTTCTGATACAATCCAGTTTTTTTTTATTATAATTTTATTATAATATCACAAATAGTATTAAAACAACAACGGTTGCCTTATTACCATATCGAATACCTGATTTGTGCATATAATTTGCAATAGATTATAAATATTATTATAAGAGAAAAGAAAAAAAAATCCAATCTACACACAATTTTTTTAAAATCATAACGAGATTTTGAGTGATCAGACTTCGTTTGTACTTTATAGTTGACTGTTTATTTTTAAAAGACTTTGGTTTTCTTGTATTTTTATTATACATTTAAATTTTTATAGAATACATAAGAATAAGAAGGAAACCTACGCAGTACTATTAAATATCACAAAAAAATTATAAAAATACTTTTAAAACAACAATTTTTTATTAAATTTTTTTCATGAACTGAAATTAAACAAGCAAAATAAAAGTAAATAAAAGTAAAAAACTGAAATTCAAGCTGAATAAGCAAATTCCAATAAATTTTTATTAAAAAATAACGCAAAAGTTTCAATTTAACTGAAATATTGAATACTTGAAACTCAAACTATCTCTATGTTACACGTGAAAAAAGTAATTAATACAAAAAGTGCCATTTAAATCAATATTTGATGATTTTTTTTGTTTCATTTAAAAAAATTTAATTAAAAAAGAAAAATTAGTGATTGAAGGTTGAAATTTGAGATATTAAAAAACATTTAAATAAATGGATTTTAAAGTAAATAAATACTTTAAGATATCCAAGTCAAAGATGATTCGATTATCGAATTACATTAAATCAAAGGTATTTATTGAAGATTTCAAATGCTATGTTTATTGAAAGAGGTGTTCTATATATAAATTTAATTTTTTTGCTTGGAAGTGAATAAATTTGCCAACTAGAAGCAAAACCAGTTATTTATTTTAAGATTTCTGATTTTTTAATGTACTTAAGTGAATTTCATGTCAGTTTAGGAAAAAATGGGTTTGTGAGGATACAAAATTCATTTAAAATAAAAAAACTAGGAATTCAATGACATTGATTATAAACATTGAGCTTGAGACCTTGTTCTTAGGTTCAGCAAAATCTGAGCCGTTGACATTTGTATGAAAAATTTAAATTTTTGACTGTTTTTTACCAGTTTTAGGCTTTACGGTCCAAACAGATTACCTAGCCAGAAATTTCTGGTCTTCAAGATCCATCTACTTTCAAAAATTGAATTCATTTCATATTCAAATTCATTCAAAATCAAAATTATTGATGAAATTTACCGCAAAAATCGGTTCTTCCTTCAGTCAAATCCCCTTCCTGACTTTGAAGAACATTCATGAATCATTATTTCGGTAATGCACTTGTGTGAATTGTTCAAAATCAATTCAATTTTATATCCAATGAGACAACAAAAAAGAAGGTGTGTGTGATTAAATCAAAGATGATTATGCAAATATTTTAAGCTTAAATTGATGGCGCTAAGGAATGTTCTAGAAATTCAATATAGTCAAAATTTTATTTTTTATGTGACTTCTTTGACTTTCAATGTCAATACGTGGCAAAAATTAGCCATTTTTTTAACAATAGCGCCTGGAAATTCCAAGAATATGTGATGATTTTATTGATTTTCATTCAAATCATCAAAGACCTAAAAATCCCGATTTAATTCCTGAAATCCATTTTATTTGAGATGGATTAATAGTTCCACAAGAAATCCATTTCAATCGTATACCACAACAATCTAATTCAGATGAACACAAAATGCAATAGTATTGAAATTTGATTCATTTTTAACCTATTCAAATTACTCAAGTTACCTGTGTGTATTTAAATTTTACCTGTGTTCTTTAATGTCAATAAACACTGAATACATTTTTCTCTTTCTATCATTCTTTTTTTTCCTTGTTTTTTCATACATGAAATACACACATATGATAATAACAAGAATGAATGATTTCATACAATAACAATGTGAAAAAGAGAATTTGTTCAGTTTCGTGGTTAACTTTACACAAAAAAGATTGCTTTTGCAGAATTTTGGTCGTACGTGGTTAAATTTTGCACAAAAATAACAAAAATCATCATAAAATAAAGATAAAAAATATAAAAATTCATTTCATGTGATTAGATAAGCAAAAATATTAACCGGTTTAATTGAAATTTTATGGATAAAATGAGATAACAGTGGAAAATGAGGAATGAAATCCAAGCACACGTTAATGGGAGTGAAATAAAAAAATAAATTGATATATCGTTAATTAAATACTTGAATTCGAAATGAAATAACTTGAATTTTATTGAAATCTTGTTAAATGAAACAATGCAAACAAAATTTCTCATAGCAATACTAATGAAATTGTTAAATCATGCGCACAGTCGTCGTCATCATACGTTAACCAAGTCATGACCGGTAGAGTGAGAAAAATATACATTGATTTAACACAAAAATATAAACATTATATTACTCATACATTTACATGAAAAAAAAAGTTGTTATTAAAATTGAATGTGTGTTAAAAATCTCGTGCCAGTCATGTGTTTATTTTATCACTTCACATTCATGATTTGATACACTTTGATAATAAAAATAATTAGAAAAAAGGAGAGAAAATGATTTTTTACGCATTTTTTGGCTGTATTGCTGCAATTCTCTATGGATTGCATAGAAAATTCGGAAGAAATTTTTACCTTCGACTAAGTCACATCTCATTTTTTAAACGGGCGATTGTGAAAAGTCGACCTCCAACACCCCCATTAATAGAAAGTCGAGATGATGATGGTGATTTGGATATGGTAATATCTTTTTTTGATTTCCTTAAAAATATTATAAAGAAAAATGATAAAAATTAAATTGTTTCCTTAAAATTTAAACAATCTCATATCAAATTACAACAACAACTACATTGTATTGAATATTTTCCGGATAAAATATTGACTATTACTATATTTATTTACATATTATTTTCATTATGAGATAATTACTGATCAATTTTTCTGATCAATATCTAAACTCAATTTAATCTCATTGTAAGATCTAACTTTATATAGAAAATATCGGGCAATCAACTTTGAGTATCTATATCTTTATAGATATGAAATCACACATTAATATTACATTTTATTAATTTTTTCTTAATTGATTATGTAAAATAAGATGTTTCGCCATATATTTAGTGTATGTGTCCCTGGACAAAAGTGACCTTATTGATATGATTGAATTTTTTTTTTATTATATATTTGACTAATAACCGGCTATTTAAATTTCAAATTATTAAACGGACTACTGCTGTGATTTTAAGCAATCATTTATGCATTGATTTCATATCTGGAAAGTATGAATAATGAAATGTGTGTGTGCAATATTAACATAAATTTTTACTTATAAATAATTTGCACTACTCTTATAATTACTATTCTAAATAATAAAGTTAAAAAAAAAGTCACATAGAAATGTGTGTGAAATGTTTATTTAATATTTGATTTTAAGTGCAATAGTTTTTATTGAAAAATTAAAAGGCTTTGTAATTTGTAATTTAACAGAAAAATGAAATTTTCGATACATTTAGGATCCGTTTATGGGATCATGATGAAACGAACATCACATTTAGGTCTTATAATGGGATTTCCTTACAGTAGTTTCAGGTTAAATCATAATGGAATTTGTGCGGTACAATTTTGGGCTCAAAAAAAATATTTTCTATTCTCCGGCTAATCAATTTAAACAGGACTCGATAAATGCGTCACTTAATCTTAAGGTTAGCAGTTCGATTCTCGCTCCGGCCATTTAAACTTTATAATCTCAAATGCCACTTTTTCCGGCTACTCAATTTGAGTTATAAGCTAGATAAAGGTGCCGACTGCTTGGGATGACAGGATAAAAGCTAAGTGCCTCGGATGATGATAACGGGTATGCACAATGGGCCCGACGGATGGCCTGAGTGCAGGCTTAATAGCAGCCCTACAAATCTGATCTGATGCACAATGAGCTTTATTGATAACCTGATTGTATAATGTCAACCTAATTTTAAATCTGTTATCAAAAATGATTGTAAATTGATGGTAAGAGGTTCAAATACTTCCTCTTGAATTCATACGTGCTTTAGGCTGAATCACTCTCTTCACCCTTAATTTGAATGTGATACAAATGCGCTTTCATTAATCAATTTAACTCAACTATTTAAAAAAAAACATGAAAGTACAATAAAAAAAATATATAAAATAATAGTCTCGATTTATATAAGGTGAGCTACAGTAGCGCAATATAAAGTTAATTGGTACAAATAGAGTATGTTAAGGTTCCCGTATCATAACAATACAATTTAAGCGTAGACAAAAATAATAACGATACAAAAAAAATAATACAAACAAAATATTTTTATACAAACAGGAGAAAAAAAATAGCTCGTTGTTAATTGTAAGCACGATCTCATTTCAGTTGAAAAGCAGACTTTATTGAGATAAAACGTTCAGAAATTAAGTCAGTGATAAAATATCGTGATATTTAATCATTTTTTGTTATTTTTTTCCTTCAAACACAAGAAAAATATACAATACCGTGACACACATTTAATAAATTAAAATTTTTGATTTTAACAGAATCGAATTTTGTTTAGTGAACGTTTCGAATTAAATTAAAAGAAAATGTGCGACTTATTATTATCTACGCAAAATAACCTTCATCGACAACCACCAAATTTCACACAGGTCATTATAAATTTTCCATTATTTCTTATCATATTTGAACTATTCTGGAAATTCCATGGAAATATTTTCATTGAAACCTACAAGTGCTTATCAAATTCGCCGAAAAAAAAAAATTTTCATTGAAACAAACAAAAAACAAGACCCACCAATTTAATTTAACCATTACTCATTGCATTGCAGTAATCTGTACCATTGTTATTTGTTATTTTTTTTGTTATAATGAATTTCCGGTTCTTTGATCGAATAATAATATATGTATTTAGTTGTTTTTAAAATAAAAGACTTAAAAACTAGTTAAATCACTAATTACATATGAGAATAAAAAGAGAATTACATAAAATTAACATGCAAACTGTCGCTCTGAGAAAACGTTGACTGGATTCTAGAAAAATTAGATTGTAAAAGTGATTAATATCTTAGATTTTAATGTTTCCATGGGTATGTTATGTAATTTTTAATTGATTAACTATGAGATTTGTTGCTAGTCAACGATCCAATTCCAATTTATTTCCCCCCTTTGGATTAGATCAGATATGAACAAACACTACTGCGAACCCAATGGTCTAATTGTGTTCGACCGAAGCTTTCATAGTAAGCGCCTTTTAACCACGTGGGACCTACAATTTATACTGTCATCCGATCCAGTCGCCCTCCGGTTTCACTCAGCGCTCCTAAAACTTGAGTACATTTTGAACTCGAAAAACACAAATTAATTTACATGCCCTAGTCTGGAATCGAGCCCCCGTCGCAAGATTCTTACCAATCATACCAGACACTTAACTAACTCGGGCAACGAGTTCCCTCTTTGTTCTTCTTTTTTCTTCTTAAAATTGTTCATCTCAAATGTTAGGGCCAAAAATTTTACGGTTCTTGTACGATTAAGGACCTTAATTCTTTATATTTTCAACTTAAGCTCTAACCTGATTGTCCAAGTTCGTCCATTCCAGGTCAAAATGCATTGAAGTGATATTTCATGTTCTTCGATTAACATATCCGTATTTTAATGGGACCGCCTGGTATTTTGTTCTCCTTATGCATGAAATTCTATCACAATTACATTGATACGTTTTTTGTATGAATTTATGAAAAATAAAACAATTGATTTTAATGGAGACATCGTCTCAGTGGAGTTCAAAATGTGATTTCCCTTCAT
Source organism: Culicoides sonorensis (assembly GCA_900002565.1). Classification (NCBI taxonomy): domain Eukaryota; kingdom Metazoa; phylum Arthropoda; class Insecta; order Diptera; family Ceratopogonidae; genus Culicoides; species Culicoides sonorensis. The sequence goes on from LN483418.1 coordinate 36,936, forward strand.
AAATTAAACATTAAATTTTTATTATCATTTGATTTACAATGAACCTCTGCCACTAAAACGTGAAGAATTTTAATTAATCACTTTACAATGTAAATTAATGGAGTGCGTGTAAAAATTTCAATTAAAAGTGAAAATAATCTTAAAATTACATGGAACCTGTTCCGGAAATCTTTTCCTTTTAACTCAATTAATCTCTTAAAACAATCAAATAAACACTAATCTGAATTAATTTAACTTTAATACTTTGTATTGTATAATTTCTCAGTAATTTTAATGATGATTTCCAATGCATTTTATATTTTTTCTTTAATTTTAATTTTATTTTTATGTTCGTACAGTAAATTTAAGATTTGCACAAGTAAAATAATATTATAAAATCACTTAAAAGTATTATAAAAGTAATTTGCACTTAAAAACTATCCTTTTGAATTGAAAGTTCTGTAGTGAAAATGTTACTTGTTAAATTAAATTTGTTACAACAATACATGAAAAAAATAAAATTAGACTACTAACAATGAATATGCACACAAAATGAAATAAATGTGATTAAATGTTCAGTACACACATAAAACAGAAAAAAAAAAAACATAATGTTAAAATTCAAAATTACATGATTACTGTTGCATGTGGACATAAATGAGGCGCTTTAATGTATGTGCCCTGCTTAGTCAACAAAGTTAAAATATTCCAACTCAATCACACAATTTATGTTGAAAATAAAATGATGAACATCAGTCTTAGGATGTTTAAATTTTATTTTTTATTGTTATTAAATACTTAGAACATTTTTGTTTTTATTTTAATTTAAATTTTAAATTAAATGTATTAAAAATATTTTTTTTCCTACATTAAATTTAACAGGTTCTGTCTATGAGCACAGATGATTACAGAAAAGCCGCATTATTCAATCCAGGATCATTTGATCAAGATTTCCCAATTCCTGATCTGATTGGACAAACTGAAATTCTTAGTGAAGAGCATCGGTATGTTACTTAAATTCATAAAAGTTTAAATTTTAATCATATTTTTTTTTATACAGTGAAAAATTGTGTGGACATTTACCTGCCCGTGCTGAAGGCTATGCGTGGTCTCTAGTATTCAGTACATCTCAACATGGTTTCTCATTGAATTCATTATATAGGAAAATGCATAAATTAGAAAGTCCAGTTTTAATTGTAATACAAGATACAGAACAGAATGTAAGGCAATTTCATTTAAATTAACATTGAATTTGAAATTAATTTTATTATTTTTGAAATTCTCCCATTTTACAGGTATTTGGTGCATTAACCTCATGCTCACTACATGTATCAGATCACTTTTATGGAACTGGCGAATCTTTACTATACAAATTCAATCCAACATTCAAAGTTTTCCATTGGAGCGGAGAAAACTTGTATTTCATTAAAGGCAATCCAGAAAGTTTAGCCATCGGTGCCGGAGAGTGAGTTTTAATATCAGATTTAATTTCAATTTCATATTCATTTTAATTTCAATTTCAGTGGCAAATTTGGTTTGTGGTTAGATGGTGACTTGAATCAAGGCCGATCTCAACATTGTAGCACATATGCAAATGAACCACTAGCACCAGAAGAGGACTTTGTAATCAAAACCTTAGAATGTTGGGCGTTTGTTTAAGCTACATTTCATATAAAAATAATAATATTAATCCTGTATAACACACATCATAGCTTAAGCTCAACATCATTGATGAATTAAAAAAAAATGAATCAAAAATAATATCAACTGATAAGTCAGCATATAATCAACAAATGAAAGCATAAATGCCATAAAATTATCCTTTCTTAATTAATGAACATTAAATATAATTTATACATTTAAAAAAAAAATATTTTATAACATTTAACAAACATTTACATTTTACATGAGCGCAGCTTTTCATGTGTTATTAATTTCTATCTGTTTAAAAGTGATTTCTTTTTTCTTATTGTTAATTTAATTGAAATTCCTTATCAAAATTATTATTATTAAACCATTATATTATGATTTTAAATTAAATTAAAATAAAAAAAAATTATAGATCATAGAAAACTTATTTATTAATATATTTTATTATAATTATTATTATTACTAATATTAAATATTATTGTATGACAGCTTAAATTCTATCAAATTTATTTTTGAAATTTGAATGAGTTTTTCAATCTAAAACCTTTTCGATATTTATACGAACGATTATTTTTAATACATATATAAAACATATAATATAAGTAACTTTTATATATATTATAATTGATTTATAACTTTTTTTTTCTCAAAAATTGTATTTTTATCAAAAAAAAACACATTCTTATTATTATTTTCTATCATTAAATATTATATTAAATTTAATAAAAATATATGTTATGTTAATAACGTTTCATGTACGATACATTTTTTTTGTTGTTTTATTTATTTGAAATTTTCCTTGGTTGTTATTTAATTATGATTTTAATTTACTTTCAGTTGATCGTTCGCTGAATTTTGTTGCTTAATTATTTTTGTATCCCAATTTATTAAATGTTTATTTTTTTTTTTTTTAAATCAATAGCTTGGTGTCTAATTAATCAAAAACACTGTTTAAACGCATATACTATTATAATGATATGATAAAATAATATAAAATGATATTTAGCACAATTATTGTAAATTTAAATTGATAATAAAAAAAAAAAAAAAAAAAAAAAATAAACAGTTGCAAGAATCATAATAAAAAAAGAAAAAAAATAATATTAAATTATTACGTAATAATATTAAGAGACAAAAAAAATTAAATGAAAACAAATGTGTTGAAATTTTGTAGAAGGATAGAAACCTTAATCTGGCTGTTATTACTCGTATATTTTCCCTTTTTGTAGAGAAAATCGTGTAATTGGTGTATATTAATCCATTTTTGGATAATAAAATACGATTAAATTTCATTTTTTTTTGTATTTAATGTCATGAAAATGTTATTTCGGACCGAATGTCAGCGTCTCATGACTGTCGATCAACTAAATTGAAAGGCATATTCGACCTGAACAAGCGGAATGTGGTACCAATGAATTTTAGATTGACTTTATGATTGGTATGAAATTAAACTTATTTTTTTGGTATCCTGGTCGTATGGCCAAAACAATCTGGCAAATTCCAGAAGGACCACAGTTGATTGTCTTGTAAAAATTAAGTTTAGCGCAAATTTTAAAGAAAATCATACAGAATGCCAGGGCCGTAAATAATTTTCAATTCACGCCTGGTCGTATGGTATCCAAATATAACGATGCTATATCAAATTTGGATATAAATTCTCAATTAAAATCATTGATACAGAATTAAATTGGACAATTTACTTATAAATTTTATTTTATGATTATTTTTTGTAGAAACATATTTTTATAACCTTTTAAAATTTACTATTTGTCTACTACTCTACACTATTAATGGTTAAAAAAAACTAATTCTACACTATGACCAAGAAAAACCAAATTTGATAGCTTATTACTCTATGATAATTTTCTATAAAAAAAATAACTTAATCATATGAAAAGCAAAATATATATAATTAAAAACAAAATTAGTAATCTAGAGATAATATAAATAAAATGAAAACCTTTCTAAATTTATAAAAAAAAAATTTATAAATTAAACGACCAAATTTTCTTTAAATATTACTAAAGAAAACTGTTTTCCATACATACACACATACGTACACACACACACATACACACACATAAACTACAAACAAACAAAAAACAACTGAATTCATACTTACATTTAAGAGCAAACTGGGTAAATTTAATTGTCGATAAAAAAACATGAAGTTAATACAATGTAGGTTTAAAATCAGGGATGATACAATATTTTTAAAGGAGCATTTTTTGATAAAAATAAAGAAAAAAACATAATAAGAGGATTAAAAATAAAACAGTTATAATAATAAAGAAATTAAATTAAAATATAATATTTTATAAAATTTTTTTGTAAAAGCAGAATTCGCTTTAAAGTCCCTGATTTTATTTGAAAATATAATGATTTTCTTTTCCATGTAATTGTCAATTCAACTTTTATGGTTTAATTATTTTACTATTATTTAAAAATTTTAATATAAGTTAATTTCACATTCATATTAACGCAGTATAATTTATTATTAAAAAAAATATCAAAATATGTGTAGTAAATAAAAAAAATAATTGGAATCAATTATAAAAAAATAAAATAAAAAAGATAAAATGAAAATGAGAATAGAGTTAGTGATATAAAATAAGTAATAATGATTGAAGACGCTTTTTTTGTGAAAATATAATAGATTAAAAAATAAAATAATAAAAAAAACACTTTATGTGTATTTTGAAATAATTGGATTTAGAGAAGTTTATAATAAAAATAATAAAAAAAAATTAAATTTGTAGATGGTTGTTACAGAACTTTTTTTTAAATAATTATAATGAAAAAAAAAAATTATCGATAATTAATACACAAAAAAAGCATTAAATTAGGAACGAATAAAATATGTTATAAACATATATAATTGCGGAATATGAGGAGACTCATCTGACTCTGATAGTGCGAATATGAACTTTGAAATGGAAAAAATTTCAGGATATCCCAATAAATTTTCGATCAGAAAATCAGATTTGGATCAGTCTCCTTCTTTTCTGCAGTTTTATTATTATTAATATATATTAATAATAGTAATAAAGAAAAAAAAGAAACATTGTCAATTATAAATGTAGACTGGAATCAAAACAAACAAAAATAATAAAAATATTTAAAACTAAATAAAGCCCATTCTTGAGAATAAAAGTGCGTAAATTTAAATTTAAAACAGATGTTACATTGTTTGGCACATAATTTATCATAAGAATGCGCTTTGATATTAATTTTACAAATGTTATCGCTCTGATTACTGTAGAGATCATGTTTGTTGTCTAAATTAAATAAAATAATATAAATTGTATACCGCGATAAAATTAAAATTTGAAAAAAAAAACACAATTTCAATTATTTTTTTGAATCTCTTAATGAAAAGGGAACCGTGTTTGTCATAACAATATTAATTAATAGTAAAAATTAAAATACTATGAATGTTTCGTTGAAAATTAAGAGAAAAATTAAAAAAAAACACGTCACACCACCTTAAAAAAAAAAATTACAAATAAATGAATAAAAAATAGTTGCACCAAAATGTTGTTCGGTATTGCATTGAAATAATAAAAAAAATAATTAAAAAAAAATAATATAACAAAATAAAATATAACAGAAAATCGGTGTTTCAATGAAGTTGTTGTTTGAATATGAAAGATAAAATAAAAAAACGTCCTTTTAAAGCTTAAAGAAAATCACAATTACGTAGCAATTTCTGTGCTTTGTAGTAAAAAAAGTATTGATAAAAAATGTTCTATTCCATTAAAACATGAAGAACAGAACATGAATTTAATTTAAATTTAACCACACCATTAAATTATTTTCGAAAGGTCGTTAAAAAACAACTATACAGAGAAGTGAATTATTTTTTTAAAAAATCATAAAACAAATAAATTTATTTCGATAACTAAACAAATGAGAAATAAAAATGAAAAAATTAAAAGCATACTGGTAAATGTTCAAATACGAATAAAATGAAATAAAATTATTTTTTTATTGAGTATTGATTACTGTTTTGGGAGTAGAAACGAAAAAAAACACTATAAATTGATAAGAGAAAAGAAAGTTGAGTAGAAATGTTACATTGAAAAGTTGAAAAAAATGAAAATGAAAAAAAAATAAATATTAAAAAATAAATCCGAACATTTAAATAAAAAAAGGAATATTGTAGTGAACTAAAATTAAATTAAAAAAAATTATAAAATGCTACAAAAAAATGCGTTGCTAATAGTTGATATTTATCAGTGAATATTGAAAATATTAATAAAAAAAAACTGAAATTATAAATTGAAGATTATAATAAAGAATGTTACTCAAAAAAAAAATCTTATTTTGTTTGATTTTCAATTTCAATCACTTTTGAGTTGAATTTTTCTCGACTGCAATTTCTTACCAAGTAATACCAACGGTTACTTGCATAAAATTTGAAAATGCACATTTTAGCGCCATCTGATATTCAAACTGACAAAAAATAACGACTCAAAACCGAATATTTTGGTATGGCGATGTTACGTGCAGAACTACGCGGTACTTCAGGAAAAGAAAAACATTCAAATTAAAAACTAAAATAAAACTCAAGATTTATGTATCATAAATCATGTAAAAGTGGAATATTTTTCCGAAAATCAATATGAAGAATAGATCTACCTCGAAAAATGATGAAAGTAAGTAGAAATTTCTATAATTTAGGTCGCTGTGTTTGTAAATAAACAAAGTTGACCGGAATTTTCATTGTCATTGTTGTTTTTTTAATTGTATACGCATTTCTATCGATACACATTTTAGATAAACAACTTGTTCTTGGAATTCCTGGTGTTGATGAAAACTTTAATATTCACAAAAAAATCGGAGCTGGAACATTCAGTTCCGTGTATTTGGCCTCTTTGAAATGTGAAGCTCATGTGAAACGTGAAAATAGGAAATTTTTCGCGGTAAAGCGACTTATACCGACATCAAGTCTTAAACGAATTGAACAAGAATTGAAATGCTTGGTGAATATTGGTGGAACTGATAATGTGGGCGGAATTGAAGCATGCGTGAGACATGAAGATTCAGTGGCGTTTGTTATGCCATATTTAGCTTACGATAAATTCCATGAATATTTTGATAAAATGGATGTTGCTGAAACACGGTTATATATCAAAAACTTGCTTTTAGCATTGAAACGTGTTCATAGTTTTAATTTAATTCATCGGGATGTGAAGCCATCAAATTTTTTATATAATCGACGAGAGCAAAAGTGGATGTTGATTGATTTTGGTCTTGCACAAGAAGTAAAAGAATATAAGACTGAAGAGAAACCAACTTCATCAACTGCACAGAAACGACCCATTAAAGAAGTCCAAGCAGGCAATGAAAATGAAAATCAAGGTGTTCCAACAAATCCAAGTAAACGAATGAGATTAGAAGAGAAGACAGTCCAAACAAAAGATCAGCCCAATAGCAAACCAATGGATGTTCTGTTCAAATCACCTCTCAAAACTAGTAATGTGGGAAATTTGCCAAAATTGTATACTAACCCACTTGCAACTGCGGTGAAATCCACTTGCATTGGTCTCAGTGTCAACTTACGAATGATGGAACAACGTACTAATTCTACAAATACACCAATTCGGACATCAATGTCCAGTAATGTTTGTTACTGTTATGGCAAGAGTCAGGTGTGTAATATATGCATTATAAAAAAAGAAGTACAAGCTAGTCGTGCTGGAACTCCAGGTTATCGTCCACCTGAAGTTCTGCTAAAATATCCAAATCAAACTACCGCAGTTGATATTTGGTCTGTGGGAATAATATTTCTCTCAATCCTATCAAAATGTTATCCATTTTTCAAGGCACATGATGACTTTAATGCATTAGCTGAATTGGTTACCCTGTTTGGTGATAAGAAAATCAAACAATTAGCATCAGCTTTGAATCGTAATATAAAAATTGGACGGAAACGTCCCGCACTTAATATAAGGAAACTTTGCATTTTACTCAGGAATCGAACACCAACACAAATTACGCAACAACTTAATGAAAAAACCCCAAATGAACCGTCACCTGGTACATCAACCTCATCAAATAGAGCATCGAGCAACTTACAAGACTGTCAACACTGCCAACAAAAATTAAATAATTGTTTGTGTGCTTCTTCTGTCATAATTCCGTCTTTGCATGGTCATGATGAGTGGCCAAATGAAGCGTATGATTTACTTTTCAAATTACTGGAATTAGATCCGAGAAAAAGAATTACGGCAGAACAAGCACTCCAACATCCGTTTTTTATAACAATGGAAGATACCCCAAAAAATAGTGAAAGTAGCAATAGTTTTAAGGATAGCAAATAATTTTATATTTTACCGAAACTTGTGTGAACATGAATAAAAAATCAGTGTGTAAAACTTTGAATAAAATTTGAGTGTACAAAAATTATTCTTACCTTTTCTTACTAGTACTCATCATTTAAAGAAATAAAAATTTATTCAATTTAATTTTACAGTACATAATTTTTCTCTTGTAATTTTATTTAATTTAATTTTCATTTTAAATTTAATATTTAAACTTAATTATCGCTTTTACACTATTTTTCTTTATATCTTTTATTTATTTACATTCTTACTTTAATAATTTTACTTTATTTAATCAATTTTAAATAATAAAATATCTCATTGATTTATGGATATATATTTTTTTTAAATTTAGTAATTTCTTGAATGAATTGGAACTATTTTAATGTGATTTATGATGATTATTTCTAACGATTAGGATGTTTTTTCTTATTATTTTTATTATACTTTGATGATAAAATTCTAATTTAAACAGAAAAAAAAACGAGTTACTGAAAAAGTTATTTTGACGATTCTATTTTCATTGTAAGTTTAATTTTAAGTTTATATTTTAAACATTTATTATGAATTATGTTCGGAAAAAAAATTGTACAAATAGAAAATTTTAGATTTTAATAAAGGTTTTTTTATTTTTAATGAAAAAGATCCAAAGTCTAAATTCATTTTTGATTATCAAATATTATTCTATTATATTTAAGATTACAATGAATGTTGTATATCTTAATAACACATCAAATTTCATATCATATCATTTTTTTATACAAAAACTTATTTTTTTTTTATCATTAATCAAATTTTTATTTTATTTTATTTTAAAAATTATGTATGTTTGATATATTTTTGTTTTAATTATACATTCACAATATAAATTTATACTTTTTATCATTATATATATTTATTTACAAAATCTTAATTAACTAATTATATCAATTATCAATATTTGTGTAATAAAATATCTCAGAAATTAATTTGATTTTGTCATTTTATTTTTTTTTTAATTATTTTTAATATTCGATTTACATTTTATTATAAATAAATATTGAAATTTAACTAAGAAAATCATCATTTAATAAATATATATTTTGTTTGGCATATTCCATGGGAGAATATTTAAGAGAATCTTTTCATTTAATCACCATAAGAATGATTTCTTAAAAATATTTGGCATTTCATCTTTTCAATTTGAGCAATAAACATTTTAATGATTTTCCATTTTCAGCGTTTTTTTTCTTTTTTAAACATAATCAAGTAAATTTTTTAATATAATCTATAATAAATATAAATATAAAACAATGAATTGATTATGATTTTTTTTTTTGTATATTTTACAAAAGAAAACATTCATATTTAATAAATTCAACTTAAATTTGTAATAAATTTTATTATTTTACAATGATTTATATTTATAAAGTTTTTTATTTTTATTATTATTTATAACCATCTAATTATTTTTTTATATTTTTTTTTTTAATTCCTAATAAGAAAGAGTATTTTTTTCTGAGAGACCTTAAGCACTCCCTTGTTTTTGTATTTAATTTAATAATTTATGTTATTTTGTGTATTTTTTTTAAATTTAATATAAAATCACCTACTTTAACTTTTACGAGAAAAAAAATTTTACTACATTTATATTTAGGTTTTTCATTTTTGTGATAATATTTTTTTTTTGTTACTTTTAAATATAATTATTTTGTAATAATAATAATAATAAAATTTTAACAAATATTTTTTTTCATCTCTTTTTCATTTAAGTAAACAAAATATACATATTTGTATACGAATAAACATTTATCATAAATGCTCTACAATTTTACTAAACATAATCATTTGTGGCCGGTTGAGTTAATGGTTCTTGTGCCTGTAAATGAAATGAAAATATAATTAGTTGAAGTGAAGTTTTAATGGAAAATTAATTTATTATGACATTGATATACAAATTACCGTACATTCTCAGGATATCCTCATTAGTTGTGAGCTTTGTCTGAGAATGTGTGGAATTTTTTTGTATCAATGTAATATAACTGCGCATTGTGAAAATGAAATTAAGTTTGAAAATTATTTTCAATCACTTTATTAAATTTTCATCAATTTAACAGCATATTTGTAAAAAATTTCTTACCTAGTACCTTTTTTATTATAATAAATTTTTTATCAATTTGTCACTTTTCATTGAGCAACTCAATATCACTCAATCATAAAAGTGTTGGAAGCATGAGAGAGAATAAAAAAATGTATTTTTATATCATTTAATAACTAATTCATATTATGTATAAATTCATTCGATGTATATAATATTTAATAATAAAAAATAATAATTTTTTTGGCATGTTTTTTCATTCATATTATTTCATATTAATTTTATTATTATTAAAATTTGGCCTTAATTTGAAAAGATTGATGATATTGAAATCGATCAAAGTAAAAAATTTTGAGCAAAAAATATTGCAAGTTCAGACAAAACATGTATCATGAAGGTCATTTCAATTTAAAATTAGTTTTACTTTGAATTTTGAGCATTAAATTTTTGTTTGAAAAAAATTTCAGTTGAATTTTTATCAATAAGTTTTATTTTCAATGATTCAATAATTTTTTCCGATTTATTCTTAAATTCCTTTATTTATGTAACGGGTTTTATTTATTTTAATATTAAGAATTAAGTTTTTCATTAATATTACTATTATAATAATTGTATCATAAAAGATGTTTGACTGTGGGGTTGATGATTTTGATTAAGTTTATGAATTATCATTATTTTAGTCTAAAAAGTCCAAAAGTGTTCTACTATTTTAAAATTGTGAAAATAAGACCGGTTGAATGGGCTATAAATAAAAAAAATGAAAATAAAAACAGTGAAAAATCACTCTTAAAATTTATTAAGACTTTTTTATGCCAATTATATGAGTAACTGAGGACGATTTTGGTTCCTTTACGATATAAGATTAATTTGATAATCGCACGTCAAGGCTCTTACCTCTTCACCGATGGTGGTTGGATATACGCGATTTGGTGGTAAATTTTTCTCCAAGCTAAATTGATCTTCAGTTGTCTTACGATAAACTGGATTATCAAAGTTCATTGATGTAAGATTTCTTTGTATGAAGTGTTTGTACAACAAAAATAGTACCTAAAATATAGAAAAAAAATGGACATTAATCAAGGAAATTAAATTACAATTAAAATTCCTTACCACTCCTAATACTAAGACAATGGAACTAGCAATTGCGATCGCAATTCCAGCAACAATACCCGAATCAGGTTCATCCACATGCAGCAACGTACTGTCAGGATATGTTCCATTATTGCCTCTGATGACAGCTGATAATCAAAATTAATAATAAAATGAAGAAGAAAAAAAAAGAGAGAAAGAAAAAAAATTATTTTTCATATCAGACACTTATCTTCTTATTTGTTTTCATCATAAAATATTATTGTATGAAATAAAAAAAAATGATAAATGAATGCGAGAGACGAAACATTTTCTCAATAAAAATATCACAAAAACCGTCACCATTTAATGAAATTTTTTTTATGTACGTGTACCTACACCAATATTAAAATATAAATAAAATGAATGTTTAGTATGTAGTAAACAGATAAAAACGAGATGAAGAATGTCATACATTGAAAATAAAAAAAAGAATAATTCAAAAAATAAACATAAATATATGTGGTGTTGGTTTTAAATGAAAATCATGAAAATTCCAGTTCAAATGAACATTCTATGGAAAGTATTATAAAAAAAATAATAAAATTGAAATAAAAATATGAACAAAAACAATGTGAATGAAATTCAGTCATTTCTTTTGTCTTGTTATTGTGTTTGTGGTTTGTTACTCGGATGCTTTCTCATAAATTTGTCGTCGTGATGTCATCATATATGTACAAGTGCACACATTTAACAAGGAAAGCAAGAAATATTCAGGATTGGCATCTGTTCACTAGTTAAATGTATTAAAGAAATTGTGAAAAAAACATGACAATGATTGAACGTACATGCATGATCTTCTATAATTATTTTAACTAGTAAGTACAAGACAAAAGAAAAACGAGGCGACCAAATGACAGATTTTGATGTATTGATGCATTGCAAGGAAGTTATTTCATTATGATAAGATATTTTTTTTCATTTCATTTTTGTTAACACATGTTACATACAAACAAAAAATAGCATTAAACGTTATCATTGAAAAAAAAAATGAAAAAGCCACATTTCATTAGAGATATCGTCAAAGTTGGACATAAATCGTTTGAAATGGAAAATGGAAGCGCCTGGCCCATTCATAAATATTTTTTTTTGTAACGAATAATAAAAAGGATTTATTGTTACACAAATTTAACATAAAAAAAGCTTCAAATTTCACTCGTTTTTTTTATTGTATCTGTTTATGTGTGCGTTTATCAAGAAAGGATTTACATTAAAATACCATTATTATTGTAAATATAAGCCTCCAGTGTGTATCTAAGTTCAATCCTGAGCTCTTATTGTATATTCAACAAACTGAATATTACATATTCGAGAGCTATTTCATATAAAATGTAAAATGAATTTATTTCCGCTTGTCAGATTTAACTCCATTGATAACAGCGAAAAATGCCTTTTCTCCTCTCATTCTCATCTCGTAATGTGCTATGTATTATTTTCGTTACTCGAAATTTATGCATGTAAATGTTTATTTTTGTACTTATAAACATAAATTTACTTTTATCGTCTAAAGGCGTGAAATCAAATCAATTTGATAATGTCGAGTTTGAAAATTCAATTATTGTCTACCTATGTAAAGTAAACAAATTTCCTTTTACTAACAACAACAAAAAAAATTTACAACTGTAATGGGTTAATGGTAAAAGACTTTTAGATGTGTAAAGATTTTGAGATAAGCAGATGTCATTTTCACTATAAACCTAATCAAAATTATCATATAATCCTTTCAAAAGGATAAAAAAAAATACCCGACACCCACATTTCGATTTAATATTTCTATTAATTATGAGCCGAATAATTTTAAACCCTTTTTTTTTAAAAATGGGAAATTCTAACTGGGCAGTTTAGAAAAGTGCATTTCGATGGAACTCGTTCATTGAATATAATTAAGTTTTTATTTTTATAATTATACCGTTTGAAAATACCCGCCATTTTTAAAACAACCGAAATTTTGAAAATAACCGTCATTTTGAGTATAACGGCTATTTTGAAAAAAACCGTCATTTTGAAAATAACCGTCATTTTGAAAATTTTCCGCTATTTTGAAAAAATTTTCGCCATTTTGTAAATTGTTTGAAAAAAAAATCGGACATTTTGAGGTCTTGACTGTCTTCAGGCTCTTAAGCCTACTGCCTTAGCCCAAACCCTGAGTTCAATCGTTGAGCTTAATCTCAGAGCTAATTAGTTAAAGTTGATTTCGATTAACTCCTCCAACCAACAAAAATAATTATCAATTTTTTGAAATTTTTACTGTTTTTAATGGTTTTCAGGCTTTGGAGGTTCTGGAGCCCAATCCATGAGCACAATCGCAAAACTAATGAGTTTTGACAAATCCTTATGACCTCATCTAAGAAAAAAACCAGACCTGGCTCCAATAGACCATTCCAGAGTTATGCTCGGCGGACAAACAGAGTGACGGCGGACAAACCGTCTGTAATAACCGTCTGTAATAACCGTCTGTCACTAAAAAATGTAGATTTGAGCAGACCCAGTCTGTCAGTTTGACAAAACATGCGAAATAAAGACACTTCTATTCACTTGCTGTAAGAAATTTGATACTTCTAAGAAAAGTATCGTAAATAACCTTGTCTCAGGATACACTCAAAGTAAATTCAGTCGTACCAAAATCACACCACACACAATTCAATTGAAGTGAGAATACTCATTTTATTTTGTGTCAAATTTTACCATTCCATTACATGTTCAAAACCGCAGTTATGTGAAAAAAAGATGAATGAATCTCACATAATTGTGGGTGTATTTGAATAAAAATAACGGGTATTTGTGTCAAAAATTAATCCTTGTGTAATCCATTATTAAAACAAGGGTTGAAAATATTAAAAAAAAAACATAAAAAACAATCACAATTTAAACACACAATATGACAATAAATAATTTTATCCATATCCATATGGGATGATGTTTTTCATTTTTTCCAATTTTTTTTCATTTATTTAAAAAATCATAATACAAAATACATTTAAAAGGACAAACAAAAGATTTTTAGACATTTGACATCCCTTTTTAATAAAAATTGAAAAAAAAATACATTTAAATATAAAAACAATGTACAATGCATGGCTCTTCGTTCACTGACAACAGATTGAACATGTTGTTGTCATTTTTAATTCATTTCGAAAAATTGTCACATGAAATTTTGGGGGTGAGTTTGTGACAAGGAAAATTAAAAAAAATAATATGTTCTATTTTAAAGGTTATTTCGGAATGTATTTCGTTTAATTTGATTTTTTTTTTTTGTTTTTTTTCGAAGAATAATATTCAAATGACAGTTAATTTTTTTTTTAAATACTCATGATAATTTCTTTGAAAAATAATTTTACGATCAAAATGGAATATGGATATTTTCCTAAAATAATAGATGGAAAAATTGAAAACTTGTTTCAATTCAAGTAATTTGTGCAAACTGTCATACAAAATAGAATTTTTGTACATGTAGTTGTAAAATCGTATTATTCAATCAACAAAAAACCGAGAAATAAAAACATTTAATTACTTTCAATTGACATGACATCACCAAAAGTTCATACACTGTAACATAACAACAAAATGTTAACCAGGTGCCAAAAAAAAAACTTTTTTTTTTCTATGTTACCTTGCAATTTATTACAAAACCATTTCACATACTCGTCAGATGCTTCGTATGATTTATTGATGAGAGCATGATTTATGAAATGGAATCGATTATTATTCAACTTTTTACGCAATTCATCTTGTGACCAGAAAATTGGATCACTATAAATACCAACAACTTTATCTCCATGATTGACATTCATCAATTGCACTAAATGATTGTAAAATCTTTGAACAAAAGTGACATAATTGGATTTTTTTACGGACGATGACGACGATGGTTGGGAATTAATGTGATGATT
This sequence comes from Culicoides sonorensis, assembly GCA_900002565.1. Taxonomy (NCBI): domain Eukaryota; kingdom Metazoa; phylum Arthropoda; class Insecta; order Diptera; family Ceratopogonidae; genus Culicoides; species Culicoides sonorensis. The sequence goes on from LN483418.1 coordinate 51,986, forward strand.
GGTGACAGATGAAGGATGATTATTGTTATGATGAGTTGTGAAATTTAGACATACCAGGTAAAGGTAAAGAATATTTCCTAGATGAGTGTGTTAAAATTGAAATTATTAAAAAATAAAAATAACCAGACGTCTCCATTATTAAATTGCAAAATTTTAATTAATGATATTTTTTTTACTCAAATCATAAAAAAATCAGTTTATGATGATTTGAGCACATAAAATATTTATAAGAGATAAAAAATAATAATAATAAATAAAAGATTCAATGCCTTTTCCCTGTATAAAAATTCTCGATCTCGTAATATGTAACAAAATTAAAGCGAATATCACAATAACAAACAATAAATGATAATAATAAGACGAAAAAAATATATATATAATATATAAATAAAGTTTATGAAACTTTTATTGATTATTATTGCGTGACTTGTGTTTTTGATTGCCATCCAGTTATAACAAGAAGTTGAAGCAGAATACGAAAAATATGGAGAGAAATGTATCGTTAACATTCATAAAAACGAAATTTATGGCAATCTTCAATGATATGTTGTATTGGGACAAGGATCTTATGTTTGGTCGTGAAAATGAGAAATTGTACCATTCTATACATTTAAGTGCATTAAAGTTAGGAGGGTTAAGATAATGACAGATCCACCCGATTGAGGTTAGAATCTCATTTTATCTTGCAATTTTTTCTTGTATAAATCAAAAATACGCGTTTGTTGATCTCGGGATGGTGGCAACGAAAAACAATCACACAGATAAAAAACTGTCTTCTTGTATTTTATTTATTATTATTTTATTCTCTGGCTGATACAACACTAGAACAACAACACATTAAAAGCATTGATATAATGATGATTATTTTTTCATGGAAGCAAACACAAAAATAATAATAATTTCTCATATGAGTATAAAATTCATGGTCTGAGATTCGTATTCATACACACACACACACACACACACACATATATATACAGTTCAAACAAAAAAAATGTTGCTGCGGAAGACAGTTACAATAAATTAGGCTCTCCTTTATTTCCTTCCTTGTGTCATCTTCTTCTTCTTCCACTTGAGAGCTTCAGTTCTATCATGATTCATTTATAATTTTGGGGTTTTTGTTTTCTCTACAAATATGTGCTCTTATAAATCATATACGTTAGATGCACTCAAAATGATTATGATTAATGATGATATTAAAAGCATTAAATTTTTATGTGTGTGTGTGTGTTTGTATTTGAAAATGTTTTCTTGTTGAATATATACAACTTGAATTTTGTTCATTCGCTCATATATTAAGCTCCAATTTTAGGATTTTCATGCGTGACTTGGTAATAAGTGACATTTTCGTATAACTCAAGTGTACGCCTGTATATGTGTGTGTGTGTGATAACCAGATTATCATTTTTTTGTTGTTATTGTTATTATTATTATTATGATATTATCTTAGAAACATAGTAATATGAAATATTAAGTGGATTTATGTTACTCACGAGGAATAAATTTAGGCTCCTTATTTCCTGATGTTGAAACGGGTGTTTTATTACTTAAATCAGAAGTAACTGTATTTGAAGGTTTGCGATAATGAGTTCTTTCAGTTGTTGTAGTTGCATTAACTTTTTTTTTTAATTTGAATTTAGTTTACAAACAAACAAAAAAAAATTTGCATGCAATTATGTACATATGACGTGTATGTGTGTGTGAAAATTTTCGTTCAAATTTTGAATAATTCGTCGATGTCCAAAAATATGTAATTAAAGGTCATATAAAAGAAAATTAATATAAATGAAATGTAAAAAAAAATAATTTCGTTCTTGAAATGAAATCATGTGTAAAGGTTTTGTACTTACCGTCATCTGTGCACATAAGACCATCATCCATGAGTCTCAAACCGGTTGGACAAGCACATGAAATCTTAGGACTACGATCAGAAATACGTGGAGCTGGCAAGCACAAATGTGAACAATGGCCATTAAGTGATTGACAATGATTAACACCATCAGGTTGTCTATACGGGTGATAGACATGAATTGTCATAGGATGTTGTAACTATTTAATTGAAAAAAAATTGAATTTGATATCATTTTAAGTTTTGCTATGTAAAAGATAAGAAAATCACATACCATATGAAGAGCAGTGATAGGCTCAACATCTTTTCCCGTGAATTTATTTGCTTTGAAAACGGCTTCTTTATCCCAGTCTGTCCAATACACATGATCCTCAAATGTTGTAATCGAAAATGGATGTCTTAAGTTGTCAGCAGAATATAAGATGACTTGTCTACCAGTACCATCGTAGTTACATGAGGAAATTGTATTTAGTTTTGCATCAACCTACACCAAAAAGATTTAATATTTATATATGTATATGGAATATTGATTGGAATAAAAAGGAAAACAGGATAACGAAGGGAAGAAGGGTCGAATAACAATGTTCATACATGTGTAAATGATGTGTATTTGAGTCATTAGTTTTCATATTTAATTTACACAAAAATCTGATAGTCTGAAGACTTTGAACGTTTTCATTTTTCTTCGATAAATTAAAAATTTAGCTTTAATACTAAATTTTTAATGGAATTCCGCTTAAATTTGGGCTTAAATGTTACGTTTCATTTCCCGTTAAATGGATGAAAATGAAAATAAATCAATTTTTTCTCTTTTTTTGTTGGAAATTGATTTAAACAACAGAGCACAAGTTGAATGAAAGTAACAACAAAAAAACTTAATTCGAGTCAAGAGTTTATAGATAAACACAATTGAACCATACTCAAAAATCTAGTATTTATGACATAAAAAGGGAATAACAATTTGTATCAGAGAAAAGGTGTTGCCCCGCATTTTATTTGTATTTTGAGTGCGTATTAAATGTTTTATTGTTGTGATGGGTTGAAACTACATTTTACGAGGTCAGAATAATAATAAAATACAGGATAACACACCATATATTACTTGTTTATGTTCAACAAGAGCAGAACAACAAAAATAACAAAAAAAATGAGAAAAGTCATAAGTTGAAATTTATTACCCAATATACACGACGTCTGACCAAATCAAGCGTTATACCGTTAGGCCATTTGACATCATATGATACAATTGTTTGTCGATGTGATCCATCCATACCACCACGCTCGATTTTTGGTGTTGTACCCCAATCTGTCCAATACATCCAACTGTAACAAAATATAGAATACGAAAATTTAATAATAGAATTAAAATGTTATACCGGACATTTTCCATCATTTCATTTCCATGTACCCTTACTACCTTTTTCAAAGTTGACATGAAAAGTAAAGTGTAACTTGATAAATTTAACATTTACAACAGTTCAATGAATTAATTAAAACGCTTCAAATGATTGGACTCTGACTTAATATCCTACACTTCAGATTGAAAGGAATTGACGTTTAAAAGGAAAAAAAAATTTCATTTTAATAAAAAATTGAATGAAACTCATTTTACACTCTTAGTTGTGTAAACAATATGATATGAAGTGTGCCTGAATCAAATCACACAATTTAATAAATTTCCAGTCATTTACACATTGCTATTCATGTGCAATTGGAGATATTTTGAAATGTAATACGAAGGATTCATCAACTTAAATAAGTGCAATTAATTTTCTGTCATTCAAAAATTTTACACCAACACACAAACACACATGAAAATACATACCCTTCAATTGGATCAAGAGCAATTGCCCGTGGTATTTCCAAATCGTCTTTAATTAACACTTTTCCCATATTGCCATCGAAATTCATGAGTTCAATTGTACAACGACGTGTATCAGTAAAATAAATGTTGCTGTAAATCCAATCGACCGCCAATCCATCAGACGTAACCATTTGATTTGAACTAACAATGGTTTTTTCAGTGCCCTCATCAATTGGAGCTCTATACACAAATTTGTATTTAATTAAAAATAATATTAAATTTTTGTGGTTTTGCGCCCATCACTTACTTGAATATTTTTTGTTCAGATACATCACTCCAAAATATCATACCGGTCCTAAAGACAAAATCTAGTGCTGTTGCTGATTTTGTATCATTAACAATTGATGTCATTTCACGTCTGTCTAATGAAATTTTCCTAATATCATGTCTACGTGCAAATAGTAATGATGCATGACCTTCTGTTGCTTTACATCTTGTTCTATCACGTGGATCTCTCATATATCCTGCACCACATTCACACTGAAAATAAAAAAAAAAATATAGAAAAGAAGAAAATATAAAAATTTTGTACAAAAAAAAAATATAAAATAATAAATAAGGTGGTACAAATAGAATTATGTGTGCGGTTTTTCACAGGTATTTTCTTCTTTATTCAGTTTCAATCTAATATTCCAGTACAACTTTTATAAATGAAAGAGCACAAAAATATATTTATTTTTTTACGATTCATTTATAGACATAGACATTTATTTTATTTTTTTTGGTATGTAGAAAAATTTTCACCTACCTTAAAAGTACCAACTTCATTTACACATATTTGTGAGCACGAGCCTGGATCGGCACACTCATTAATATCTTCACATTTGGTATTATTGACTAGTTTATATCTGTTCAGAGAAAGGTAAATAAATGTATATTTTTTTTAATATTATTTTTTGCACGGAAATTACATTGAAAATCAGATCACCAGTGGGACTTTAAATAAAAGGAAAAAAAATGGGGAAGATTTTGGTTCTGACTTTCATGTGAACTTGAGATGAAATTGAAATTGTTTTTGGTGTAGTGTGAGGAGTTATGAATTCTTGAAGGACATATTTTATATTGTTATTTTATTAATACATACCCTTGACGACATTCACAATAAAATCCAGCTGGAGTATCGACACAGGTATGATCACAGCCTCCATTCTGAATTAAACACTCATTTTTATTACATTTACCACTAGGTTCATCTTGGAAATGAGGACAATCGGTATTCCCATCACACACTTTAGACAATGGAATGCACATTCCACCACCACAATCGAATTCCGTTTTCTGATTACACTTTGCCGGAGTGGGAAGTGCTGCAAAAATTATTATTATTATTATTGTATTTAGTTGTATATTCAATGCATGAATGAATAAGCAATTTAAGTAGTTCAGTTTATTATTATTATTATTGTTACATTCGACTGAATTATTTCCATTTATATTACAATTTTTACATATATGTACTTTGCATTGTATTTTGGCAAATGGATTTTCATTTATTATTTATTATGATTGTATATTTATTTATATACATTGAATTTACTTACTACAATTTAATTCGTCACTGCCATCACTGCATTCAGCTTTACCGGAACAGTAAAAATGGCCGGGTATACAAGTGCGATCTTTACACTGAAATTGGTCGGGACGACATGTAACATTTTGACAATTTGGTGCAGTTTCATCGTCACCACCTGGACAATCCTTTTCACCATCACACACCCAACTTTTGTGAATGCAAGTAATTCGGTCATTGCATTGATATTCCAATGATAAACATGGCGATACAGTTTGTCGTACTGTACTTGTGCATCCCTGTAATAAACAATGGAAAATTAACGTTGAAACGATCCAAAGCTCCATTTAAACATATATTTTTTTTTTATATTAAATTTAATGTAAAATGATTTATGAATGTCATTGTTAATTTTAGATAAAATTTTGCAAAATAAGTAATTTTATTGTAGATTTTCTTTCAACTCAGCATTACAAGTACACAAACACAGATAAAAAAGCGCAATGTAATATTAGACCTCTAAATATACACAATATTTACTTCACTTCGTTATCATATTTTCAATTTATCGCTTGATTGAATCCCATTTTCCGAATCCAATCACTCATAAACATGATTTTAAATTGATGATAGCGTCTTTTTTGTGTGTTGTTTGCTTCATTTTTAAAAGAAAATTTATATACATGTTTGTTCATCTAACGACTTAATATTGATAAATTTGTATTTTATGTCTGTCTACTTTTATATCGCGGTGGCATATAAAAAAAAATGATGTAGCAATATGTAAAAACTTGAGTAAGGTAAATAAATGTGCCATAAAAAGAGAGCGTACAGTGAAAAAAAAAACATCAAAGTGCTTTAAATTAATATGCTTAATCTGCTTACTCGCGAATAAAATAAAATCATAAAGAAAAAAAATTATTAGTTATGATCGTTTTCCAGCCTTGAAAAGACTCATGTACGAGATTTCTAGATAAAAATGATATCAAAGTCTCGTATATAAAACTTTGTAATGTAAAAAGGCACACAATGCTAATTTTTGAGCCATAAACTTATAAATCGACGTGTTATGATAAGTAACTGATTTGAATGAATGGAAAGCTTTTATATGCGATTATTACATTTAAGTTTAATTTTGTCATAACATTTTATGGAACTAGCGAACTTTAAAATTCAATCACGTATAAAATTATTCAAAATCTTGCATTTTATGTCGATTTCATGTGTTTGTTCAGTTGAATAGGAAAATCTGTTTGTAATGGTTAAAAATATTGGAAAATCGTTTTCATTGAATAAGAAACGGAAGGGCATTGTCACTTCAATTCAGGGAAACGCCAACTTTAACAATATACGGACTAATTTGAGTCTCCAGAGTCCAAAACCTGAAAATTCACTCCAGTTTACCATTCTTGGTTATGGTTGGGAACCTAAGCGAACTCAGATTGACTGTGAACTGTAATATTGCATGATTTTTTCTTACATAATTCATTGAAAATGCATGAAAAAAATTGAAACAAAAAAAAAATCTGCTTCTGTTAAACGATTTCACTTTGTACTCACACTAAAAATAATAATTAAGTGTTCGTTATGACCCAAAGTAAGAAAAAGTCAATTGAAATTCAAGAAAACATTGTTTTTTCCGTCCTTGAACAACATCAATTTATACAATTCATAAATTTTTTCGACATCATAACATATTTTCCACATCTTTAAATTCCACGCAACGAATCCCAACTGTTATAAATAATTAATATCTGGCTTCTTGCACATGAAGAACAAAATTTATTTGTGCTGTTGCGTTTTTCTTTTTTTTTTAAAACAACCAACGTCTACAATGAGCACAGAGTAAAAATTTTAAAATACAACGAGTGTAAGGGAATTTACTTTTTTTTTTAATTCTCGTTTCCATGAGCAACATGAGAAAATGTATTTTAATACATATTATGTGTACACGCGTTGATAAACTTCAAACCACGCAACAATAAAATAATAATAATATACAAAAAAAAAATACATAAAATAATTTGTTCAAATGAAAAAACCATCTCAACCGTAAGAATACGGCTTTATATATTTATTATTACATTTTCTTCTCGTATTTCAATTTCATCATCATCATCATCACCATGATTCAAATTATTCTACAACATCATCTGAAAGTCATTGTCGTCATAACAATCCCAAAATAATTTCATATAAAATATACATTTATTTAGCGTAACTCATATAAAAATACAATAGATTTAATAATAATAAAATTGAAGGTATCGATCAATATCGTATCAGCACTTGTCATCTGATATATAAAATAAAATTTTGTAGAAATAATCATAAAAAATTTAACAAACAACGAACATGAAATGAAATAATAAATACAAAGAAACGTAAAATTTAGTGGAACTTTATTTATTTTGTTTCCAGAAAATCAAATTAATACAAAAATTACATAAAAAAATCCATTCTTTTCATTTATGTTCTATTTTTTTAAAAATAAATTTTCATTTTCTTATTTTTTTTTTTATTTTCAACAATTTAACCGAATGAATTGCGCCTAAAATGAGTTATAGCTCAATTATGATTATGTTTATGTACCATTCTTGCATGTTTTTCTATTTGACGATGTAATTTCCAAGCTCAATTATTTAATAAGAAATAAAACATTTTATTACATTTCTATCATTTTTTACTTTATTTAAGTACATTGAAGTCAGAAAATTCTTTTTTTTTAAATTACATTTTTTTTTTAATTTATTTCTTCATTAAAATTCCACTTTTTTTCATATTTTGTAATTAGTCATTCATAAAGGATGTTAATTGGACAGTAAAATGAACATTTACTAATTATACAGATAAACATTAACGGATGATAAAATGATGAAAGGAAACCCGTTTACATTAAAAATAATAATAAGGCTTTCAAGGTCTCAATTTTTTTGTGGTTGTTAGAAGTTTTTGGTTTCATTTTAATATTGATGAACAACGCCAATGTCTTTCAAATGCTTGTCGAGAAATAGCCATCGTTTTTTTTTATTTTATCAGTAAAAGAAGCAAGACAGTTACAAATTTCTCTTAAAAGGGATTACAATAAATTTTAAATGAGAGTTGTGGCATGAGAAGACGATCCAAAAATAAATAGCGAAATATTAGCGTCATGATTTTTCTATAAAATTGAGAAAATAAAACAAAAAAATTCAAATACGATACAAAATGTAATATAATACACTTCTTTTTTTTCATTTTTTTATCTTCTTTTGCTTTTTGGTTATTTTTTACGACTTCCTTTTAATAAAAGTACATGAAATATTTTTCAGTGAGCTGTATTTGCTCTGGTAAGATTAATTACCAAATTAGATTGTTTTGACTGGTAATTTAATATGATAAGAATAAATATAAAATTGGAAATACGATGAAAAAATATAAATTGAAAAATAAGTTGGTTTTTCAATACTTTAAATAATATTAAAAAAAAAATGTAGAATGTGGTGAACGATTTATACGAGCGCATATCCTTTCAAATTCGACCAAAATAATTTTTAGAGGACTGTGACATGAAAATTTGTGTTATTTTGTAGATTTGCGTTAAGTTTTTTGTGGACTTTTGTTAATTTTTTTTGTAGACTTATCAAGTTTTCAATAAACGGTGACACAGACAAATGGCAGATTGCAGCACGAGTCCCCGTTATACTCAATTTTTATTTTAAAATTCATGAGAAATGCGCTTGAAAATTAAGATAGAACAAAACTGACAAATTTGTAACAGTTAGTCATTTTATTTTTGTATTAAGTTTATACGAGACAACAAAAATGATCAAGTGAACGACATTAAAGCTATGATAAAATCATCTGGTGCTTAAAATTAAATAAGAACACTTATTACATGCTTTTTAAAAAACATTTTATCTATTCAAATTTTTAGTTCCATTTTTTCAATAGATAAAAGCTCTTAATAAATTTGAGATAAAATTCATTTCAGCATCATGGAATTTTTTTGTATTAAATTTTTATAAGTAGTTGTGAGTCAGTATCAAACATAAAATTAAATGAAACGTTGAATTTCAATTTAATTTTTTCTGAGAAAATAATTTTTAACGAAATTGACAAATTTTTGTAATAGATTGACTTTTTCTCGTTAAATTTATAAACAATTTTTTTTTGTTTGAATTTGAAATCATTTTTTCTGATTTTTTCGGTCATAATCAAGTTCCGAGAATTTCTTCTCATATTTCAATATGAAAAAAATTGACAAATTGAACGAAAATTGGTGATATTACACTGAATATGGCATAAAACGCGTCAATTCATATTGGATATTCTCTTATTTTATCCGGATCGAATTTATCGAAATTTTGATAAAATAACACCAAATTATTATTATTATTATCATTAATAATACTTTAATTATTAATTAGACTCTATTTATTCAAATTTTGCTATCTAAAATTTTACAAAATCATTAATTATGCCAAATTTCTACGAAAATATAACGCCCAGGTTTAGCATAAAATATTCAGTGTTAATCACACGAAAATAATAATCACAAATTTTTTTTTTTCTGTAACATTATGAAAAGCATATCGACATCATTATGATTTTCTGTATGTGTTTATGTGTGTAAAACAAGTGTTACATTGTTCAGAAATTGTATTGTGTTGTATTTCAACAAGGTTTTATGAGTGAAAATGCATTATTATTAAGATTAACATCCATATAACAAGCAATTTTATTCATATAAAATTTATTTATGTTGTCATAGATAAATCCTTTTATAAGCCTTAAATAATGAGGTATTGCAAAACCTTCTCGCTTCTCCTCTCCTTTTCAACGTCTATTTAATAGAAATTCCTCTTTACACTCATAGACGTTAGTCATTTCAGACCTTAATACTGTTTTTAAGCCATTAATTCAACACCGATAAACTTCATACCCAAGTTTTTAATAGTCTTTCATCTTTCAACTCTCAATATGTTAACGTACTGCTTTAAATGTATGCCATAGTTACGTATCCAAGTATTTGTTTCATTATAATGAAAATTGATTATCAGTCCGGATTACCATTATGTCAGAATATGAAATATGATCTTTCTGAACTTTGTTGCGTATAATAAGGTCTTATTTGCAATTTCCCAATATAATATATGTAAATATACGGTTTAGCTGAAGGGAGAATGGGCATTTTATTATCATATCTTTTTTATTTTAACATTTTAATGTAAAATTTATTACAAAAAATTGACCTAAAATGGTCGGTATTGAAATTTCCGTGAAAATAATTCTTAATTAAGAACCCTTATCATTTTTTATTTTTGATCTTAAAAAAATTTATAATTATTTTTATAGATATTTCAAGTAAAATGATGAAACAAATGTGAAGATGCGCTTGTGACTTTGATTAAAAAAGACACATTTCCTAGAAATTTTTCAATGTGATTGGACATAAAATGTAAATTTTGCGTAAAAGATTAAATTGATATAAAAGCTTTTATGTTTCTGTAAAATTTATTGATGAAAAACCTTTTCTATGTGTACTTTTTCATGACCTTTTTTTCTCTATTTACATTGACAGACATTTTTTTTTGTAATATACTTACTCGTTCATCATTTCCATTTGGACAATCTGGTTCGCCATCACATCTCCATTTTGCCGTTATACAATAATTTTCTGAACATGCAAATTCCTTATTTGGTAGGCATGTGGTGGGAGGACAGGACTTTTCATCACTGTTGTCGCCACAATCGTCATCTCTATCGCATACCCATCGTTTTTGAATACATCTACCATTGGCGCAGGTAAATTCATCAGACCTACAAGTGTCATCTAAAGACAAACAATGAAAAAAATTAATTTAAATTTTTGCGTGAAACGCTCATTCAAATTTTATTCAATAAATTTTTAATTAATAAAAGTGAATTAAGTGTAGAACAAATGAAACATATAAACATGTGAAAAAGGTAAAAGCAATATTGATGTTAGTTTAAAAAAAAAACAGTCAAACGCACATACATATGCATACTTATAAAACTACATTTATTTGCTTTGTTTTTGTCATGACACACACTTGCTCTCGAACACAGTTATAAAGTTCGACTATTTCGTTGTTATTTTACTAGGATGTTGCGTCGTCATTTAAACTCAATTAAAATGATATTACTCTTTATATTGTTCGAATAAAGAACAATAAAGGATGTTGATTAGGTTTCACAAATAATAGAATATTTTGCCATCAGCAGGATATTTGCTAAATAAGATGCGCATTTGAAGGTTCTCTTGAAATACATTTTTGATGTCATAACAACGTATATGAGTTTTGTTGCTTTATTGTTATCGAAGTGTTTGAATATTACTATAGAAACTTCTATGTACATTTGCACACAAACACACATACCACAAATTCTCTAAAACTTTAATTAAAAAATAATATAAAGGAAGACAAACTTTACAACACAATTTGTACCACAAACATATGTTAATTTTAAGTGCTGTATCAAGATTATTCGAGAATCGGTATAACAACAAGTATATTAACAGAGAACTTCGAGAAAATTACGACAAATATTTATAGTTTTGAATTAAATTTAACAAAAAAATGATTTACATTCAATTATCAAAAGATCTTACGTTCGTCAAGTTTACTGTATGTGTGTACTCTTGCTTTTGCTATTGTATAGCAAAATTAACTTGTAAACTTTGAACTTTTCCAGGAATTTCATTATTATTCACTCAATTGAAATATTTTAATATGAACCCATTTTATATTTAACTTTTTTTTGTTTGAATTAAAGAAAAACGACATGAAAATATGAAATTATTCTATTTTTTCTTTCTAACTGACTTCACATGAAAAATATACAACTGAGCACGTTTTACCCCATCATCCAAAGTGCCAGTTAAATGACCTTGAACTGATATCACCTTTGATTTCATAGATATTTAAATATTTTCGTCCCACCGTGATTGTATTTAACCTTCATCCTGGCCTCAGTTGAAAGTTAAGTTCGTTTTAAGGGGATTTAAATTTTGAAAAGGTCGGTTACCTTAAATTTTCTGTATGAAATATACTCAGATGACAGTGTCTTGTAGAATTGAAGCGTGAGTCAAATAAAAAAAAAATAACGGCTAAAGCTTTATTTTATAAAGTTACAGGGAAAAAAAAGTCTCTATATATTAAATTTACTATTCAAATTTCGTAGAAATTTTTTATTAAAAACACAATTATATACGTAAAATTACCCTTTATATTATGTACTCTCTCATTTAAGTATAAAAAATGTGATGTAACAAAATAAATTTCACAGTTTTATTGATCTGAATTATGTCCTAATGTGATAGATTGATAAATTCAATGGGATTAATTTGGACATGAAATAGAAAAATTATACCAATTTGGAATTGGAGTTTTTTAAATAGCATACCATTAACATTATTGGTACAATATTACAGATAAAACAAATTATCTCTGGAGCTTTTAATAAAACGACTAGGATTTTATTAACATGTTATCGGGATACTTTGTCAAAGTCCCGAAAAATCGCTAAAAAGTTTAATATTGACTTTAATTAAAGAAATTTCTCGCAATTTAACAAGCATGTTTGAAGAAACCTTGAAAATTCCAGAACATGAAGGTATTCCACAAAATTGCTTTTTATTTACACTAATTAAAAGTGTATTATGAAATTCTTCAAAATTCATTTAAATTAATTAAACCCCTATCACATCCCACACAAATGATGATTCGACGAAATTAAACATTAAATCCTTGAAATTGTTTTGTTCAATTGATTTTAAATCGTTTCTTTGAACATTTCAATTAAACAAAATTCTCGTTTTCCCCCTTCACTAAGCGCAGTACATTAATTTAAATAAAGTAAAACAATTTAAAATAAAAAAAAATTCCAACTCAATTTTCTAAAATTGTTTTCTCCGATACACATTTTAATTGGATGCTGAAATGCTTCACTGAACAAATTAGAAAAATTTATCGTTTGCCTCTCTAAACCCTTTTTGCTTAACTGAACAGACATTTTTTCTCATTTTTTTTTTGCTATCAGAACAATAGAAAAGTTTAGCATGAATATTCTGGGTTACATTAAAAAACTTTTAATTTTATCAAGAATATGAAAAAGGTTTTTTTTTGCCAAAACCAATTAGTGCTTCTAAAAATTTCAATTAAAAATAAATTAAGAACATTTGACCAATTAAAAATCATTATTACTAAAAATTATAATCTTGTCTCATTAAATGATTATCATTACAAATTATGTGTGTATTGCACTTAATTTTATGAAAAATTATATTCATTGTATCCAGAAAACAAGTCTCTAATGATAATTTTGTTAAATTATTGTAGTCAGTTCTATGTTTAATCTTTGCATTTTATTATTTTATTTTCATTTGTGTGAATTGTACATTTTTTTTGTTGTATGTATTATGATCAAATATTATTTCATGATGATTATTATTATTCTTGTTGTTTCGGGAAATTCTCTGCTACAAAATACTGTGAGTGTGTGTTTTTTTGTTGTTGTGAGTAAACGAGTATTAAAGCGACATTGCAGCAGATAAAGTTTTATAATTATATTAAAAATATATTTGTTATACTGGGACAAATAAAGTTATAATCTTCTTAATGATAAATAAAATGAGCATGCAAACGGATGGAAATTCACAGAAATTGCTTTAAGCACTCTCAAAAGCACCGCATCACCAGAAAATGTGTGTTTTGGGTATTTAAAATTTTCTGTGTCACTTTTTGTGGTTTCAATATGATATTTAATGAAATTTAACATGAAATTGGATGGAGTTTAATAAACGAAAATGTTAAAATTTAATTTGAATCAATTTTATTACCATTAAAAATTATTTTAAATTTAAAAATAATTTTTTTTCGGTTTTATGATTTCATGTTTGAGAATCAAACAAAAAAAAACTTGCCTCAGGACAAATCCGATGAAATTTATAATGTAAATATTTTAAAAATATAAATCTTAAACTTATGAAAAATTATAATTTTACTTTAGATTTAAAAAGTTTCCAAGTAACAAAGTAAAATTGATAGTTAGGAATCAAAAAATCCTAAAAGTTTCAACGAACTTTCTACAATTTTTTTGTAATGTTTTACGATACGATTTCCGAGTAAATTCAAAAATTTCAATCTGTTGCTCTAAAGTGTGAATTGAAAACGGCCTACAAACCACAACGCAGTGCTCGTGTTAATTGTACGAAATTTCCTACAGAAATGTTTGAAAATTCGCAAGAGAACTCACCATAAACCCCAAATAATTTGAATCTCAAAAATTTTATAGAAAATTTGGCGATTTTGGAAGTTTCTACAATTTTTAAGTTTTTTTTTAAATTCCGCGACTTTGGTGAATTTGTAAGATTTTGGAAATTTTTGTGGTTTTTCAAATGGAAATGGAGGAAAAAGATCAATTTAATGCGAACCAAGGCACAACCAGATATGCGACTGGCAGAGGCGGTTTGAAAATAGATAGTAACGACCCTTGAATTCTGTATGATTTCTTTAAAATTTGCGCTAAACTTAACTTTACAAGACGGTGGACTGTGGCCTTTCTGACATTTGCCAGATTGCCCGTATGGCCAATCCGCCACTGGCGCCTGGTCGTCAATAAGATCGTCTGAATCAACACCAACTTGAAAACATTTCTTAGTTGGATTTCTTTTAAAGTTTTATCTGAAAAAATAATTTTATATCAACATGAAAAATAACAACTCGAAAAACTAATAATATAAATAAATAAAAACTGAGTAAGTTTTGTGGCGTTCTTCAAATAATTGTAACTTACACACACATAGTATAGCGCTGTATAACATAATTTGAAAAACCCACTTTTAATGATTAACATCATCCTTACACGATAATAATAATAACAATAAGAGTTTATTTCTGGCTAGCTTCCAGCAAAACATCGAAATACTTTGTAATTTCTGCACGTATACAGACTTTTGTGTTTTTAACTGAAAAATACCATTATTATATTATCATATATGCTCAAAATATATGTAGATGGGAGAAAAACAAAACCAACAAACATAAAAATTTTCCAGTTTAAACTTGTATCTGTGTGATTATCTATCTTGAAATGTATGTGATGTGTTTGTGTTCTAGTTAAATGTGAAAATGCATCAATAAATATTTCTTTTTTTTTTAAGAGTTTATGTTTAACAAATGTACAATTATTCTTCACTCTGTCTTTTATTTTGTCTGCTCATCATCATCATCATCGCCTAAAAACCGTGTTTTCATTTTACCACTTTTGGTATTTATCGTATTAAGACCATATTTGCATTTTATTATTATTCATGCTACTCAAAACAAAAAAAAACTTGTAATAAAGGAAATTTAATCGCAATTACGCTTTCCTCACACTGTAAAAATAATCCCTTTTTTATCAAATTTCAAATAATTGGAGATAATTTTCATTTATACATTTCAAGTAACGAGGTATATCAAATGAAATAAGCCCCCACTTTACAATAATTTAGAATTGAATGAAGTCTTACATAAAATTTGTTATTTCAAAATATATGCAAATAAATTCCATTGATTTAACATCTTTAAATATTTTTTATGTAAATTATGTCTCTCTATGGCATACTCTTTCTCATATATTTTTTAACTATTACAGTTTTTTTTTACATTTCAGGTAGATTATTTTTTTCGTTGTGTGTTGTGTGTGTGTTTTTTTTGCAAGAAAATGTAAAAAAAATGTAAGAGAAAGAATAAAATAAAAATATATAGGGCAAAAAAGTTTTATATCTTAACAGAAACAATTTCGTTTTATCAGACTGAATTCGCAGGTAAAATAAGACAACAGTATACAAAAAAAAAGAGCAAAGCACAAAGAATAAGAATTAGTGATGATGCCAAAAGTATATTTTGATATTTGTTTTAAAAAAATTGAAACGAATGAAAATGAAAGAAAAATTCCATGAAGTTGAAATAAAAAAATAAAAATAATTGGTCTGATTATCGATTGCTCAGATCAAGGCTTTGCTTAAAACTTTTCATTTTGGCATGATTGTGTTCAAATATATTTTGTTTCGTTAAAATTTTCTTCTCTCATAAAAATAATAAGAAATATAACTGTATATAAAAGCGGTAACAATAAATTAAATTCATTGTCTTTTTTTGTTTTTTTCTCCTTCTAATATAAATTGTAACTTTTTGTATATAATTTTTTTTTAAATAAATGTCTGTGTCGTATTTGATTGGTTTAAACTGGAGGAAAAAAATGTCTTTTAATTTAATTTTGCTTTTTAATTTAAAAAGAGAAAAGATAATTTTTGAAAGACACCAAAAACCAGTTACGTTGGGCGTTTGGTTCAGATTATGTGGTAATATAAATTACCACATCTATTTAAAAAGGGAAAATCATGCTATTTTATCCTATTTTCTGTACCACAATAAAGGAAAAATAAAGATGCCGAGGTTTTTTCTTATATTTTTTTTGTTCTCAGTATTTTGGTACATTTAGCAGTGTTATGTGAGAACAAATATAAAAATAAAAAAACAATACTTATGTTTTTTAATTATTAAATGAGAAAAGGTCTGTTTGCCATATTTTCTATAAATAAATCCTTAAATGATTGCCTTGGTTTTCCTTACTTTTTTTTCTTGTATTATCACACACACACTCAATGATCTTTAATGAAAGGCATTAATATTATTTGGGATTGGCAATATTTTTTTTTAATTTAATTTTATCATGATTCTTCTTCCTGGTAGTGGTGAAAAAATATAATTATATCTTTGACAATAATGTAAACATATTTTAACTGTGATACACATCTGCTTGATGTCTTTGATACACTGATTGTCAATGATCTAGCGAATTCCCTTAGACGATCCTTTTAATTCAAAGAGGTCTAAATAACGTTATTATTAAATTCACTGATATGTTTGTGTCACATATAAAATGAAACACGATTGTGCCTTCAAAAAGTTATTTGATATGGGTGTAAAATTATATTAAACATTGTAAAAGCCAGGCGTCTCCACATTTATCTCAAAATTCATTCAATGCGATATCTTATTTTAACTCGTAAAGACAGGAAATTATGATCCATAAATAAAAAGAGAAGAGATATGAAAAATTTCACTAACACTTCGATCGATATCTTTTCCTCGAAGAAATTTCTTTTAATAAAAAGTGTTTTTCAAAAAAAAATGTATTTACTTAATGAAAAGCTTTTGAATTTCATTTATATTAATAAATAAAATATAATTTTATTTTTCTCGTGTTATAATAAAAATGATACAAAAATCCTTTTTTTGTCTTCAATTTATTTCTTCTTAGCTAAAATTTAATATAAATTTTCCAACATCTCTGCAACAGTATCAAATGAAATATCATTTTTGTTTACATAAATAACTTATCATATATGTGTGAGTGTGTGTGTGTTGAAATGAAACTGAACAAAATATTAGATTTTTTGTGTTGTTTTTTTGTTTTTATTTCATCCATAAATACGCATTTTTAACTATATTTTTATACATATTTTGATGATATTCACCCTTATCATATATTTTATAACGCTTTATTTTGTGTACATCGCATTAACATAAGGATAAAGTTTTACCTTTTTATATGAATGAATTCATATGACGACAGATACATTCTTAGCGATTTTTTCGTGTTGAAAACGAGATTTTCTTTTTTTTTCCTTTCCTCATTAAGTTTTATGTGATATGAAATGTGTTTTCTGTTTCACTGCATCCACACACTGTTTTTTTGAGAGGAAATAAAAAGCCATATTTTTTTGGTTAAAATTCATAAGGTCCCTATTTCAATGAATAAAATTTGATGTTTATGCGTGTATGTGTGTTTGTTGTTTTTTTTTTGACGTTAAAAGAATTTAAATTCAAGTTAAAAATCAAAACTGGTATGTTATTTCTACTTGGCAACACATTGCTTAGAGAGAGAGTAAAACAATAAAAAATCAGTGAACAGGAATATCACCACATTTACAAACATCTTCTTGTTCATATCAAAAGAAATGAAGAAAATAATATCGAGAAGAAGAATTTGAATCATGAATGCTTTTTCAAATCAAATGTATTTCCTGAGATATTTCCCTTTTCTATCTTATGACTTCAACATATTGTATGTTGGCATGTCAATTTTGTATATTTGCTTCGTTTTTCTTTCTCTCCCTCACATATTTTACAACAAAAAAAATACCTTTTTCAACATTATTTCCAATCAACAATTTCATATAGAAATGTTTTTTTTTTATCTGAACTTAATAATCTTTATTATTCAGCTACAAAACTGAGATTATCTCTTTTTTTTTCAAATAACAGGCGTCTTATGTCTATTTCTTTAACTTTCTTTGTTACATTTAACACAAGTTTATTAGTAAATTGCAACAATTTTCATCTCACTAAGCCATAAAATGTTACATTTAACAAATATCACATGCAATAAGGTTAAATTGATTTGAAATTTTGACAATCTCAAACGTTTTTTTAACAATGTAATGATTTAAATTGTGGAAAATTAAATTGGTTGGAAAATTTATTTTTTTTTTATTATTATTGTTATTTAAATATATTACTGTAATAAAAATAAAAAAAAATATAATATAAAATCTGCGTACAA
This sequence comes from Culicoides sonorensis, assembly GCA_900002565.1. Classification (NCBI taxonomy): domain Eukaryota; kingdom Metazoa; phylum Arthropoda; class Insecta; order Diptera; family Ceratopogonidae; genus Culicoides; species Culicoides sonorensis. Next base: position 70,829 of record LN483418.1, read on the forward strand.
AGCATTTTGATGAAAACTCATGTTTGAATGAAAATGGATAAAAAATTGTATTGATTTGATTAAAATAATAAATTGCATGAATTTTACATAACCGTATAAAATATTAGGAAATTACATTTTAATCCTGGTATGCTGTCTGCATTTAAGTATGATTTTTATCATTAGAGAAGTGAGAGAGATTTTACATCTTTTTAATCTCTGTGACTCTCTTTCTCCCTCGCCATTTCTCGCTTAACATTATTTTTTAAGGATTTTTCAGAATTTCTTAAAATTTTAAATCAAGAACAGAGATACAAACTCCTTTAAATAGCAATATTCTGTCTTCTTTTCCATTGAATTAATATGAAAATACATTGACATACAAAATAAGAGAAAAATAACATGATTTTGTATTTACTTAATGGAACCGTTCAACTTGGTTGACTACGCTCTTGTTATTATTAATATGATTATGATGTGCATTCCAATGTAATTCTAGGAAAACTAATTTGACATTCGCTTTTAGCATTCAACACAAAATGAAAATATAAACGAAAATAATGTGAAATCATCATCATGTTCCAATCGTTTTTCACTCAATATTTCCATTTCTATATTCTTCGTGTATTTTTCCACAGACTTGAGGGTTTTTTAATGGCATCCACACAAAAAAAAACGTATTTTACAAATTGAATTATTTGCCTCTTGAAAGAGAAAAAATGTTTCCAATAAAAACAGGTAAAATTGTAATGCACCGTAGAACGAAAAGCTTAATGGATGTTTTAAGAGAATTTTTTTTTTATTCGTAAAATTTTTTTCCTCTTACTCACTGTGATTTATAGTGTACCTCATACAATATGTGTATTTTTAGGATTCAAATATTTTCTTTTATGATACCTTTTAGAAGGAAAAAAAAACAAAATAAAAGGTAACAAAAACCCTTTTACACTCCTTTTTATGGAAGCTTTCACAATACAACGACCAGAGAAAGGAAAACTTTTACATTTTTTTACTTAACAATTGAATCCAGTGAAAAGAGGAAGTAACGCTCAACAACTTCATGTCGGTTAAAGGGAAATATCAACTACCTTAAAATCCACCAGTTGTAAGGGTATTTAAAGGAAAAAAATATACATTTTACATTTTATTTCTCTCAGATGTTTTCGTTACATGTTAAAAGTTATGTTTAATATGTAAATGAAACGTAAAAGTTAATAATACCCTGAAATGCGTTTTATGAAATGTATATCCATGTGATCTAAAAAACTTTACACAGACTCCTTTCTTTAAACGTATTTTCAATTCTTTTGTGAGTTTTTCAATTCTCACATTTTATGTGTATTTAAAATATATAAAATGTAATTTGTAAATAGCTTTGTAAGCATTATCATCGTATATTCAACAATAAATAGAACAAAATAATAATAAAAAAGTTTTTGTGGCCTGGAATTATGTTATTTTGACAATACAATTTATTGTCGTTTATTTGAAATTTCAGATATTTTGGCATGAAATACTCTAAAAGTTGAGAAATCTTCTATACGCTAGTCAACTCAGTTCCCAGCCTTTGTTTGGCTTTTACAGTGTATCAACGGGATTAACATTTTAAACGGATTATAGCAAAAAATGCAATTATTGTGTTGATCCGTAGAGTCTATAGGAAGCACTGCGAGTACATTGTGCGTGTTTATCTTAGAGAGTGTTGATATTAAATGATTTATCTTCTTTGGATATCAGACCGTTAAACTTTGTACAGTAAAAATATTGTCCATGCAATAACTGGCAATACTTTTATTCCAGGCCATATTTAAAATTATAGGTTTGCATTTTATTGTAAAACTAATACCAAAGTTGGGTTAGAATGTTGTGGTAAAATTATAAAATGAAAAAAAGAAACGAATGAAACACTCCCTCGAAAATTCAATACATTTATGTTGAACTATATCAAAATGTTTCCGTGTATTCAAGACTTAATTGTTGGCATGCCACAACAACAATATAAATGTCCAAATACACAGACTTTAAAATAAATGATAGAACTTTTACTTTGACAGCATTACTAATAGGATTTTAGTCTAAATTATTAGAATTTTAGTAACTTGTACATTTGTCTGACATCTTAATTATCATTTTGTAAAATTTTCTTCTTGTACATTATTCATTTTGTTTAATTTAAACACAATCAAGAAAATGCCTGAGGTATCTTTTAGATTGTTATTATCTTTACTAATTACCAGCAATTGGTTTTTTGTTGACTTTATATATTGTTTAATAATGATGATGATGACAAAAGATAAATCAAGATATAACTACTTAATAATATTGCGCATGCATTTGACGATTTTTCTCTCCTGCTAATCTTCTGATTTTAATAAATCATTTTTCATTTACAACACAAAAAATTGAACTTTATTCTCAATTTTATGAAGTTTTACTCCTTTTTTTGTGCATTGTAAAATAAACTTTTAAGAGTTAATGGTAAAAGTTTGACTATTAGAAAAATGTGTGCTCTCAATATAAAAAAAATAGAAAAAGAAATGTGAATTTTGCTTCCTATATCATGAATTGCATCAAAATGCATTTATTCCATATGACAACCATAAAAAGTTTTCATGGATTTTTACTTCCGTAACATACTCTAAAAAGTTACTTTTTTCTAACTTTTTTATGATATTTTTTTTAATGTCATTCATGCATTTAAATGTCAAATGTCGTTTGATTTAGAGAAAAGTTACATGATAATCTAAGAAATTTTAATGTTTTGAATAATTAAAGTTAGATTTCTCGAGGAAAAGTTTTATTAAACGAAAATTAAAATCTTCAAATTAAATTGATCGATGTAAAAATATTTTTCATTGATATTAAAATAAAATTAACTAGTGGTAATAATTTAATGTCATCATTAAGAAAAATATATCTGAAAATAGGAAAACATTTTCAACAATACATCTTTATTGTGTTGTTATCGCTAAAAATACGCATACAAAAGAAGAGGGAGAGGAGAAAAAAAATAAAAACCAACAATGCCATTATTATTTTCTTGGCACTTTAAACGGATGGACTATTAAGCCAATCTGTATATTTTTATGTTTATTTCTTCAAGGCAATACAGAAACGATATTAAATTGATATGAAAAGAAGGAGATGGGGAAGAAATTATCGATAAAAAGCTTTAGAAAACAACTTTTCAATGAATATAATAAAAAATCTTTTGTTGATTTTTTTTCTCATTTTTTTCCTAATAAATAATTTAGTCACCTTAATGATTAAATTGAATTTTCAAATTGTTTGTGGACTTGTTGTGGTGGTAATATTAAATATTTAATTTGATCGAATTAATGTCATAGTTAAGTTATTAAAGAATTTGTTGATGAAAGAAGGAAAAAAAAGAAATTGAAAGAATTTGAACAAAAGTTGTTCAAGTTTAAATTATTTTTATGAATTGAAGATAAATGTTGGAATCTGAAGAAGTGCGGATTATTTGATCATCATCTTCAAGAATATTGGATTTTTAAATGACCTTTTATTCTGCCGTGTATATTGTAACAAGCTTTGATTAAATATTCACAAAAAAAAGGACAAGACAAAAAAAGTGACCTGGCAAACAAATTTAACATTTATCTAACAATTAAATCTAAATGACACGGTAATAAATTCTGGTTAAAGAAGTAAGAATTTATATAAGAAAAAGAAAAAGAAAAGAAAAAATAGAAATGAATGGAAGAAATGTGAAAGCATGTCTTTTTTAAAAAAAAAAATCCATGCCTAAATAAAAAAAAAACAAGAAAGACGCAAAATAAATGAAACCAATGAGCGGATTTTGTTTTAATTCAATCTCAAGGTTGGCAGTTCGATTTTCGTTTCGGCCATTAAATTTTTACAATATCAAATGTCCTTTTTCCGGCTACTCAATTTGAGTTAAAGGTTAATGGCGACTGCTTGGGATGACAGGATAAAAGCTAAGTCCCTCAGATGATGATAACGGGTATGCAAAACGAGCCCAACTGATGGCCTAAGTGCAAGTTTAATAGCCGACCAACAAATCTGATCTGACCTGAAGGTATTTTCGATTTTTGTTTCGGCCATGAAACTTTACAATTTTGTTATTCAATATGAATTTTAGACTAGTTGCAGGTGGCCGCTCCAGGGTATGATAGGATATAAGCTAAGGCTAATGGTTCTATTGGTTGAATTCAAGATGGTCAATGGTCAGACAATCGCATTTCTACTCATTTTTATTTAAATCCTTAAAATAACATTCAAGTATACAAGTAAAAATAAAAAAGGTGTCTTGTAAAAAAAGATTGTATTTTGTTCCATAAATCATTTTGGTGTGTGCTCCTTAATTAATCTGATGAATATTCGGGAAAAGTGTTTGTCTGCATTAAATTTGATAAGGTAAAATTTACTGTAATAAAACACTAATGATGTATTTTCTCTTCTCCTTAATTTATATGCACAAGCACGTGAAGTAGATTTTTAATTATTCAACATTCTTAGTGGAATAAGTAGTTAAGAATCATTACGAATTCTGAAAAACAAATATCTCACAAATAGCAATTCGTTTGGAAAAAAAAAAATTTCCTCACTTCATGAAAAGAGGATTTGGTATTAAAATGGAATTGCTATGCTTGTTAAAACTTGAAAATAAAATAAACAGACATGTTAGGTCAAAAACTTTAGCTAATAATCATCAAACAGCCATGTTATGTATCAAAACTTTTCCAGATGATGCTGTACTGTTTGTTCCTCAACGTTTATTTGTTTACCTATTATCATTACACTATACAACAAATACGCGAAACCTGAGCCTCCAAGTCGAGGCTTTTACTGGCGTCACTTATGATCAAAATACGTAAATTGGCATTCAAGAAATTTCCCTAGGACGTCAGGTTCCTGAGATAGGCCCATAAGGTCATTTAGGCTCTTTAAACCATAATATTTCATAAAAACGGATTTTTTTATGAGTTAGAATTAAAAAAAAAGAATGTTAAACTAGTTTAAAAAGTATTTGACGTAAATATATTTCATGTTCAAGCGAAAAAATTGACAATTTTCCCTAAATTCTGTTATGCAAACAAGAGTTGGAAAACACAAAAATTACAAAATTCACCAAAATTGTGCATTTTTTCTTTGTGTAATGAAACTTTTGTACGCTAAATACATTTTAAACTTAATTAACATTCTTTTTTCAAGTTCTGACTCATAAAAAAATCCGTTTTTATGAAATATTATGGTTTAAAGAGCCTAAATGACCCTATGGGCCTATCTCAGGAACCTGACGTCCTAGGGAAATTTCTTGAATGCCAATTTACTTATTTTGATCATAAGTGACGCGGTAAAAGCCTCGACTCGGAGGCTCAGGTTTCGCGTATTTGTTGTATAGTGTTATTTAAGTATCTTCTTGTCTCGTTTAATATTCTTGTTTTCATATTAAAATTTTGTGTAATCTATCTGGGCTAAATATGCCTCAAGCTAAATTTGTGTTTTTGTATATTTATGATAAAAACAAACATTGAAGCAGTCCTTATACCTTTTTTTTACCGTTTTAGACGCATCATTATCTTCAACACATTTTCATTTCTTGACTAAAACTTTAAATATGTAATTTTCCATTTAAATATCCTTCCTCTGTTTTTTTTTTGCAAACTTATGAGTTTCTCGAATAAGACGAACGTACACTCATCATTATGTTTTTTTCATTATTATTATTATTATTAAAAGAAGCCAATAAGTGAAGTATGCAAATTTGTTCTGTCATTAAATCTCTGTAAGATGATATTTTACTTTTAAGGGAGACACTATTAGTACTTGTATTTTTACATTAAAACTTTGTCTTTTACTTTGTGTCCAAAGGCTTTTAACATTTTTTTTTTCTTTCATATAATTTTAATTTTTTCTTCTTCTCCATATTTTAACAGAAGAATAAATTTTTGTCGTACATCAAAAAATATAGATCCATCTCAATATTTAATGGGTGTGAAGTAAAAAATGGGAAAACATAAGCAATTCAAAAGATCAAAGAACTTTTAAAGTTTACTGTTATTCAAAAGTTTTTGATCTTAATTAAAAAGGATGATAAAAATCAAATTTTACATAATTCATAAATGGACGATTTTCTTTAAAAATAATATCATAATAATAAAAATTTATCTTTGACAAACATCAAATGTTTTAATATTTAATTCAAAGTATCCCGTATTCAAATAAAATTCAATTAATCATGATATTATTAAAATTTTCTATTTATTTTCCTCAACAAAAAAAAAAGGGGGAAAGACCAGTTTTTCATTACGCATTAATGGATTTAAAAGTGACTCCTAATATCTCAATAAACAATGCCAAATAAAAATATTGAATTGAAATAAACTTTGTTTTGTATAATTTTATATTTTCACTAAAACTGTGTGTATATTAAAAATTTATAATCAACATGATCATTATGATACTGATATTGAATGTATAATGACACTAAATTTAATTTTAATTTTCTATACTTTTTCCATTGTATTTAGGTGGAAAATTTTGGTTTCACTCCAATTTTAGTTGTATTTTATTTATGAGTCATGGATAAAATCGTTTAATTTAAGAGAAGTTTGAACAAAAGATTGCTGGATTAAGATAAATTTAATGAAAATGACTGGTTCAGTGTTATACTTCAAAGACGTAGTGATTGGTCTGAAGTTCCTGGTTCCTTACTGGAGCCAAAATCTGCATCTGTATCGACAGTCAAGCTGTCATTAAAGCATTGATTTTCTTACAGATTAATTCTTGATTAGTTCTTGAGTGCTTGAGAGGAACCCGTTTCCGGTTTATCAAGACTGATTGATCAGATTGAACCGTACTGACCTCGCAGTTTTAGTTGATATGTTCACTGGTCATTGTACTCTAGACTATCCCCTCAGTTATTTTGACTCAAGAGATCCAAGCGAAACGCTGCTCTGAATAAGAGGAGACTGCTGCACAACTGCTTTGTGTATGTCCCAAGCATGTCAGGCTGCGATATAACACACTGGGTGAGTACTTCCCCAGTATTGATTCCATCATAAAAATAAAGGTGTCTGCCCTGCTAAGCTTTCTGAGCCAGGTCTGGTGGAATTCTTATTACTTTAATTGTTTCTCTAGATTTGGTTCCTTCTTCATCAGAATGATAATAAATGGGTATGCACATTGAACCCGTCTGAAGGTCTTAGTGCTGGTTTTCTTCTGTGAAGACCGCTCTAGAAATTTGATCTGATCTAAATCAATGAGACGACTATTGTTTGTTAACAGTGCTTTAAAATCGAACTCTTAAACGCAATTTCAATTGAAATTGCCTCAATTTTATGCAAATATCTTCACACAATATTTATATAAAATGCATTGTTATATTTAAAAAGGATAAAATAATAATAAATAAATTTGACATTAATTATCTACTAAATTCATACCGATATGTGTTTGTTCAATAAATATTTGATCTGTGATAATAAACAACAAACACATATTCATTTTTCGATTTAATTTATTAAAAAATTTTATTTTCGCAAACATCCGAGTGAGTGAGAGAGAGTAAAAAATTGTTTATTTATCGCTCAATTATTAATAAAAAAAAATCACAGTCCAAAATCTAATGAACTGAAGTAAGTGAAGTTTATCAACTTCAAAAAATACAAGTTTTCGAAATGTGAACACAAAAACATAAAACAAGGGAAAAAATTAAAATCTGAAACTTGTACAATTTGTAATCATGACGGTATCTTGTTAAAAATTAATGAAAATTTTGCTATTGATCAGAACAAAAATTGTACAAGTTTCAGATTTTAATTTTTTCCCTTGTTTTATGTTTTTGTGTTCACATTTCGAAAACTTGTATTTTTTGAAGTTGATAAACTTCACTTACTTCAGTTCATTAGATTTTGGACTGTGATTTTTATTTTTTGTTTTTGAGTGTTGACTAAGACCCCTAACACTCAAAATCAGGCGATACATAAAGCACATTCCTTTAAGAGATGAATGTGATGTGAATGAAAATTTTATGTTGTATGAGAAAATTTTTTTCTGTACATTTTAGATATGAGGTGTCTTAGCAAAGTTGTTCAGATTCATAAGAAGAAAATTTTGGCATGAAAATTTTCCATTTTCCGGAAAATTTCGGAATTTTCCACCTGGTCACCCTATTTTTTTGTATGGACACCCTATAATTTTTTGATCCATAAACACTCCCACACCCGGAAAATTTCGGAATTTTCCACCTGGTCTCACCCTATTTTTTTGTATGGGCACCCTACATTTTTTTGATCCATAAACACTCCCACGCATAATACGAACATAAGTCTAGAACATACTTTGGGTCTCAGATGAACCGTTCGGGCGCTACGCGGTCTTAAAGAAAATAGCGTAACAGCAATATAAAACTTGTAATAAGAGATGAATGAGATGTGAATGAAAATTTGTGTTGTATGAGAAAATTTTTTGCTGTACATTTTAGATATGAGGTGTCTTAGCAAAGTTGTTCAGATTCATAAGAAGAAAATTTTGGCATGAAAATTTTCCATTTTCCGGAAAATTTCGGAATTTTCCACCTGGTCACCCTATTTTTTTGTATGGACACCCTATAATTTTTTGATCCATAAACACTCCCACACCCGGAAAATTTCGGAATTTTCCACCTGGTCACACCCTATTTTTTTGTATGGACACCCTATATTTTTTTGATCCATAAACACTCCCACGCATAATACGAACATAAGTCTAGAACATACTTTGGGTCTCAGATGAATCGTTTGGGCGCTACGCGGTCTTAAAGAAAATAGCGTAACAGCAATATAAAACTTGTAAAAAAAAGTTTTAATGTAGAATTTAAAATCTCAAGTTGCTTGTCATGATTTCGCACATCATTATGTTTTGTTTTAAATGTTAATTAATAAGAGATTTATATTAAAACATACATGGCAACAAAATATATTTATATCGAGAAAACATACAACAACTTAATGAAATACAAATAAAATATATTTAAAATTTCACATGTAAATAAATGTGCGTTGCTTTGCATTATTTTATTATTATTATAATTTATTATGAATGAATTCGGTGAAGTATAATTTGAATCATCATTATAATTATTGTTGTTAAATTTTAATAATGATGAACTTTATTAGCTACACACATAAAACATAGATCGATTAATTTGCTTTACCCACGTGAATTTTCACGTTTTCATTTCATTTGTTTTTACACTTTCAAGGTAAAAAAAAAATTTTGTTAGATAAAAATTTGAAAAAAAAATCATTTTTTTGTGTACTTACTGCATTGAGCCTCATCTGAGCCATCTGTGCAATCTCTATTCATGTCGCACATCCACGCTAGTGGTATGCATTCACCATTGGCACTTTTACATGTAAATTCCTCTGATGAGCAAACTTTTGCTTCTGCAAATAAAAGTAAAAGAAATAGGAAAATGGACAAAAAAAATGTGTGAATAAAATTTTATTTTGAATGAAAATTTGTTATCAAAATTGAAAAAACTACCAAATTAAGTACAAACACCATAATAAATATTATATGATAAAAAGAGATAGGAAGCAAACACAAAATAAAATTCATGTATAGTTAAATTAGTTATTAATCCCAGATGTATTCCACATGCATGATAAAAATCATTTGAAGTTAAATCCGATTTAGGTCCCTAAAATTAAAGAAATTTTATAATGATCTTATTTTAACTCTTTTCAATTCATAAAGGACACGAATTTATCGTGTTTGTTATTTTGATGTCGGTAAAATGAAAATAAAATTGATTGAGATTCCCGTTTTGAACCCCATTTTTGTAGGTTAGAAAAATGGAAATCCTTTTATGGTCCGTAAGCACTAAAAAAAGTTTCTTGATATCGATGACAAATATTTTTAGACACGATTTTTATTATGCATGTTTTTGTTACATTTAAATGCACTACAATTCACCATTGTGGGTAGACGTTTTCTATTTTTCTCCATTATTTTATGTAAATTCATGGTATAATGCAGAAAAATAAAATAAAGTTAGTCAATATTGAAAAGGTAGTTACAAGCAAGATAATAAAGTTACACACAGTAAGTTAGTTGAGCTAAATATAAAAACAAAAAACAAAGTTTCCGAATAAAAAAAGGAATAATTATAACTTTTAATAAGATGTAAACTAGACAACAGTATATAAAAATAGAAAAAATAAGATTATTCAAAAAAAAAAAATTAAACCTAACGTAAAAACCATTTTTTTTTTATTTTCATCATTTCATAAGCAGATTAAACAAGTAAAATTTTGCATTCATTATAAAAGTTAAAATTCATCTCCATATCATACGCTCCTGTTATTATCATAATCATTATTTGGTAAAGTTCCGTATGAGAAGCAAACTACCTTTGCCATGTAACCGAGTATTAAAAGATAAAATTATGATTTTTCCTCAAAATGATTTGCATAAAATTCAAATAAATAAGAATGATTAATTACAGAAAATGCAACAAAATAGGAGAGTTTTTTCATAAAATCTCAATTTTAGTTATACTTTTTATGTTGATACACTGTAAATGCTTTTCTCGTCGCAGTTTTGGCCAAAAATTACAGAATTCACAACTTTGAGCTCATTATTCGATTTCAGAGTAAAAATATTATGTTTTTGAAAGTTTAAGGGAAAAATGACCTGAAACAAAGTTGAAGAGAATATTTCAAGCTACAACTTTGCTGAAGTGACCAAGTCAATATTTTATGTACTAAGATGCCATATAAATGACAAGATACACAATTTTGAGTTGAGCGACAGAAAACTGCGACGGGGAAAACATTTTCTGTGTAATAATAATAAAAATGGTCACAGATGAAATTTTAATTACAATTTTTTGCACAAAAAAATAGAATTTGAAATAAAACAATAATAAAAGTAAATTATTCATTTCAAAAGGTGAATTTAAATTTAAATTAAAATTCAATTGAATTTATTTTAATTCCACAAAAAAAAATCATTGGAATACTTAGCCAAAAAACAAAAAAAAAGTAATTTGAAAATAATATCAAGCAGATTTAATCGGAAAATTTTTAAACTTTTTCATTTCAATTTAAAGTTAAATCTGCATTATTCAATTTTGATTGAATTTCAATGTCAAATACCAGACGTCTCCATTTAATTATATCACAGTCAAATGTATATGAAATTGAATTCAAATAATTCAATTTAAGGCAGAGATCGATGAAATCTGTGACAGAAATTTACAGAAGCAAAAGTTCATTTAAATGGAATTGCATGAATATATATTTAAAATGCACTACTTGGCATAAATAAATTTAATGAAATAATAAAAAAAGAGTGTATTTAAACATTGTTGTTTTTTTAAATAATACAATAAAATATTAACATGAAACAATAACAAAAATTGAAAAGTATGTGTACCAGAACAAGAATATGAATTGTAACAAACAGTACAAGAGAGAGAGACAATATTGTTTGAACATGTATATGATATGATAATAATGAAAATATAAAACAAAGAAATATGAAATTATATTTAAATAAAATGTCTGGCATAGAAACACAATCTACAAATTGTATATGATATTTAAACAAATAAAGATACTTGTAGGTTAAAAGAGTTATGAATTCATTTTCATTTCTAAAGTATTATTATTGTTATTGTTTTTTTTTTCAAGGAACAAAACCAACACACCTGTAGCAGCATTAAACAGCAGCAGCAGAAGAAGCAGCAATATCATAATTTTCTTTAAATTTATTTCACATTCACTTTAATGTACCTGAAGCATTCTTGTGCAGTCATTTAAGGCCATAAAATGGAGATAGTTTGAAGTGTTGTGTCATGCTTTCTTAAAAGCAGACAATATTCACATTGCATAAAATGTGAGAACTGAAGTGGATGAGTTTTGTTGTATTTGTATGAAGGAAAAGTTTCTGGGGTGAGTAAACAATCAAGGTATGTAGCTTTGAGCTGCATTCAATATCAAAGATGAAACATCTTTTGCATAGTTTCTTTTTATTCATAAAGAGAAATATAATTTATTATCATGATGAAGAAAAAAAAATCTTGAATAAACTATTTCATAATTTTTTTATGAGGAGATTTTCATTCATTGTCGTTTTTCTTAGAAAAGAATTTTTTTTACCGCTCATAATAAACTCAGTTATTTAAGAGGAATGCTAGTCAATTTCATTCATCTAATCTAACCTGATGAACTTGAAATCATTATAGGCTGATTTTAGTTGTTCGGACAGTGAAATTACAGTCATTACAGATTTGGGTACTCAGACCAATGAGACGTTATCATCATCATTTGATATTCGAGACAATTGTAAGCTTTATCCATACCCCTTACTAAAATTAGATATGAACAAGTTCCACAGCGAACCCAATGGTCCTATTGTGTTCATACTACTTCAGCCAAAGCTCGGTCTAACGACGTGGAACCTACAATTTATACTATCATTCGATCCAGTCGCCCTCAGGTTTCACTTAGTAAAACTTGAGCACATTCCGAACTCCAAAAACACAAATTAATTTTAACTAGGGACTTGATTCGAGCCTCCGTCGAAGGATTCTTACCAATCATACCAGCCACTTAACCAACTCGGTCAACGAGCTCTCACAAATCAAGTCAACACTGATTTATCTAAATTTTAACACCACTGTCCTTAATTTCCCACCAAGACTAGTAATTACTCACTGCAGGTGTAAAAATTTGCACAATTTTCCACTTATGCGTACAAATTATAATGTAAAAAGATACTGTTTACTACTTAGTTCATCTAGATAATCATGTTTTATTTTCCTTTTTAATGACTTCATTGTGAATAACACTAATAATCTTTTGAAAAACATTATAAAAAATAAACTAAAAGGACAAGTGATCATCATTATAGAAAAACTGTTACATTTTTCCGAGTTATGATGCAAATCATCTTCACTTTACATTGAAAATTTCATTCATTCTATTGCATGACATAAAAAAAAACATGTAAAATAATTTGAAAGCATTCAAACACAATTTTTTTTTTTTTGCAAATTGAATGAGCATACACTAATAGTTTGAACTAAATTTAAAATTTTATATTCACATCACATCACGTCTTGAAACTGGAAAACCACTTGAAGTTGTGAATTTGAAACACAATTTTTCCACATTTACATATTCTGAAACATTTTGATGCAGTGTATCATGTTCTTGTAAATTTGAGACATGATAATCTCAACTTTCTGAATAAAATGTTCTGTATAATTAACAAAAAACCTACCAGACTGACCAAATATAACAACTATCTTATTGTATAAAATGTGGAAACATGGAAATTAACATAATTTTTTTTAATGTAATTTTTCATTATCTGTCCAAGTAAACCGTGGAAATTTATGCAAATTGCTTTTACCTTTGTGCACATGTTTTCTTGTCTCATTTTCGGTATTAATTAAAATTACTTACTACAATCACTCTCATCTGAATTATCTGAACAATCTGGAGATCCATCACACTGCCAACTTTTTGGAATGCATTTATCCCCTTTTTTACACATAAACTCATTATCTGGACAATTTGAAACACGCGTTGCTACATCAGGATAGAAAATTAGTAAAGGAAAAGGTTTTTTTTTGCTTTTAATAGGATTATAATTGTAAAAAAAATTTTCATTAAGAAAAACGATCATGTGCTTGTTTAAGATAATTAATTTTCTTATTTTTACACAAAATTACGTTTTTTTCATTTTAATTTAAAATTAAAAAAATATCTTTACATTACCTAAATGTGTTAGTAATTTATATACTTGCTTTTCTATTTTTTTTTACACTCTTATACATGTCAAATTTACATTTTGTGATTAGTTTGGCTTCATTTAAAAAAAATAAAAATTAATACGAAAAGAACTAAATACAAAATTAAAATAAAACTTTTATGAATTAATGCAATAAAATGAAATAAAATTAAATTAAATTAAATTTAATAAAAAAAGAGTAGAAAAGTGGTAAAGACTTAATCCAGAGCATTTATTTTAACATTAAAAAGCAGATGTTGGAACTAATATTATTTTATACACGCGCACTAAAGGACACTAAAATAAAATAAATAGTTTAGTATAAATATATTTATAAAAGTTAAAATGCATTAGGAAAATATACATAAGATGTGAACGTTGACGTCGCCGTCCTAATGAACACAATAATAATGGAAAATATACAAGCAAATTTAAAAGTTGGTCATTATGCTTATTATATAAAAGAATGAAAAAATTAAGTAGAAAGTAATTATTTAGAAAAAGAAATTAATTACAAGTAAAGAAAAACAGGAAAATTCTATATACACTTTGCACAGGAAATGTTAAAAAAAAATAATTTAAAGGAAAAAATAGTTACATAAATGCATCAAAATGTAACACTGTTAATTATTACCAAATTCAAAGCTATGAATACCACAATGTCTGAGACGTTTCTAAGTCATGGGATCTGGAGTGAATTTCCTATCAGATTTTTACTTCTAAAATTTTAGATCTTTAAGATACCAGCTTTTGAAATTTGCAATTTCTCGATTAACAGTGTACTCATTTTAACGACAATTTATACAAAAAACTGTTACAAGACAGAAAATATCTTCTACTTACGACATAATTCTGGATCTTCATCAGATCCATCACTACAATCTCGTTCTTGGTCACACTGCCAATGCTTTGGTATACAGCGACCATTTTTGCATTTAAATTTGTCGTCAGCACATGGACTATCTGAAATGAAAAAAAATCAAGAAAATAAATTTTCATATAATGTTCAACGATTTGTCAGATTAGTTTTTATCGTTCGTACTTTTTTTTCTTTCTTTCAATATCATATTAAAAACAAACATTATTCAAGATACCAAAAACAAAAAAAAATATTGTATGTGAACGATTATACCTTAGAGAGATTCTACGAGTATATTGATAGAAGTTTGAAACTTCAACTCATGTTACAAAAATGAGAATAATAACAGAAGCTGAAAAAAAAGTAATAATAACAAATAAGATAACAAAGAAAATAACACACTGACGTAAAATTACCGAGGGAACTTTAAACTTTTATTTGCAACTTTTAATATGCATAGACGAGAATATGTATATGAAAAAAAAGAAACTTTTACCCATTACAAAATGATTTGAAATAGACGAAGGAAAAATATAATGTGCACTTTTTTTTTCTTCTATTTTCAAGACATGAATAAAAGAAAATTTAACTAGATTTTTCGCTCAACATTTTATAATAAAAATAATAATAATTATGGTAACTTGTGTTCTTCAATGTCTTATAAACTTTAAAAGTTTAACATTTTCTTGTTTTTCATTACTCTTATCTTTATTAGAATAATAAGGAGAGTACAAAGAAAATCCTTCACCAACACAACCATAAACTTAGCATAATGTCAAAAACTACAAAAAAAAAATTAAGTTTAAAAATGTTTTCATTCAGAAGACAAAAAGCAATAACAATAATAATCTTACAAAATTGTTTAACAAAATGTCCAATCAAACTAATCAATTCTCTTGATGTTAAATACCAACTCATTCACAATGATGATCAGAATGTGTAGCATGTGCAAGCAATAATTTTAAATATTTCATGAGCAAATTCATGCACAAATACACAATAAATATACAAGTACAAGTACAAAATAGACATGTCCTGGCGAGAATCTTGACTCGAGATTCTCGGCCGAGAATAAGCAACTTCTCGACTCTTGATTCTCGACATTTTGTCAAGATTCTCGAGTCGAGAACTTTTATATACCAAAGTTATATTTACCATAACGTAAAACTCTTCTCAAAATCAGTTCCAACAAGAACTTGTGACGCTTTTCATTCTAAAATAAGTTCCGATAACATGTGTTTTTTATTTTCTTGCTATTTCCTCCCATTCGCTCTTTTTTTTGACGAAAAATCAATTTTTTGTATGAAAACACGGTAAATAAAAAACAACTTTCAAGAACAAACATCATACTTATTCATATAAATTGTCATTTTTAAACTTTTTATTTGAAGAATAGGAAATAATTTAAAGTCTTGTTTTTCTCTCTTGTGATCGGTTTTTGGGCAGATAAACAGTTTTCTGTTGAACAAAAGTTTCATATTTTAAGAATAGAAGTTCTTAAATCCTGGGAGCTAATGGAGAAAATAGATTGATAAACGAAGCCGACCAGTTGATGGATATTTTGTGACCTATAACTCAAATCAATAAGAAATTGGGATGTAACCAAACAGATTGACTTCAGGGTGATATTTTGATCCTGACTTTATTTCAAGATCTTAAGTAAAAAATACGAAAATAGCTGATACTTTCTATTTCTTGTTTATAAAGAGATTGTTTCCGCTTTCAAAATATTTCAATAATCCTCATAAAAACATTCAAAAGGACACATTTTTAGATTGTAGTTGAAAATAGATGTAAAAAGGTTCATTTTCTTCATGGTATGTTTTTCTCGATTCTTGACCGAGATTCTCGATTTTTTTGTATTCTCGACTCTCGATTCTCGATTTTTAAAAATTCGAGAAAAAGGACATGTCTAGTACAAAATATATACACATTTTCAAAAATGTGAGGAAATTTCATACACATATAATAAAATTTATATAAACAACAACCCATGTCAAGTACATTCTGGTTGAGCATTTAAAATGTTATTGTTATTCTTGTTGATTCTCCTGTCTTTACTCTGCATCTAAAAATGATGAACATTTTCATATTGAACAATGAAAATTTAGCGCTTTATGAATGATCAAAAGCAAATAATACAGAGAAAGGTCACAATTCATTCCTTATTTACTCTAATGCACTCACGTACCTCAGTTATGACTTGCTTCGATTTTTTTTTCATTATTATTACTATTATGATGTTGTATCTGCCATGTCAATAACGCCACACAAATAAAAAATATTAAATATTTAAACAAAAAAAAATTACCTATAGAGAATGCTAATCGCAGGGATATCAGAAACAGACACAGGATACCATTGTAAAAAAAATAATAATAACATTTTTAAATCAACATGATGAAAAAAGACAAAAACAGATATAAAAAAAACAACGTGATACTAATTTCTTATTTGGAAAATTTGTATCAAAAAAGTAAAATGATTTAATTTTACCTTAGGGTGCGACAAATATTATTTTAGTCAAATTCCAATTCATTTTTTACAATCATTTTTTTTATCAGCTCATTTTATATTAATTTTTAATTTATGAAGATACTTGATTAAGTTAGGGATGCGCTGTATTTTGTTTACTTTCATGGTTTTAATTATTTCTATCATTTTAGAGTGCATTACGAAAATCAACGTAAATGTTCGATGGAAAATTTTTTATTTGTGTTACTATACAAACATCATCATCGAAATCTTCATAAAACATTAATCGTGAACGACATACACGACCGCATTTCTATGTATAGAATTAGCCAATTTTATCAAAATTTAAAACTGACTGATACAAAATCTTCAAAAATATCGTTTCATTGTGTTTAATCTCTTTTTTGGATTTTATATCGTTTTTGAATTTTGATTGGTGACATTTTTATTGATTGGTGACATTTTTTCAATGATTGGCGACATTTTTTCAATGACTGGCGACATTTTTCCAATGACTGGCGACATTTTACAACGATTGACAACATTTTGTTAATGATTGGCAACATTTAATTTTTTTTGGCGAAATTTTGTTAATGATTGGCGATATTTTTAAATGATCGTAAATTGTCTCAAAGTAATATTCAAGTTCTTCATAAGCCAAAATCGAGAGCGAAAAAAATATTCAATTTAATTTAAAAAATGTTATTATTTCTGAATATAGCCAACCTCTATTCATTACTTTTTTTCCTTTATTCATAGTTAAATAGCTAATATTGACTTTGGTAAAAAGACGTTGGTTTCTATAAATCACCATGAATGTTTTATTAGAAATTCGTGTAAATTATGACATTTTTTATTTTCATTTTCTATTTTTTTTGTAAAATGATGTTGATATAAACTGGATATAAAAATAATTATAAATCTGTATAATAATGAGAAGTGACTTTTCCGTATTTTTTCTTGAATTATTTTATTGCATTTGACAGTTTAATTAACTAAGTTCATAAAGTTTCCCTTCTTCAATTTTTTTTATCAAACGATTTTTACATTTCATAAATTAAAATTATGCACCAACTCTCATTTATCAGGAAATATTGGAAAAAAAAAATCATTGATTCATAAAAGGATTGATAAATGAAAAATCAACCATAAATTTTAATCGATTTCAACACAAGGAAATATGAAGAAAATGTAATTTAAATGTAAATTCTATCCATCAAGGTCTCTGGTCCACTTAACAGAGAAAATGTGTTTCAAAATTGTAATTAACTGTAATATTAATAATAATAATAAACAGCTGCATTTGCGTAATTATTAAATTGACCTTAAATCATAGTTTTAACAACGTATTAAAATTCATGTTTTGTTAAATGTCATGTTAAAATGCAATTCAACCTAAAAAAATCTTATTGTCTATAATTTGCAATTGACCAGGCAAAGTTAAATTATTATTAAGAAGAAAAAATAAGTGAAATACATGTAATTTAAACCAGTTTCATGTCTGATGCCTTTCATTGTTGTACTTTTATTTTTATCTTATGTTCACTTCTCTTTCTTCTCTTATTTTTATTGAGATAAAAATTTATCATCGTTGTCATCGAATTATAATAATAATCAATATATATTGAAATGAATTCATATCATTTATGGAAGGCGTCATTCATGAATGACGAGTCCCTGTGCGTCCTGAATTCGAATAAAAATATTAAAAGGAGCTAGACACTTGTCCAATGTCCAATGCAATAAAAAATAAAATATTTCCAGATTTCTCGATAGATGTTCAAGGTTTCGTTAATATCTTATATGGATGAGTCCAGAACAATATTAAATTCATCACATAACCTTGCCCAACCATATGAGTTAAACAGGTTGATGGTATGAATGACATGTATTGTCTTTTCATCAAGCATAAGAAAATAAATTCTTGGAATACATAATAAAACATTCTATTTTTTACATATTTTTTTTTTGTTGTTGTACAAAAACACCCAGGAACCATACAATGAGACAAACTAAAATTAATTAATATTGAGTGGATGATACTAAATCTAAGAACATAGTGACATGATTAATGAAGTGAGTCGTATTCATATAAGCATATATGTGTAATTAAAGACTTGGGCGTTGTAATCTTTCGTCAAACAAACAAAAAAAAGGTTTTCATATGGATGTGAATGTTAAGTAAATATAAAAGAATTAATATAAAAAGAATAAATGTATATTTAATATCATCATTTTATTTCAAGTCAACATTTATTCTAAGAGTTTGTTTTTATCTAAATTTAGGCTTTCGTTTACTTTTCTGTTTTTCCTTTTGAGAAAAAAAAAGGTTAATATTGAATAAGTCTTTGACGATTTATTTTTTAGCATATAAAGAGTGACATCTTTAAAAAACATATTACATGACACGTCCTTTCAACAAACACACACACACACACAGACATTTTGTTCGAACTTTGGACAATAAAACACATGCTGTTTTTCTTTTATGCTATGGCTTTTATCATTACTTATAATATAAAATGGATTTGTATTCATCTGTGAAGAAAATGACTGATATTATTGTATATTTTCAATGTAAAATATCTTTTTAAAGTTAAATCCTTACTCAACTTTTATTGTATATCTCTTTGTTATTGCACAACTTTTTCATTTTAAATGTTCAAGTCAAAATAAACCCAAAATAAAGAACATTACTTTTGAAAAATAACTTTTCTTTGAGTTGAATTTAGTTTGATCCATGTTTTCAAACAATTTCAACCGTAATTGAATTGAGATGTAGCATTTAAAGTTTAAATATTTCTTTTTAAATTGCTATTGAAATAACAATGATAAGAAGATGTAATAAAATTTTCAATAAATAATTAAAACAAAATTTTCAAATGAAATCACTCTTAAAACAAAACTTGTTGTAAATCAACTTTGATACGAAAAGTTTTATCTTTCATTTGTAACAATTTACTGAAAATGAAACCAATAATTGTATTTTAACATTCAATTGTTAAAGAAAAATTATTTTCTCGTAAAACTAGTTCGTTGATGTGACTTTTTTTGGTTTTAATATCAAACTCATGTTTCATTTCACATTCAATGACAACATATTTGAACATCATTTCTTACTCAAAACAACACACACACATTTATTGTTGAAATGGAAAAGAAACTGTCTGATGGAGCATGTAATGAAACTTGTTTTAAAAATACACACAAGCACACGTAAACTCATTTAATATTTCCATGTTTAACAAGACAGTTTACAATCCGAAACATGATGAGATGAAAACCCGTAGTGGGACAACATTTTTCAAAGAACAAATTTTTAATAAGATTTTTGACTCTTAAAGGGTGTGTATAATGTCAAAATATAAGTTGAAAAAAAATAAAATATATACGAAAAATATTAAAATATTTCTTGTTATCTTATCACAACTTGACAGGTGTTGGGAATTTGTAAATAAATGAATATGAAAAATAAAATAAAAAGTCTCTTCATTTTCATCTTTTTTAAGTTATTTTTCAATCTCTCGAGACCATATGTCAAGAAGGAAATTTTTTCATTTCACATTAACTGTGTAAAATTAATTTTTGGTAAATAAAATCAAAAAAATTTCTTGTCGTGTGAAAATTGTACAAGATAAGACAAAAAAAATCTTAGTAAAAAAATGGTGAAAAAAATTTAAACGTCAATCATTTTTTTATTATTTTTCTGTTTTAGGCCCTATGGTGATTTACTTATCTCATTACTTTATTTGAATAATGCTTGTTAAATTTTTTTTATGATAACAAAATTTCCATATCAACATGATGAAATGTAATTTTTCAATATGAAGCACTCAAGTAACTGAAGAGGCAATAAAATACTTTACAAAAAAAAGCAAGTAACAAGGATCTACGAAATACAACGAAATTTAATAATAAACAAAATTATATTTTATTGGTTATGATCAGTGATGTCACGATATAAGTTCCCTAAAACCGGTGAATGTTAAGTTATATTTTTTTTATTACCGCTTGAAATTAAATCAATTATGATTAAAATAATAAGATTATTTCACTCAAGATTTTTTGTAACATCTTTTCAGTATTCACAATAATATTTACATGAGAGACCTAGCTAAATCTAACTATAACAACTACAAGAAAGAATTTTTTTTTCATTGAACAAATTAAACATTTTTGTTTCTTTTTTAATTAAGCTTTTGCTCTCTAATTATTAATTTTGAGATCAAAAACTTTAATTCTATAATGAACACTAATCCACTTCTTTAACTCTTTTTCTCGTAAAAAGATTGACTGTATCTTAGTTGGATTTACGGAGATTTTCTATAAAGTGAAGTATCTTTTAAATTTGTTGGCATAATGTTCGAGAGCCGTCATTATAGTTTTAGCATATCTTGATGAGGCATAAAATGCAGTATCATCCGCAAATTGCGCTACTTCACAGATAGTATGTGATGGCAAATCGTACGTGAAAATATTATACAAAACAGGTGATAACACTGCCCCTTGTGGGACTCCGAATTTGATCTGATGTGTAGCAGAGCGTTTGTTTTCCATGTGAACGGTGAACGATTTGTTGTTCATAAATGATGATTGATTTTAACCGACATGACGAGAAATAATAAAAAAATATTTTTTCAGGGAATCACTGGTCACAATTCACTTTTTTGCTTTTAAATTAAAAATACTTCAACTCAATTGTGCTTTCATTTTGATTATTAAAAAATGAAATTAATTAAGTGAAATAATAAGTGAAACAACGTAAATATTTTATTATTAAATTTCGAGTTATCATTCACGTTTTAAAATTCAAACAAACAAAAAAACACTCTTGAAAAAATTTATTTTATTATAATTTTTAATTTCATAAAAGTATTTTCTGATAATTATTATACTTTATTGTTTATAATTAGAAGAAGTATGTCAAGAAAATTTTCATTATTAATTTGATTGCCTTCGTCATTATGATTTCCGAAAATTTATATTTGAAATATTGTTAAATCATTGTGTTTCAGAATAATTTTTTGCTTTTTTACCGTAGGCAGGTGATATGTAAATAAATCTTGAATTTATTTTCAAAAGTAGGGGTAAATTAAAATATGAAACAGCAAAAATTGTTTAATAATAAAAAAAAGGAAATGTTAAAATAAATTAGATGAATTAACTTTGTGTGTTCAAGATACATTTAGAAGGAAAAAAGAAGGAAAGTGATACTTTAATACTCTGATGTTTTGTTGTTTGTGTTTCATTTGAAAATTGTTGCTTTTGAGATGATTTTCATTTTTTTCTCTTTGTCTTTTTTTTTGTTTGTGTGTTTGTAACTTTTATACTATAAAAAAAAACATGAATGAAGATAAAATTTTCAAGAAATTTATAATGAATTTTTTCTTTCCTTATTTCTTTTTTCTTAGAAATTCTTGTTTCTGAGGTTCTTCCTACTCCAAAACAATCTTTCATTTAAAAAACTAAATTTTTTTCTTAATTTAATTTGCCATGTAGTACAAAACTTAATCATACTCATATTACGAGTTGTATTTCAGCCGTTTGAACTTTGACTTTTACATTTCAGTACAATTTATTGTTGAAAAGAATTATGGAAGAACCAAGGTGATTTAATTCGAAACGATGGTTTAATTTTCAGTTCAAATGCATTAACTTGCAAATAATAAAAACTTTTCTAGTATTTTCTCTGTCTATTCATAGAAATAATTTTACTCATGATGTATTTTGCATAAAGATTATTTTAATACACCATGAAAAATCTTTTGTTTTTGTTTAGGCTTTATTATTATTAATAATCATAATTGTAATGATAATAATAAAAAATGAATCCGAAATTTTCAACAACATAAAATGTTTATAATATGCAAAATATAAAAATAAAGGGGCTTATTATACAAAACAAACGAAGTCAAACAATATGACTTAAATCCTTTCATTATATTACGAAGCACACACACACACACACAAAGAATATTATAACTCAATCCTTAAAATTCATACAAACACACCACACACCGAGTGTTTATAACACACAATATAATTATTTTGATGTTTTCCTATAAAACTGGGTAACAATAATAAAGGAAACAAATAATAAAGAAAAAAAAAAACGAAATATCAGAAGCAGCAACACAAAGCCACTAAAAAACAGTTAAAAGTATTATGATAATAATATAATAATGATGTTGAAGGTTCAAAATCAGAAAATATATTAACATTTTTAAGTACTTTTTATATGGAGCTTTATATATTTTACAGGAATTTTATAGAAGGTGGTGTAAAGTAAATTAGTGTTGTAATTTTAAATGACCTTTCTTGTATACACAAAATTTATACACAAAAAATAAAAGTACTAACAAGATACAAAATATATTAAGAAAGAGAAAGAGAGTTTTACTTACGCACTCAAACCAAATTTAATTGTGCAGCTGAACACGTTTGTTTATCTGTTTTTTTTTCTTGCTTTGAAACGGAGAAGGATAAGATAAGAAAATTATAGTAAAGAAGAAGGAAAACTTGAAATGTTAGCATTAAATTGGGAGTGTAAGCGCATTTTTATATGTCATTCAATCAGAAGGAAAAAAACAGGGATCAAATGGACTAGGCCAATGCCCATAGTAGGCAGGAGTGGATTGAAAATTATTAACGACCCTGGCATTTCTACAAAATTACGCTAAACTTAACTTTTACAAGACGATCGACTGCGGCCATTCTGTCATTTGCCAGATTGCCCGTATGGACAATCAACCACTAATAGTAGGGGAACTTTTTTATCAAAAATCTGTAAGCACCTAAGCAAAATCCATAAGCAACCGTTGATAAAGTGAATCGGGCCATTTTCTCCTCAGATTGACTTCCTTTCAAAAATTTCCCTAGTTTAAAACAGACAGAGCAATGAAATTCATTTTTTTCCATACAAAGCATAACCATCTTATAATAAGATAGTAATTATTTTTATTCGCCATTATCATCAAGGATTTTCATTTCATCTTAAATGGAAATTATATATTTTATGTATACAATTATTCGAGCAAAGACGTGACATTTGATCAGCATTTCTATAAAAAAATATAAGTAATCCGTTTAACTTGAAATTAGGTCTTACCTTTACTTGAGCGCCCTAATTGACTTTGTGGTATTGCTGATTGGACATATCCTATTACTAATATTAATGCAAAACAACCGATAATCCAATAGTTTTTCCACATTTTTACTTCTAATATAAATATTTATTTGTTTTTTACACCAATAACAACGTTTTTTTTTTATTTCACTTTTTTTTCAATATTTTTCTCGTTTTCAATATTATTATTGTATTTTTTTTATGTATAATAAAAACTCTTTTCACGTAAAGGTTTAAATATTGTTTATCCCAATAGTATTAAGAACCCTTTAAAAATAAATAAACAGCCATTTAGTAATATATTTTTTTTATAATATCTATATATGGTGTATTTAAAGCCCGTATTTAGAATACAAATCACCTATATAAATTGCGTAAATACAATAGAAAAAAAATAAGGATATTAGGATAAAAATAAGCAAACACACTCATACACACACTCAAACATCGTTTTCAATATTTAAAAGTCAATACATTTAAAGCAATAAAAAAACGCATACACGTTCTCACAATTTTTTATCATTATTATATTTTTTTTTTGTCATCTTCGATGTATTTTAAAAAAAATGCGAAATAAAAAGTATATTGAGATACTAACACTTGTGCTTCTTTGGTCTATTCTCCCTTTTCTTATTTCCTAGTGAAATACAAAATAATAATATAATCAGAAGCACATTCAGCCTTATAGCTAGGAGGATTTTTCTGTTTGTTCATTTTTTTTTACCATCTGTTATGATGATGCTCAACTGTTTGTATATGTGTGCGTATGCTTATTTTTCCTTCTATTTATATTTTTCTTCTTCTTCAACTTTATTGCTTTTACTTGAGAGATACAACGAAAAAAATATATATATATGCTCAGATTGTGACTAGATATTATTATTATTATTATTAAAATTTGTTTGTGAAACTTTTTTTTTGTGTTGTATTCCTTATTTTATTTAAACTTAATTTTTGTTATTCTTGTTATTTTAATGCCAGTTTAGCACTGCACTTACACACGATTGTGCCAATTTTTTATGTATATCAAAAAATTTTAATATTTCTTTTCTGAAATTTTATTCTTCATTTCCTACTTTTTTAAATTTAATTTCATATCTTTGAAAAAATACAAAAAAAAATAATTTTTTGCTCATCAAATCATTTGAAGTTGATAAAAAAAATTTTTTGTTCAGATTTAATTTAATATAAATGATAATAAATTTTCACCCTTAATTATTTAAATTAATATATTTTTTTATCATATAATATCATAAAATTTAATTAATAACTGATAAAATATGAGACTATAAAACATACACTTTAATTAATTGAGTAAAATTCATGTTGTGGTTAAATGATTAATTTGGTTTATTTAAATTTTGTATCTGACAATAAATTTTATGTTTATTATTATAATATTTTTTTTTAGCCGCATATAAATAATAATAATAACAATAAATAAATGTATCGCGATTACTTATTTTATATTATTATTTGAACGTCTGCACAGAACCGAGATCAAAGTAAAACTGAAATGAAAAATAAACTGGATGTTGTGTGTACAAAACTGGTCTACTCTTTGTTTGAATACAAAAATAATAATGTGTGATATAGTAGACATTCATATGGAAAGTGGTAGCGGATTGCTGTCTCCTTATTTTGAGTATGCTTAAATGAAGAAGAGAGTAGCCATAGAAGCTGAGCACAATTGAAAATGAAATTGTTAAAAAAGATGACGAAGATACTAAAAAGAAAGACAACTCAACATTATGTGAGAGTATCAATAATAATAATGAAAATAAATACGGAATGGATGATGAAAAGTGAGATGAACATTGGCGCAGACGCATAACTTTATATGATATAGTCTGTATATGGTTGTAAAAATTATGTGCTACCAAGAAATTTTTGTATATATAATTATAGTTGGACACTTTAACATATATTTACCAGATGAAACTGATTTGAATCTAATCAAATACAAATAGACAGATGATGTCTCACATAGTAAAGGACACATACGATAGTTTTTTTTTGTCTGAACTGTTTTGTCTTTTACCATTCTTATTCTGATATATAATAAGACATTACATGCTATCACATATTCTTGAAAGCTGTAAAATTGTTATTGACAAGTTATTGATATTATTGAAAGAAATGAAACATTATATAAATATATTTTGCTTATCAATGCAATTTAACACATACTCTGACAACAAACATGATTAGATATCAAATATTTCTTATTTTGGCGCCTTTCAATAGAAATGACGGACAGTGAAAATATATGCGAAACAATTTCAATCAAATTCCTTCTCCAAAATGAGATACCGCAAAGCCTTATCACGATGAAGACAAATATTTTAAAGGAAATCAATCAGATTTTATCAAATTCTTGCACGATCTTGCAAACAGTTTCCGTTTTCGTTTTCTTTTGAAATAAAACATTTTTCATTTGTATATCCAAAGAACTTGTCATACATCAAATTGACACCTGATCCATTTAATTTATTTTATTGCTGTCAATTTGGTTTGATGTCAATTCATAGAATTTGGTAATAGACTGTTAACCTCTTTAAAGAGAGAGAAATTGTTGTGTATAATTTAAATTGTTTCTTGTTTTTTAGGTTAATGTCAAAAATATTAATTTGTTCTAGTTCTGTTAATCACAATTAAAACGTAAATTATTTTGTCTAATATTTCCCAGTTTAAATGAAATTTAAATAAATACGTTTGATAATGAAATTGAGTTAATGTACTCGATTTGTGAATCACAAATCAAAGCCATGATACGCAAAATGAATTACGCGTATTTAATTTTTATTATTAATATTTTTCATATAATATTAATTTATATTTTTTTATTTTAAGTGGCGCGTTTCATTTTTTTTCTAAATAATTGTAGAAGAAGAAATTTTTGATATTTTCTTTTACACATTTTCTGTCTACAATGGATTTTAGGTACAAATTGCACAGATAGAGTGAGAGTAGATTAAATTTGAAGCTATTATAAGGGTTGTCAATCAATCATAAAGAAGAACATATTATTGTGACTTAGATAGAGTGGAATGGTTAAAGGAAGACAATGGGTCGATAAAATACAAGAAAAAATATATGTAGGAGTTGTTTGAAATAAAACAACAAAAAACTTATATCACTTACACACAGATAAGGATTTACACTTGAGTTTTTATTTAATAAAAAAATTTTTTTGAGTGATTTAATTTACTCAACAATTGAAGTGAATGTGATTGAGTTGCTTTGAGCACATCTGATCATTAAAGACTAAAAATCCCGTAGGATTGACATTAAATTTTAGTTTGATATCCATCCCTTAAAAGCTAGGCATGATATTACGTTTTACTATTTCTTAATAATTTGATTTATATTCCTACAGAGCCATTTAAAAGCTTTAACTTAAAATTTGTATACAGAAAACGACAATTAACATTAAAATATATGTTGATACCTAAAAACCTCATCCTTTTCCCCATTAAGCTTGTTTCTAACACATTTAATTCCTCCTTTTAATGATGTATTATTTCATTATAAACGACACAAAATTTTCTTCCTCTTCTGTAAAATACACAGAGAGAAACTGCTGATGAAAGATGAATTTTAAACATTTCCTTGTAAGTTTATAATGAATAATTTTCTATACATACATTTTTGATACACGTAAACTATATTTATATATTTGAATGTAACCGTATATTGATCTAACTTTAAACAAATAAATCCTTTTTTCCTTTGAAAGTATTGAGCAAATGAAGAAAATATGACATTTTAAAGGATGTAACTTACAAAATGTTTCTTTGTTATCCATTGATTCAGATCGTCTTCTGATGATATCATATTTTGTATTGTTTTTATTATGATTATCAAGAGAAAAAAATCATAATTTTAAATGAAAGAGCCTGATTTAATCAAATCTTGTTATACTTGTTATTTGGAATCAACAAAATATGTCTGTATTAAACACACACATCACAAACTAACTTTGAGTTTAAGAAGCAAAAAAAATATATATGTGTATAAAATTTTAATCATGGAAAAGCACGAAAATATTTATATAATATACAGATGATTTGTTGTATTTTTGCAGTCTCTCTCCGTTCTCTTACACAACATATTAGGAAAAATTTACATTTTACATCACAAGCAGATGACGCATCAACAGCACAGTACTAAATTACCAAGTTGTTAAATTTACTGTGTGTGTATATGGAAAAGTTGTTTTTTTTTATTATTATTTTTTTTCATCCTCTTATTACTCAATGACTTTACATTTAGACAGAATGAAGAGTCCTACGTTGGTGGTGTAGCATGATAGTAAATGATAGAACAATAATGTTTGGAAAATTTTATTAGATATGACAAGGATGTATTACTTGAATATGAATGAGATATTTATTACCAAGGGCAGGTGTAGCCGAGCAACGTCAAATATTAATTCTATTTTAAGAAAACTGAAATTCAATGTCACATGCGAATCTTGAAATATGTATTAAATTTCACTTCTCATCTTCTATAATTATAATTTCTTCAATGACATTCAACTTTTACGATTAGAACGACAAATTTTAACATGATTTTATGAGGGCGTATCAAAAAATTATTGAATACTGATTTGAACATGACAAATAATGTAAATCTATCTGCAGGCAATATCAAAAATGTAAGTTAATTAAATTGGTACACAGTGTTTTGAGTTTAGCCAAATATTGACTAGAATGAGGCTGCATGGCTGCAACAATTTAAATTAACCATAACAAGCTTTAAATTTTGTAAAGCAATACGAATATTGAAGAAATTCATCAAAACAAATCCAATTTAAGTCGGTAATCGATCAAAATTACAAATTTATGATACACTCTAAGTTAAAAACACCCCGCAGTACAAATTGATTTGGTCGGCAGACGGAGATCTTTGTTTGACGCTCACAGCACGTTTGATAAATGCTATTTTTATCGCATTTCTTGTTAATTTCGATAAAAATTTCGAACATTATTATTTTTTGTCTATGCATATTATGCGGGGTTGTCTGCGGGGCGTTTTCAACTTACAACGTAAGCTAGCTAGATTACACGTTCCAAATTTCCTATGAAATCAATTCCCTGTAATCTTCATTTCTCATGAAAATGAAGCAAAGTTCTATTGTTTCTCCATGAAGGTATTTTTTTTTGTTCAATTATGGAAAAATTTTATTAATACAAAAGACAAATAATATCATTTGTCATCATTTTATTGCAAAACAAAGCAAAATTGGTGAAATAATAAATTAAAATTAAAATTTATACAAAATTTGTTATTTGCTATTATCACAATCTGTTGTTACGAATACGGAATTGTTTTATTACATTTAGGAAGTATAATAATTTTGAGATTGGGCAATAATTAAGTATGAATAAATTTAATTAAGTAAGCAAGACGTCTTGATAACCTTTTCCCAAATTGAATTTTAGAATGCACATTTAAAATTCTCTTTGTTTGACAAAAAAAAGAAAAAGTTTAATTTTAATAATAAATATAAATTGATGATAAGGGTTAAGTTCACGTTATCTGTAACTAACAGATGAATTGCGGTATTTCGTATGATGTTAAAAATAATTTTATTATGACTATCAGTTATTGATTTTGGTGAAATATTCTACCAGAATAAATAAGTAAATACGCAAAAATAAAGTTAAATTGTAAAAATTTACTTTGACCCCTTTGAAAGCAAATAACTGACGTCGTCTTATCAAATGCCTGGAATAAAAAAAAACCAAAAAATATGACACACTTTAATGTGCGCAACAAATCATAATACTCATAATCGCAAAAATATTATTATTATTATTTTAAAGTGTTATTTATTAATGTTTAGAATTAAACGTATATGTCATTATCAATTTTGACACACTTTTTCAAAAATATTCATTCAAAAGATTCATGATATCAAGTAACGATTCGTGAAATGAGACATCTAAATATAGAAGAAATTTCATAAATTTAAATTTTTTTTAAATTTAATAGTAAATGTGTGATGCCAGTGAATTACAGGGATAAGCACAATGAAACTACAATTTATCAAAGTCGGAACATATTCACTTGATTTTCTTCTTTAAAAAAAAATGATACTACATCCACAGATGTCTTATGTGCACGCGTTAACATGTTATATCGTATCGTGTTTTATGTTATCTTACTTAAAAATGTACAATATTCATTCTGACGATATGATGAAGTTTTTTAAGGCAAAAAAAAATAACAGTAAATCATATGAAGAGTTAACATGTAGTGGAATAATGATGATTTAAAGGACTTTAGACTTTAAAATTGTGATTAAGATGAAAAAAAGAGGATTTTCTTTAATCTTAACTGAAATTAATGGTCTTTTTAACAAATTTTTACTTCAAGAGTAATTATTATGACATGAAATTTTTTTTATATCAATTAATAGACCGAGCGGACTTGTTTGCTAACGTAAGTTTGAATCGGGAGTTTTAACGAAATTGAACAGAGTCTGAGAACAGATTATTGAGATTAGATTAACACTAAACTTAACTTTTACAAGACGATCGACTTTGGCCTTTCTGGCATTTGCCGTATGGTCAATCCGCTGAGATCAATTTAGGTACCAAAATATAAAAATTTCAGGAAATAACTTGAGCGTATTATTAAAGGACCAAATGACATTTAAAGGACTGATGAAATTTTTCAGCGCGGTTCTCTCAATTCAGATTCCATTTAAAAAGTCTGCCAACCCTTGTACAGTGATTTCCAACTATGGATGTATCTCATTCATTAGTAAGAAATTCACTTCACTGCTTGCCACTTTAGCGCCACAAATTATCGTGACCACAACAGGACTCATCGAGACCGCTGTGGTGCCCTTGTAAAACCTAATCTAACTATCGCAAAAAACCAATTTTATATCAAATTTTAATCATAATTAGAATATAAACTAGTTCAAATTCAACACAAAAACCAATTGAAACTAGACAGTGTCTGGATTAAATATGAGCAATTAATTAAAATTTACATATAATTTTATCACACAAACTATAATTGTAATAAAATTAAACGAGTAATTTTCTACCAAAAGTAATTCTCCATCAAAATACTGGTTTTACACAAATAACTCACTACGCGCTTCATATGCATAGTTAAATAAAAATTTTCTCGAACACTGTAATTATTACTTGATGGCTAATTCATGTGTTCAGTAATTCCGATAAAATTTGTAATGCCAACATGGTCTGATGCAACATTGTCTAACGATTGATACAGAAAGTTTTTGAATTACACATGTTTTATGTTGTATTTTTAGCGTATGTGTGATTTTAAATCAATCATAAGTTAAAATTATGACGAAAATGAATTAAAGAAAGAAATGATATGAATTGAAATGAAATATAAAGAACCGGTTTTGTTTTATTTTACTATATAGACAATTATTTGTACAAATTTCGTCTCAATTGAGTTTATGAATAATGTTAATTATCCGAAGAATTTGTGATAAATGAATGAAATAATGGAATGAATAAAAACTGGGTAAACAAATACAGAAATAGAATAAAAAAAAAGAGATAGGAGGTATTTTATCCAAATATATTTCTGACAAAACGTTTTCTAACAATAAAATAATGTAAAAATGATAGGGATATCACTTGACTCTTCGTCTTCCGCTTCGTTTTTATTGTTATTACTGTTATCATCATTTTGTATACCTTTATAAAATAAAGAGTACTGATAGGTATTTACAATTCAAAATTGTGTTGCCAGTTTCCTCATATTAGGAGGACTATATGGGGCAAAATGAGTTCCAGCAATCATAGGGGTGGCATTTTGATGCTTGTAATGAAACTGAGAAAGCTCAAATGTCCCATTTATACTCAAATTGTGTTCAACCTAGATTAAGATGGGGACTCATTGACATGTCAGAATAAAAGATTAGGCCCTCTGATGATTATATGGACAGCACAGTGGAATCTACTGATATCCTGTTAGGAGGGTTGAAAAGCCGCAGCATAAATTTAAATCCTTCATTCTCATAAAAAGGCCTGTTAAATACTTTTTTGCCCAAAAATTAAATCCTTGCATGAAAAATCCAATCGTTCTCTGGAATTTTTCATAAATAATTCAATTTTATTTACATTCTTCATACACAAAAAAGAATAATTTAAAAGTAAAATCAACCAAAATTGGAACATCCTTTTATTGGTGTATCTATCCATATAACACAACATACTTTTTATTAAGACGATGATGTCTCTTAAAGAATATACCATAGATTCTCTAATGACGTTTTTATTACATTGCAAATTGTTATCATTTACTTTTTATGTGAGTGAAGATAGTCTCTTCCCTGGTAAGTTACAGCAACTTGATCTATTATTGTTTTTTTTTTACGTTTGTATATTTTATTATAACAAAGGCTTTATTTATTACAATTGAACACACAAACAAACACACTGTATAGATATATATTCATTTCATAAGGGTATTACAATCATCAACCAAAATAAAAAAAAGTGGTGAAATATTGTGTTCGGTACATAAAACAAATCAATTCAATTGTGTGTATAACAAAAAACGCCTTCGATATAAATTTGATATTTAGTTTCTTATAACATTTCAAATATAATATAAATTTTCAGGAATTTTTTTTTTGTTTTGTTAAAATCAGGTATTATACATAGATTTGTGTATGACAGCAAATGAATCGAAAAAAAACTTTGTGAATTGATGACAATTTTGTGTGAAAACGTGACTTGTTTAATAAAAAATCAAAAATAACAAACCATTTATTTTCCGAATTTAGACACATACACACATTTCATACACACAGGTGTTTGTATGATTGAACAAAAAAAAAATAAAGAGAATTTTGATTTTATCTATGAAAAAGGAAGGAAAAGTGTTTCACAATAACAATTTTCCATCATCACCTTTTTGTACTTAAAAGTTTTGTTTTGTATGAATGTATGTGTGTGTACGTGAGAATTAGTATATTTTAGATAAAAAAAAAATAATATTGTAATCATAAAAAAAGGGTTAAAACTTTGGTGCCTAAACTTTTTCTTATATATTTAAAAAAAAAACATTTTACTCATAGAGAGGTCTTAACACCCATTAGCCAAATTTACACATACTACTTTTAATTAAATGTCATTTTGTACCATATTTTTCACCATTATAACATCATTAACTTTACGTTGATGCATATTTTACACCTGAATTTCACCTTTTCTCTTCTATATGTTTTTTTTTCTCCTTTATTTTAAATTACAACACTAGGCTAATGTTAGAAGTCAGACAAGCCATACACATAAGTTAATGTAGATTTTATTAGGTTTTTCACATGTGACTTTGCAACATCAATATCAAAAGGAGCAAAAATTATACACAACTATTATATTTAACAGCATGTTAGAAAAGTTAACATACATTCATCCGTAAAAAGTCATTTTGCTGCTCGCATATTCTCTCTGTACTTTATTTATGTATTTCTGAGATATTCCACTGGAAATGGGTTTTTCTTTTTAATAATTTAAACGCGATACTACCTCACAGATTCATATCACAATACACACAAATATGAAATTTACACATCCTGTGAGTGAAATTCCTCAGCTAAATATTAGAGACATTTTATATGTTTACATATAATATGATAATGAGCGTAATTTTTACACTTATTTGCATCAAGCACACATGTTTATTTTACAAGAATTGTGTTATGAAGCGAACGGGTTGGAATTTATCACCTCTACTTAATGTTACCTTTTTATAAATGTTATTGCACATACATTATCAGATCACAACAAACTGCGAATTTTCCACTTGATAAGTGAATGCTCAGATTTTCCTTGTAAAAATAAAAATGAAAATGTTATTTTATATAATTGCAGTTAGTTTTAACATACATAGCAACATAACACCAGCATAAGATGAAAATAACTAGTGCAGTAATATTTATTATTATTGTTTGTTTATCTTATTCATTTATTTATTGCTTGTTTATCTGCGCAACTACAAAGTTTCAAGATTTAATGTAATTTTATTTATTTTATGTACTTTTTTCAGTTTCTTTTTATTTTATTTAAATTCAAATAAAATAAAAAAAAATATTTGTTGCATAACTCTAGGGGTTTAAATGAATATATAAATGAAAATATGCCTGTTAACTATTGTGAATTTTATTGAGTTAACAAAACACCTTCAGGATAAAATCAATTTAACGGTTTTAAAATAAAATTAATCAAACTTTGTCGAGATTTTGATTTTTGAATGAAGATTTGAATTTTATTGACAACAAAGTTATATCTGAGTCAAAATGGAATTTTCTTATGTAAATTGAGGGTTTAAACTTAACAAGCCTCAAACGTTGCACACCCTTGCAAGTTAATACAATGCTCCAAAATATTTTAACTTCCTGAAAATTGTATTGCAACTTTTTTTCTAGATTATTTAACTTGAATTTTTTTTTTCATGTCATCCAAATCAAGTCAAACTTAAGCTAAGAACTTAAAATAAAATAAAATTTACTCGAATAGTTTTTATTACACTTTACAATGGAATATTTTTCAATAAGTTATTCATCAAACGTCTATCGCATTTTTTTTTATCATTTTTCCGTTATTTTCTTTTATATTCCATAGAAAACTCGAACAAAAGAATAAAAAATTGAGAAAAAAGAACAAGCTGAACTTTTCAAAACTTTTTTTCTTCAAATTCCATTTATTTCGATAAACATACTAAACATCAAGAAGAGATTTCAATTTTTTTTTTCTCTAAAATGCTTGGTATGTATTTATTCGAGAATTATTGGAAACGCCTTTCAAAATCAATCTAATGTTACTATTTCTACGTCTCACATCTCTCAAACCATTTTCTTTATATTTTTTTTATATAATATTTTTATTTTCCGTTAAAAATAAAGATAAATTGGACTAGAGGTGAACTTTTAAATTGAATTTTCATTAAAATTTTAATAAAAATTACCAAACTATCATTTTAAGTTTAAAAGAAAAACAAAAATTTGCCTGGATTCGAATAAGGACCTTTTCGCACCTGAACGTTCCTTTAAATCAAATACTTCCTTTCAAGGAATTCAATGACAATAACAATAATAAAAATTGTCGATGTTGTTTTGTCGCTTTGTATGTATGAATGTGTATTTGTGTACGTATTTTATTTTACAAAATCACTTCAAGGAAAACATTTTTTTTTGTACAATTATTTTCTTGTAGAACAATTCACACTCGTCGATATTTTATTGATTGTCGGAAAAGCTGTTTTTTTCGTTTTTTTTAAATATATTTTATCTTATTTCATCTTATAATGTGAAGTCACCATGAGTGTAACAAACAAGAAAGCAAACGATTTACACGACTGATTTAATATGATTTTGTAAAATCAAATGAGAAAAGAATGTGTGTGTGTGTGTGTAAGCGACACCTTGATTGTTCCTCAATTGATTTAATCCAAACATTTATTGCATTGAGATATCAGTTGGAAAGAATTTAATGAAGAATGGAATTTAATTTTACATGTTTTACATCAACAAAACATGAATTAAATTAAATTTTATTTCCAAGTTACATTGATTTTATTGCAATTTGGATAATTGTCAATAGATGAACAAAAGTGATAATTATTTAATCTATGGCAACTGTCCATTACCTTTTACTTTAGGTCACACATAAACTGATCTTGATATTATAAATAGATATGATGATTAAATTATAATGTTTTAGTTAATTAGACAAACAACCCCGATTATTATTACTAAACTGATACACACACACACACACATACACACATATAGACAGATCGAGATGATAAACTGATTATTAGCAAACTAAATTAATTTGTTTCAATTAAAACTTGTGTACTTCATCGTTTCTTCCCTTTATTACAATTATAGTTAAAGTATTACAATTTACTAAGTGAGATAATTGAATTTCGTTTCAGTGAGGCAATCAAATGTAATGAATATTTTATTGTATTAGGATTATGAAAATTAACATAATTCGAGTTAGTATGCATGAGTTTTATTCGCTTCCTTCTTCTTTCGATTGATGAATGTAAAAATTGAATAAGCAGGAAAAGTAATAATAATAATGATGAATATATTTTTCATATAGATTTTTTTCAAAGTAAATATTATTTATATTTGTTCATGCATGTATAAATTTATAATAAAAGTAAATTGAAAATGGATCAACTGTATGTATGTCGATATTAAGAAAAATAGATTTTCTAAGCATGTTGGTTTAGATGATGCTAAAGGGTAAAAGGTATACTTTTATTAATACAAAATTGTAGTATGAACTTTTTATCATATTTTGATAAGAAATGAGAATTAAGCGCTTTTTATGGACAGGTAATTGATCCCCGTATAAATTGAAACATCGGCTGACATCGGTTAGGCGATCCGTCCCATTAAATGATGCTCATATTTCATAGATGACAAAAATTAATTGAGAGATAGGAACTTTATTAGACATTTTCAAGTTACCCGAGCCTCCATGCAAAAGTCAACATATTTTTATTTAATTTTCATTTTTATGTCATGAATCTTTGCCCTGTATTGCAACATCTTGCATTACATTATTTAGATTAAATTTTCACCATCTTCAAAACACAATAAAAGAATTTATTTAAAAGAATTTATTTCAACCTTAAAAATGTACTTTCATAACCCTTTCTAAGAAAAGCAAAGAAATTATATTTGAAGGAACTCTTTACAAACAGTACGATTTGAAAATACGCTTAAATTAAAAATTTATAACATCTCTTATTATTTCTCTGAATGTTTTATTTAGTTTTTAATAAAATTTATAATATACATTTTTCTTTTCACATACAAATAGAATACGATAGAAAAGAGAATTTAAATTTAACTTCATATCGATATGCAAAGTTATCATATTTTTTTTTTTTTTGTATAAATTGACGAACGAATTTCCTCGAAAGAATAAAAATAAATTGGAAATGTTAAAAGTTTATCATTCATTTTTTTTTTGTATGTTGAATTTATTTTAAATAAATTTTCTATGAATTTTTTCAAAGTTCACAAAAAAATTAAAACAACCAAAATAAAATAAATTTTTAGCAAATTAAATTATTTCAAATGTCAAATTAATGTTGCACATGATGTTTGACTGAAATATAAGCTGATTGAATATTTTTTCATATTTATTTGATCTCGTTATTATTGAATATAATTGATAACCGATATTTTATCATTTTTTTTATGTTTGATCTTCAGTTGAATGAAATCAATGTAAAATCAGTGTTACAAGGAACAATTAAATGTATGTTAAATTTAAAATGATGATGTTTTTGTTCGAAATTTGGATTAAAAAACAAAAAAGCATTTTATTGAAGGCTTAAATTTTTTTATGTAGAAAAGTTTTTGTAAATTTAATATTCTCTATTATTACTTTTAATGTCTATCTTTTGTTATGGAATGACCTGAATCTCATATTTATGTATGTGAAATATGAGTAAATATGACTTTTTCATGTTCAAATGACACATACAGACATTGTAATGTCAGAAAAAGACAAACTGAAGAGTATTGTACAAAAAGGTACAAAAGGTTGTCAATTAAAACTCCGCTAATTCAGCTTACTTTATAATCTTTATTCAAAGTTGATCAAGTTGTTATAAAGTTGTAACTATTGTAGCGTTTGTATAAAGTATGGTTTTGTATAAAGTATAATGATGTATAATGTATGATGTTGCTTAATTATCCTAAAATTAACATTAATTAGATTTTGTTTTAGTTGGACCATGTGTGAACTTACGGTCGAAGTCTTATCCTTAACAATTCTAATTTTCAACTCTCTGAATGTCAATTCTAGTATAATCTGGTATTCTATATAAATGAATTTAATTTTAATGTCTAATCTATTACATGTGATTAATTTTAACTCACTTGGACTTGATTTGGATCTAAGTTTAATTTTGCTAACTAAATCCTATCTCTGGAATCTGTTATTTATCTATAATTAATTTCAAATAATTAATTATGCACTTTTTAGATTATTCTAAACTTACTTGATCAATTTTATAATTTAATTTTACAATATAATTTTTAATTTTAATTATTAATTTTACTATAATAAATTTCACTACTTTCGTCAGTCACGTTTTCTTCTGTTCTGACGTGAATCATGTTTCCTGTTTCAAACTGGTTTATGATTCTTGTGTTCATCAACAGGTGAAGCAAGGTTGTGAACCAAGTTATTTTTAACAAGTATCATTATTATTATGATATTGTCTGAATTGAGAAGTTACGAGTTTGCAGCTTGAAGCATACTCAAATTTTAAACTTAATATTCAACAATTTATGAGTTATATGACACAGAGTTAAGTTTAACAAATCATATGAAATCTGTGAAAAATAGCAGATGTTTGTTTATTAAATTTTTTACTATTATTATAACTCTTTAATAACACTTTTATGTAATTTTAATGTAAGAAAAATAGTATTTAAATTACAAACGAAGCTTATCAACAAAGATATACGAGAAAATTCATGTTACATAATTAATTAATTAATTACTAAAGAGTTTCTTATTTCTCGGTAAAAAAAAAATGTAAATCAAACAGATTATATATAACAAGTGTAGTACTGTATCAAAAATACATATGTTAAGTTAATTATTATTCTATCTTCATTAAATTTACCATACAATATTCTCTTTTACGGATATTTCACATTTTATTCGCATTACACACACACACACAAACACACACAAGCACACGCACACACACACAAGCTTTGTAATGGAAAAGTAGCTCTTATCATTCTATAAATATTCATTATACTCTTTCCTTTTAATGGAGATCCCTATGTGCCTTTTTTGTAAAAGAAAAAAAAATAACGTGTGTGTATGTGTGTGTGTGTTTGTGTGAATAAAAGAATTTATGTTGTAAATATTTGAATAGGTGGAAGATTATACCTCTTGTTACACATATATTAAGTTTAATTTTTTTCCTACTGTAAAGTATTCCTTTATTATTCTCATATAATAGACAAATCTTTTGATATACATGAATCTCTTAAATGTGAATGAACAAACAAACAAGAGGAATAAAAATATATTGAGCCATTTTTGTAAGTTTTTTAAAAACCTTTTTTTTCCTTGAGAGAGAAAGTCTCTTTCATTCAACAGACAAATTTAATGAAATAACTTTACTTACTTACTTACTTACTTGGAAATTGTTAACATTCATATATATTTATTATTATATGACAATTATATGTGGGAATGAGTATGTGATTTTCGCTTTGTTTTCTTTATGATTTTCTTGTAAGTGAAAACATGAAAAGCCTCTTAATCAAATGCGTTTTAGTTTGGATACACGAAAGGAGTTAAATTCATATGTTTAAGTTGACTGGAAAATTATAAATATGCATTTTCTGAAATTAACACTGTCATGTTAAAAGTAGCCCAAAATCTAATTCATTCACACACTGTTATATACGAAACCAGAGCGTGAACGTGAAAACCATTTTTATTGAGCTTTTAAATATTAATTTTGAATTAAAGAAATTTCTGGAATTTTTCACGGCTCACATATCTTTGAAGAAAACATAAACATTTATTTTTTTCTTAACATTTTTTTTCTTTCTATTGATTATCAAAAAAAGGTTGTAAACAAATACTCTTACAATTTTCCCGGAAACACCATTTATTGAATACTCTTTTCACAAACAGAGAGATCCTTCTTAGAAAACAGGAGAGTAACAAAAAAAAATTAGTATCAGTTTTATTTATTTTTCCCTGCGGTTTCAAATTTTATGTCAAATTAATCCGCTTCCAAAAAAAAATAAACGAAAATTGCTTAGTAACCTTAATACAAAAATTTATTTTTTCATCATATTCATCACAAAACGTTGTCATTCAAAATAGAAACAAAACTTTTGTTTTTTTTTTTTGAAAAACTCATAAATCAACAAACAGTCACATATGGTCATAAGAATACTTGAAAACAAATTGATATGAATTGAAAACAAAAAAAGTTAAATTTTAAACAAAGTCGTGAAAAGCTAAAACAGATATAAAGAGAAAAGAACCAAAATGATAGAAAAATGATGAAAAATAAACATTCATAACTCATATGAAACAGAAAATATTGTATACAATTCATAAAAGTATACACAAAAAAAAATCATAAAATAATTCTAAAATATTGAAAATTCCTGTTTGTGTAAATAAAGTATAAAAGCTTAATAACGTCTGATGCTTGTTTTATACCAAATTTTACCACTTAATCAAAATATGTGATGTTTTCAATACATTTTTACGGAAAATTCCCAATATATGGCATAAACATTTTCCGTTTTTGTTTATTTAATGATTTAAAAGCTTTGATTTTGGTACACATTCAGACAAATAATGACATTAATTTTTTTTGTGTAATAATTTTTCAAATCAATATAAACAATGAAATGTTGACTTTTTGATCATGTAAAAGTTAAAGATTAAATCCACATTAAGCAGAATTGTTGTAGCACATGCTCAGAATTTAACAAACCTTTACTTATTATTACAGTCATAATTTCTTTTGTCATTTTTTTTATCTATTCAATATTTTATTATTATTATTATTATATTTTTATAGCTGTGAAGAGAAGAGAAAAAATTATAAGAAAATTACAACACAAGGCAATTTTTACTGTGTACCAAAATAAACTATTAAAGCAAGCAAGTAGACACAAACACATGTTTGGTGGAGAGATACGTTGTCTTTTTTAAACAGAAAATGAACATTATTACATTATTGCTGCTGTTAGCATCATCAAATGATAAAGCAATTACACTAAAATTTTATGTGAAAAACGCACATAACAGATAATTGTGAAAAATATAAAAAGTTTCACATTAGATAACAAAAAAAAAAAGTAAGAAGATCGTGTTACTCCCATTCTATATCATTATCGGATGCCATTTCGTTTGTGTATGAAAGAGTAAAAAATAGCAAAAATAAAAAGGAATAAGATCTCATCTATAACATATTTTTTTCTTTTTTTAAATGGAATCCTAGTTTCTTTTTTTTTTAAATAGAACGAATTTTACAACACGACATCTAAATTATATATTTGTTTACTTTTTTTATTCATTTTAAGGTTATTCTGAGTAAAATTTACAAAATTATCAAATTATGTGTGTGATGCAGTGAATTCCAGAGTTAATACGCTCTTGTCCAATATTATTTTTCTGTTTTTTATGTGATACAAATACAAAATACTTACAAAAAAAAGGAAAATCTTTACCAAACAATTGAATTTGGTGTGTAGCCACGTTGATTCTTATTTTATATTTATCAGTCTTTTAACCATTTCGCTTTTCTTTGTTTATTATATAAAAACAAAAAAAAAACATACGAAGAAAGGAAAGTAAAAGAAAAGATATGATTCATTGCTTTGACGTGAGTTGCCCGAAAATATGTTTTTCTCTGATACAATTATTATTTTTTTTTTTCTTTCTTCGACAGATAATTTCATGGAATATAAATTGTAAAAAATTGACTTATAATTTTGTTAGTATTTACTTTTCTTTTGTCGTTCCTTTTTCCTTTTCAAATTTTCAATCAATTTTTGTATTATTTTTTTTTCTTTTGTTCTGTGCCACATATCAAAAGGCATCTCAAGTTAAAGCAAAGAAAAAACTTATATCATATATTTCTTTAAAAAAAAAAAACAAGTTTTAATGAACTCATTCAACTGTAAAATCAATAAAAAAAATAAAATAAAAATCACATTAAAAATTATTGCACAAAGATTTTCATTCAAGGAATTTTTTATTAATATAAAATTGGCTTTAAAGACTTTGGATTAACTCTTTGTTTCTTCACTTTTCATCGGTTTGATGAATTAATCCCAGTTTGTCATCAAAAGACCGAAACTCCAAATTAAAAAAAAAAAATAAAGACCAGCAAAATTATCTGGAAAAATGCTTAGTGGTGTGCTCAATTTTGTTATTTTGAATTTAAATTCCTTTATTCCTTTCTATCAAATGATGAAGGGTTAAAATTGCCATTTAATAAAAATAAAATAATAAACTTCTGCCTCAAAACTGTTTGAATATAAGAAAAAATTTATTTCCGATAACCTGCAGCTATAATAATTATTGTTATCAAAGTAATAGATGAGGGAATTGACCAACAAGAAGAACGACACACCAAAGGAAGAAAAAAACATGAATCAAATTTTTTGTTGTTGTTTTTTCTGCTATATAAATAAAAAATTTATTTGAAATATGAAGAAAATTGAAATATGAAAGGACTTGAAAGAAAAAAAAAGTCATTTAATTGAACTTGTCAATGAAATGGAAAAATTTAAAAAAATATATATTTTTTTTAACTTGGTTTATGGGAAAATAAGCAATGGAAAGAAATGCCAATAGAAAACTAAAATTATTTGTCACTTTAATGAATTTCAATGATATTTGGTTTAAGGAAGGTATAGAAAACAATATTTTCTTTAATTATCAGATTTCATAAAAGTTTACATGTCCGTATTTTCATTTATTTCCCTTTTCAATAAGCTTTTGAAATATAACTTTTATCTAGCTTGTCACACTTTCTGTCATTATACATTAATTCATTGATTTAGGTGTTAATATGGTGTAAGGATTAATCTGCCTCACTTGATTTTCCTCACACACGCAAACTTTGAATAGCCTTTATCTCATGCACAAACTATCAACTGTGATAAAACAAAAACATTGAACTCATGTTTTCTCTATCATATTTCATTAATTTATATTTAATTAAATTAGATTTGGTTTCACCCATAAATTCATGAAATGTACGTGAGAGATTTTATTTCATGTTCTTTATGAAATATAAAAAAAAATGTTTGTTGAATTTTCGGACTTACCTTTATCAGAGCTACACAAATCTGGTGCTTCGTCACTTTTATCATCACAATCTGGATCGCCGTCACAAACAAAAATTGTATGAATACATTTTCCACTTAAACACTGAAAAGTTCTATCACCACATTTTTGTTTCTTGTGTATTATCGAATATTCTGTAAAATATTTTAAAGAAAAATATTAAATTTTATTTGTGGTTGACTTAACAAAATCAATACAAGCATGTGAAAAGAGAAATTTAGTTTACCCAACTATTTCATTATATTAAA
Organism: Culicoides sonorensis; assembly: GCA_900002565.1. Taxonomy (NCBI): domain Eukaryota; kingdom Metazoa; phylum Arthropoda; class Insecta; order Diptera; family Ceratopogonidae; genus Culicoides; species Culicoides sonorensis. Next base: position 114,182 of record LN483418.1, read on the forward strand.
AAAAAAAAGATGGAAAAGTAAAGTTTTTTTAAAAGAAAACCACAAAATAATCAGGATCTTATTAAATTAAATTAATAAATTTTCTTCTTTGTCAAATCACCCAAGCAGACTTTATTGTTTGTATATTTAGTTTATGAAAGAAAACTTGTGTACTTTGTGTTTTGTGCACAGATGGATGAAAGATTAAATTTTATTAATTCATTTTAGTTTTCTCTTTAAATTTTTACTATAAAGCATAAAATTCAATTCAAACAATTTTTAATACATTTTTCTGGTCAAAAGATTGTCAATTAGTTATAACTCCTGGGTATTTTCCAAATCGAATTCGATAAAGGAGCTTATGAGAATTTGCCACCATTTAGTGTTTTACAGATTGGTTTGCTCCGACTGATATTTCAAATAAAACCGTTAAAACCGTTAGTTTTTATTAATATTTTAAATTTGTTTTTTATAAATGAGCTCATGAGGAAGCCTTAAGGAAAATCTAATCTAAAAATTTTTCTAAAAGAGTTTTAAATACCACTTTGAGAGCAATTACTCTTTTTAAAGATATTATTACCCAAGATTCGTATCGATATTTCAGAGCAATCAATATCCCAATAAATTCTGCATTTCGCTTCGATCTTCATTTCTGATGTCTTACTTTGGCGATAACATTACAAACAAAATATACATCTATAAAAAGGTATCTCATGGCAAAGAAACTATTATCATCGTTTTATTTTCTATAAATTTTTATGCAAAAACAAAGAAAAACGAACGAAATTATATTAGTCCCAATTGGAATCCTTTTTTTTCGTTATCAAAAACAACAAATGAAAGGCATCTTTGAAATGTATGTTCTACTTTTTTATGCAGACACATGCGAAAATTCAAACTGATATCATCGAATTCATGTTATAAATGTATCAATAGTGATAAAATAAAAACGATAAATGATCAGTTCGATTTTTTTATGCTTTTTTTTGGTATACATATAAAAATTTTCATATTCAAAATTATTTCCATTAATTTTTTATCAAAAGGATTTTACGATTGAACAAAAAATTAAATTACTATCATGAAATTTATATTCATAAATGGAAAAACTCTTAGGAAACTACTGATACTAATCCGATATTCATACGTATATACATACAATTAATGGGTTGAATTAATGATTTATGTAAAATTTTCTTTGAACTATTTTTTTTCTTTATGATTTAAAAAAAAATGAAAGAAAAGAGGGGATAAAAAAATTTTACTCAATCCTTTTTTATCTCTCAATGACAACGATCTGAATTGACATTTTGTCAATCTTCTTTGACAAATGTATTAGAAATTGAATTGAAAATCTTCGAAATGTAAAAAACTGACTGGTTTATTTCAGCAAATTCACCATTGGACACTGTTGACACCGTTGATTCGCCCAAAAATTCTCGATAAGGTTTTTTTAAATGATTAAAAAAACATTTGAATATACAGTCAAGTCTTCATTTAGTGTACATGTAAGCTGTACTTGTGATTCTATATAATGACAAGTCAGTTTCCATGAATAGATATGAGTTTTCATCATATAGAACCATTACGTACAGCTTATTTTTCACTATATCGAGACTTATCTGTATTTTTTATTATGAAATAATGTTTTAAAAATATAAAAGATTTGCGAAAATTTGACCCATATCAAACGACATTTGTTACTCCAAAAATATCGAATGTATCTTTATTTTCTGAAAGGATTTCAATGAACAATTCAAAATTGTATCAATTTCTATTCTCTGTCTCTCTTGAAGACATACTGCAGGTGATGGGATCGGAAAATACCTTTTGAAGAAGTAAAATATTATTTTCTTATACTTTTCCTTTTCTTTCATATAAATTAAAAGCAAAATAATTCAGATAAAGGTCAGTAATGAAATGCTGTCTCTCCCATTTCAAATCATAGTTGGATATCGAATTCTAAGATTACGCAGAAAATAAATATTAAATCGTTTATTCCGATAATCTTACTGTCAAATTGTCAAACTATTGTTATTTTTCTAGATTTTTAACTTTCTTAATATCTCTATTTTATCCCATTTCATTATAATATTACAATTTTTTTTGTTCATCGTCAATATGCGTGTGAGTTTGAGTGTGTGCAAATGCCGAACTATAATAAAAATAATAAAACTTTCAACACTCTTGTGTAGAATAAAACTTTTTTTTTCTGCGCTAACGTAATCCAATTTGAAAAGTGTTAAAGTAGGCAATGACAGATTATATGATCAACAGTATCATTTTTCTTCTCAAATATATGTGAAAAATATATCAAAAAAAAAAAAATTGATATGTATTTGTAAGGAAAGTTTAAGTGAGTATTAAAGTAAGAGCTAATACTACAAAAAAAAAGTAATATTGAAGTACTTTTGAAGTGTATTCACATTATTGAATTGAATAAAAGTGAGAATTTGAGACGATTTTGGGTAATATGATAAAAGGGTTTAAGAAGGAAATTGCCATTCGATATAAATTCAAGTCAAATTTTCAATAGTTGAATGATTGAATTAATTATGGCATTTGATTGAACATGAGTGATAATTTTTAGAACGTAAACACTTAAAGTAAAGTTGATAAAATTGTTTGTTTAAAAGTCTACTTGTTACAGTGAGTTGATTTTTATTTTTGACCATGAGGCTGAGTAGTCTTTTAACGAAAATGCTAAGTAAAGAAAATGAAAATGGCCTCAGTACAAGCTTTAAAAGACACGTGTATGTGAAAAACTGATTCGATGAGTAAGCTCTCATCCAAAAAATATTTCATCAAAAGTTATTAATGCTCGTTTTTGTCTTATGTCATAAAATAACATTATGTAATCCTAGTGTTCATTCAATTTAATCTCGAATCCTTTTCTATTAAAAACTTAACATAGTAAAACTTGTTAAACAAATACATTTTCCTTCACTATACATTCATATAAAGGCAAAAATATTCTTTTATCATCTCTTTTATTCTATTTTCTCATTTTTTTTTTGTTACATCAAAAATAAACTGGATGAAATGCAAATTTACTTTTTTTCCTCTTCCTTTTCTACGTCAGCAGTCAGTGTCACTTGAAATATATATTTAGACAGTGGTTGTGGTAAAAGTAATAAACTCGGCGATATGATAAATGACACAACATGGCCAATTGTCTACAAACAATATGAAGGCTATGAAGAACATAGAACACGAGCAAATATTTATAGTACGTTACATTTTAAGTTAACATTTTTTTTTCAACGTTAAAAGGAGTTTTTCAAAAATAGAATATACAAAAAATGTAACTGTGTATCAGAGCTTTTGAAAAGGGACCACAAAATTGAATTTCAAATTCTCAACACAACACCAAATTCTCAGAAGACGACTTCAATGGTATGAATTTTTTTGAGTGACGTTATTTGACTTTTGAATCACCCAATTCTAGAACAAAAATAATTCAATTCTACCTCACCCTAGTTAATTTAGTGAAAACTCAAAGTCAAAAGGTATCTTTTCATTAAATTATTATTTCAGTGCATATATACATTTAAAAGCCATCGATCATGAATTTAAATTACCTGTCACACATACTGTTACACGAGTTTTTCCATTTTAAAATGCACCGTAAAATGTTATCTCTTGCATATTTTACACTATACTTCACTTGCGTGAAAATAAAACCACTAAAGTTCACATCAATATCATTATTATTAGTACTATGTTGCCTGAATGTGAAACGATAAAGTTTAGACAATTTTTTTGTATACGGAAATCGAGTGTGATACATAAAATTAAGGAATTTCCCCTTTTTTTTGGTTAAACTAATCAAATTCGAATTAAAACTAGTTCATTTATTAATAACAACAAAAAAAGTAATTATTTATACAATGCAAAAATGTCAATTTGAATTTTATTTTTAATTGAAAATATCCTTGTTTTTCATCAATTACTTTTTGTTTTACAAAAGTTAATAACTGTTGGACGTGACACAAATTTAAAAAAAAAAATGAAACAAAAAAGTTCAAATAAATTTGTATTCCCAAAAAAAAAGTAGAGCAAACAAATTTTAATGAAAGAATAGATAAAATGAGACTTTTTTTTAAATGTAACTCGTTATCAGTTTTTTAATATATTTTTACAGCAAAAAAAAATATAATTTTCAGTTCCATTTAATTTTTAATGTGATATGCAAAACATGACATTATCGAAAATTACTCCATTTAATTTTTTTTTTTGACGCTTTGGTCCCTTAAAAAAATGTAAATTATGGAAAATACATATTCAATTTCACGTATCAATAACCTTTTGACGGGAAACCAATATTTTAAATTTATGTAACCTGTGTTTGATATAAGCATACAAATACACACACACACACACATTTGGCCAACAATAAATTTATGATTATATTTATTAATTGAATTAACTTTTCTATGGGTGTCATGTGCGATAAATGAAATCAGTGACGGGAAAAAATGTGGTTTAATTTATGATTATTGCATGTGATTGATTAGAATATTGGCCGATGAATGAATATGGGCATTGAAGAATAATTGATTTAAATGATTTTTTTCTTATGGAGACAATGAATATTTAAATGAAGTGTAACGTATGACGCACTTTACCACTTAAAGAATTTTTTTTACGATAATTGACGTTTTATTATGTTAGAGAGTTAAGTACGGAATAACGCTATGAACGGAACTGTTAGAAATATTAAATTATATTAACAAGAATAAAATTAATCACGCTGTAACGTAAAACCTTTGAAAAATGGCATTTGATGAACGGAATTCAAACCATACAGACCTTAAGACCAAATATGATCAGTTACCTGAATGGCTCGCTGTTGCTCTATCAATCATGCCTGCACGAAAATCATATCACAAAATCACTCTTGATATAGAGAAGGGATCGAGTTGTCTGGTCTTGAATGTAATTTGAACATACTTTTTTGACACTTTGTCGCTTTGTAGGAAGAACCCTTGAAAGGTGTGATGTTGGAACCAAAATCGATTGTTCAAATTTCTTCGAAATAAAAATTACTCTTTCAGACATTGCAGGAAGCGAAAATCATGTCTTGTTTCCGAAAGTTATCCCCTATTAAGCCAAGGTTCATTACTATAATTCTTTGTACTTCGACTGGTGCATTGGAAGGAAATTGCATCGGTCAGCTTCGGGGACCCTGGATACTCAACTTAAGTTGGAATAAACGGCACATGGTTTAAATGGTTTTCTTATAGTACTTTGAAACAGAGAGTAAAGGACTGTCACTTTAAAAAGTCACTCATTAAAAACAACTTCCATAGCTTAATATCAAAACAAGTGTCCTTTATTACATCACAATTCTTATTTTGTGTTATTTTCGCACGACAGGGTACCCTTCACTTCAATACATAAAATATTCAATATTTGTGGTGTTTTTAATCTACAAAACAAATTTTCCACGCTTGGTTTTTGTTTACAACTCGATTACATGTATTCAAAAATCATTGGCCTTCGAATTTTAATTAAATAAATTTTGTAAACCAAGTTTCCATTTTAGATGAAATTAAAATTACCAACATTTGTTCATTTTTTGTTGTTGTTGTTCTCTTTAAATGTAAAATTATGCGTAAACATAAAAGTGCTTTGATTTTTAATGTTCCTTTAACACAAAACGATTATATTTTTAATATTCAAACACACACACACCTACATTCATACAGACAAAAAGAAATAAGGATGTTATTTTATTGCCTTACCATCCTCTCTTTCTCTGACAACCTCTAACAAATTGTTTCAAAAAAAATATAAAGTTAAACGGTGTAGCATTTTAGAAGGAAAAAAAACTTGGACCCTCTTTTTTTCGACTTTTCTTTTCATATCACACTCAGTATGAATTTTATTATCATTATATTCATAATAATAATAACAATAATTATTAAATTGTATTCCTTCTTTATTTTTTATCGGTGTCTTTTCACAAAAGAATGTTTCGCCGACTTTGTAATAAAAATAAAAAATATTTCTGACAACAGTTTGTCTTTCCAAAAAAAAAGAAGAAAAAAAATTATAAACATAAAAAAGAAGAATGTGTTAAGTACAATTAAAATTAAATGATTCTCCATTACACTTTATTATTATTTTTTTTATGCTTGTACACATTTGTTGTCGTTATTTCCATCTCATTTTCGATCCTTATTAATTTTTCATTGAATAAAACACAGAAATAAGGGGGCGATATCTAAATCTTAATTAATGTTTCTTGATTTGGGTTGAATTTTTTTCTTTTTTGGCAAATGTCAACTTGGAAACCGCAAATTTTTTGAAATATTAATGAGGTTTCTCGATTGTTATGTGAAAAACAATTGGGTGTTTATAATTTAAGCACGGAACATTTGAATGTGTAAAATGAATGAGAGAGAGAGCAAAAATAATTGGAAATATCGTTTAAAAGTGTCGAATGATGATTTATTTTTAAATTGTTTATAGTTATTTTTTATTCGTAGTTCATCATTCGACTGTTTATTTTTAAATCTATTTATTTACCGAGAAGGAATTTTCTTTAAATGAAGGCCATCTCTTTGAAATTCGACAATTCGAGAAATTAATTTAAATTTTTATCATATCAGATCAGATTTCTAGGGCGGTCTCAGAAGAAAATCAGCACACAATGTGTTCAATGTGCATACTAATTCATCGTCATATCTAATGAAGAAGGAACCAAATCTAGAGAAACAATTGAAGCAATAAGAAGTCCACTAGACCTGGTTCAGTTTAGGAAAGTGACCACACCTTCTCAGGAAGCTAAGCAGGGCAGAAACCTTCACTTTTATGATAGAATCAATACTGAAAAAGTGATACCACGTAATCTTGGGACATACGCAAAGCAGATGTGCAGCGGTCTCCTCTTGTTCAGAGCAGCATTTGCACATTGGATCTCTTGAGTCGAAATGACTGAGATGATAGTCTAGAGTACAATGACCAGTGAACATACCAACTATAACTCTGAGCTCAGTACGGTTCCAGTACCGGAATCAGGTTCCTTGATAAAGCGAATGAAAAATTTCAGTAAAATAAGAATGAAAATAAATATCCAGGATATTTAACTTAAATACGCAGAAATTAATTTTAACTTTAAAATAAATACATGTTAATAAATTTGCTTGTTGTCTTTCTACTGAAAATTCATTCATATTAATCTTCAAGTAAAAGTACATAAAAAACTTTGCAAAAAAAACTAAAACGACACATACAATTTTTCATTCATACATTTACTAATTGCATGTGTTATGTTATTTTATTTTATTTCATTCAAATACGTAACGATGTGTATTTTCTTCTTTTTGTTCTCTCTCTTTCTCTGTTTTGTCTCATTCCTCTTCTTTTTTTAAAGTTATGTGTTTATTTCAGAGAAAGAATAAGAAAATCCATTGTGTTAACATAGCATAAATCATAATGAAAAATTAATCTTTAAACAGAATACCACACTTCATTGTTAGATATTACATGTTTAACGATATATCATGAGCACATTCTTCTACATTAGTAGTTACCAAGAACATTGTTATGAAGATATGAAATATGCAAGAGTTGGTAGTCAACCAGGATGACTATCATATCATGTGTGTGTGTGTGTGCGTATTTGTTTATGAGCTTGTTGTATTTCAAAGCAAAACCAGTGTCTATACCACATTTCACATTATTTGTTTTTTTGAAAATATATAAAGTGACTATATTTTATTTGAAAGGAAAATAAAAACAGTTTTCCGTTTGTTTTTCGTTATGTTACAGAAAAGAAATGAATGTGTGTGTCTCTTTGACATTCTCTTTACAATTTTAAGTGTTTATTTAGTCAGGAAAAAAATAATTTTTGTTGTTTTTGAAGCAAATTATCCCACTTTACATCAATTTTAATTGAAATGATCAAAAAATCATTAATAGTACAACTGGATTTCTAAAAACGTGCCTGAGTAAATTTTCCACGATTCATTTAAAAATTTAAATGATTTTCCATGAAAGTTATACAAAGAAATTCATGATAAAATTTAATTTTTAAGTGAAACAAATGAAGCAGATGAATTTTTTATTAAAATTAGATCATTACACGCATATAAAAGTGTCCTGACAAGTTCTTGTCAAAATAATTATACACACACACACAAAATTCTATAATGATTTATTTTTATTTTAATGTACAATACAATTTAAACGATACCAGAGTTTTCTCTTTTGTACGCTTTTATCCAAATGATTTAACAACTACTTTGAAGTTTTTACACGATTATTTCTACTTTTTTTTTGTTAGAATATTAACAACAACGTAAGGAAAAAAGACGCAACAACAAAATAAGGAAAATATCACGTGCCGTACTTGTTAAAATTCGCATCACACTCTATCAACTCCTCAATTTATAAACAAAAGAAAATTCTATTAAAATAAAAAGGCAAAGTAAAATTGAAAAAAAAAATAACACAAGAGCACATACCCCAACAACTAGCAACCGATATTACATCGTTATTTAATATATGTATATATTTTAATAAGACAATGTGGACAGCAGCAGCTTCAATATTCCCACTTCTCTCTTTTTTTTGCTTTAAATGTACTGATGAAAAAAGTAAAGGAACAAAAAAAAAATTAAGAAAAGCAATGGTGATTAAGGACCAAGTGCGTGCTTAATTTGCACTTTTTGAATTTACATTACATTGAATAGAGTATTAATAAGATTATTTTTAACTGTAACAAGGAAAACTCTTGAATTTTATCTGGTTTTTTTTATCATTAAAATATTGATGAGATACCTTATTATAGATATAAATATAATTTTGATACAGATTATAAGATTTAAATTAATTATATAATGGATTTTTTTTAAAGTGATATGGAAATTAAAGTTAAATTAATTTACAGGTATGTATTGAACAGAATTAGGATGAAATTTGGAACGTAACTACAAAAAGTGCATTATCATATTTTTTGAACAATCAAATTTTGTATTTGGGGTACTCGTGTTGCATGTATATAAACCTAGAAGGCTGTAAACACTATTTCCGTCGCGACCTTGGGTCGCTAACGACAGGAATTTAAGGAAGAACATAAATTAATTTACATCAAACTCAAACATTTTTTCATAATTTTTAGGTAAAACTGATGTGAGACAAATCTGTAGAGAATATTTCAAGCTTCAACTTTGCTGAAGTAACCAAAAACAAATTGAATATGGGGTTAATTTTTTTGTTGTGCAAGATTTTGGACGCGATTCAATTATATATTCTGAATCAACTGGATCTTATTTGGGTTTTCATACAAAAATATTGAGAAATCATCCAAGAACCATTCAAATTAAATTGAGCACTTTGAAATGGCAAATACATGGCATTGCTTCTACGATCTCTGATAGATGTCAAACTTTCGAGTTTGAATCTATCAGAGATCGCAGAAGAAATGCCACCGTAATGTTTGGGTTCGATATCTTGACAAACAAATTGAAATGCCCGGATATCCTTGCGAAGATGAATTTTCATTGTCCTGTCGTGCTTACAAGACACCAGCGGCTTTTTGTAAGGAATAATTTAAGATCAAACTATTTGAGCCAGTGAATCGTGTTTTAAAAGAGTTTAATTTAATTAGCCATAAGTTTGATTTTAATGTGAATAGATGTAGTTTTAAGAATAGTTTAAAAAATTGTGATTAATGTTAAGCAATTAATTTTTAAGTTAGGTCAATTTAATTTTTTGGATTTACACCAAGGGTTAACACCTGTTAAGTTTGCCAATAAATGAAATGAAAGAACATGAAAAATCGTTGTTTTGCGTGCGTCCAAAATCAGAAAACAGAAAAATAAATTTGCTTCAAAATCCATGTTACTTGAAGGAGACATGTAAATTCGGTGAATAATGTCCGGCAACTGTTATGACACTCATAAGACAATGCCAGACAGTGCCCATAATCTTCATATTCAATTAAAATCCGTATCAGCTTGAATAAATCACAAATTTATCTCATTATCTTTAATTTAAATTAATCTTCCTCAATGCATCATACGATTTTTTTTTTATATCATCAACTTGTACTTCCGAAAGATTAGATAATGTGAAGAAAATAAGTGAAAAAAAACCCAATTAAATCAGTATCTGCACTGCATGAGATAAGATCAGAAATTTTTGTATTCCCCAAAAAATTATCTTGCGATACAATAAATAACAAACATAAATTTATTATCATTTAAATGCATGAAATACAAAATTTATGAATGGACAGATAAAAATTATAATAACTTAATCTGTCTTTTATTGTATGTATATAAAAAAAGTTTAAATTAAGAATTATGCGATTCTTTTTCATGCGAAAAATTGAATAACATTTTAGCAATTTTTTTTTTGTATTTAAATATCATAAAAGAAAATTGATTGAGTTATTTGGAATTTTAATTTAATCTGATTATTATTATTTAAATTTATTATAAATTTTCCATGAATTTGAAAGATAATAGTTATCGGATTACTATGTTTTTAATACTTTCATAACAATGAAATAAAATAAATTTTCACGTCATTAAATAATAATTTTTTTTTGTTTTTTTTTTGCGTCATTAAATAAACAATTGAAGCTACTCTTGTTGTTTTGAGTTTAATTTGAAATAATATTATTGTAATTTCATTTAACAAAAAAAGTCAAAATATAAAGTTATATATAAACAAGGTAGTAAGTATTTTATTATGACTTTAATAACATCAAAGCTAAATAACACACACAATTTGAAACAATCTCAAATCTTTACGATAAATGAGTTTCAATATATTAGATTAACTTCTCTTCCAACAATTCCAACAATAAAATGATCTAATGAACTTTAACAAATAGCAATCAATTGTGTTATCATATGTGTATAGATACACCAACCTACCTAAAGACATGGATACACATGGAAACTAAACTAAAATGTTATAATTTAGATGTTTAGTTTACGACCTCATTGTCACCCCAATTTTCAAAAGTATTTTTTTTCTATGTGTATTTTGTTTATTATTATTTATTTATTTATTATTAAATGTGATTTCGAATTGTTAATATTCATGGTCATGGTACATGTGTCGTTCATTTAATTTAAAATCAAGACATTTATTATTAACCAGAGAGAACAAAAACATTACCACAATTATGTTCAAACTGGATAAATTGGAGAATGGAAAGACATTAAATTTGTAAATGTACATGGAAAGTGTGGTTTTGTAGGACTTTGGTAATAAAGGGTTCGGTTATTGGATTCAATCAAAATATATTTTATTTTTTAAAGTTATTGCTTCATAATCAATTCTCGGGTGAGTTTAAGGTTAAATTTGGAAGAAACTAAAGGGAAAAATATTTAAAATAGATTTTAAAGTAAAAATTCTATTTCAATTAGGTTCTTGCTCAATTCTAATGGATTTAAAATGATTTGGTCCGAGACATAGCTTAAAACAAAAAACTTGATACCAGAGAATGAGAGCTAACCTAAAATAATTTTTTTAATGAATTCAAAATTTCGGCCAATACTTAAAATAAAAACAAGATTCTATTTATTAAATATTGAGAACCATCTTCAAGAAAGTTCAAACTACCAAACATCTATTTGAACATTGAGCCCTCTTTTTATTCCGGTTAAAAATAATGCAAAGCATTACCTCTGACATCACTTTTCATTTCTAGGACTGATCATCACTCAATTTTCTATTGAAATTAAAAAAAAAATCATGTCTCTGCTAAATTAACCCTTTATTTAACAATGGTACATTTTTTAAATGTTTTATTGATAAGAAATCAGGTCAGATTTGTAGGGCGTCTATTAAGCTTGCACTCAGGCCATCAGTCGGGCCCATTGTGCATACCCGTTATCATCATCCGATGGACTTAGCTTTTATCCTGTCATCCCAAGCAATCGCCAGCTTTATCTAGCTATATCTATCTTTGACTCAAATTAAGTAACCTGTAAAAAGGACATTTGCGATTGTAAAGTTAAATGGCCAGAGCGAGAATCGAACTGCCAACCTTAAGATTGATAGTTCAACACGCTTACCATTCCATCGTATAATCCCCACAAATTCTGTCTTTTTAATCAACCCTTCATTTAACAAAAGTAAAGTTTTTCAAAAAATTTTCACTGAAAATATATTTATTTTCGAACATTTAACTCATTCGCGTCATCCGTTGCGTCAACGCAACACCTACTTTGAGGTCACTTTTCTCGTTCATATCAAAAAATTTCTTTGTCAATTTTTTTAAGAGTCTTTATTCAAGATATTTTATATCAAACAGTTGAATCGTTTTTGAATTTAAACCAAAAACTTAAATAATTATGAGCTAAACTTTTAAGGAAAATCACGTTTTTTTCATTCTCGTACAAGATTTCTGTATGTATTTGTGTAGCACTTATACGTATTTTATTTTGGCTCTCTTGTAAAATGTTTATATGAAACTTAAAATTTTCACCGAAAAGAAAAGTCTTAATTTCAACCTAAAGATAAATCATACAAGAACTTTTTGTTCAAAACTCAATATTTCTAGGAGCGGCGTAGAATGAGTTAACTCATTGCATGAGTCACGGCTCGCAACCTTCCTACAGTTCTTTACGCACAAAAAACTGGTTAGACCCCATAGGACACCGTTTGAAGAGTGAATCAGGGTGAACTCCGGACGTTATACATGTCCAAAAAAATGTGAGTTGATTAGGTCATTTTGGGTTAATATAAAGTTAAATAATTTTAAAAAAAAAAAAATAACCTTCTTAATAACAAGATAATGTCCAGTTCTTACTCATCTTAAATTTGAACAAGATTAAATAATAAAAAAATATCGATTAAAATTGTTATTAAGAAATTCCATATTTTTTTATGAACGATTCACTTTGATCAACTAATAATAATAATCATTCAGTTTATTTTTTTTTTTTTATTTTAATTACACATTAAACCATATCAAGTACAATTATGTGACTCGAGATCAAATAACGATAAAGTACAAATAAACATTTCTTTATTATTATTTCAATACTGAAAATAAAGCTAATTAAGACAATTATGTTTTGATGTCTGGCCTGAGTAAACTAAATGATTCCCCAAACGATGTATGTTATTAAGTTTAAAAAAATAAATAAATTTATAATGTCCAATTGAAGTTTCATTTAAAAGTGTAAAAGACCTACAACAATATGGTATATAGACACAGAAAATAATGAAATAAGATGAATGAAATAGAAAAGAAAGAAAAAAATTGTATCTTAAGATCTCTTATAAAAGTAAAAGACACATACACAAGACGACTATAGATGAAGATGAATGAATTAAAATGAAACACTTGAGATTATGTTTATTTTTTGTGTTTTTTTTTGTTTATCCTTCAAAAACATGTTTATAAATTAATTAAATCAGTTTGAAGATTCTTTTAATTATAATTTTTTTTTTTTGTTAACAAGATCTTATAAAATAAAAATATATTTTACTCACTTTTAGAGAGAACATTATCAGTAGCCGGTCCAGATGTTGAAAACAATTGAATTTTATTTGGAATTTGATTTCTTAAAATTGATTCACTTTTATTTTTTATACAATAAACATTGATTATGAGGAAAATCCACCAAATACTAAGTCCCAATATAATATGAGAGCTTTTACAAGCTCCCAGTCTAAACATGTTCTTTTAATGAAATACCTTTTTTTCTTGTATTACAGAATCTATACACAATTTACTCACTTTTTTCCTTAAGTATTGTTATTATGGACGTTAATTAAACACATAAAATTACAATTTTTATTCTTAATTTTTAATTTTAATTCAAAAATTTAACAATTACTTTGATATTATTTATTATTTTTTACTTTTTTTCCCACACACGATATTATTGTTTTTATTTTATATTATATTTTGTTACAAACACTCCGCACTGTTATTTTTTTGGTAACATAATCTCTGTGTAGTGTAAGAGCAAAGAACTAAGTTGAAACTGTACCACTTTCAAACCAAACTGGTCGTATTGCGTAAATATCGTGTGATACACACATGCGTCAAATGATGGATATTTTTAAGAGAAATTGTGAAACAAAATGAAAACAAACCTATCTTTACAATGCATTGAATTAAGATGAATATATTTTTGTGTATTTGATTTTCTTTTAAGAGCAAAACAGATTTTATTTTTTTATTTTTAAATTTTTAAGGAAACTCTCTGTTATTCTCTCTCACGACACATGTTATACATATTTTTATATGTGTATTGTGGATATGATGTTACTCAACAATATGTGAATTTTTTTTTTGCTATTTCATATTTGAAAATAAGTTTTTCTACGAAAAAAATATTCATTTAAATTGTGATTTTGTTTCGTCTTAACACAAACTTGTAAATAATTGATCAATGAAACATTATCTTTTATTTAACTTTAATAACAATTACACTTTATTTAATTTCACGTGGATAAGTTTTTATCAGTTCACATATAATTTTTTGACTGAACATGTATCGTACGATAAATTTTTTTTAGCGAATGAAAAATGCGACTTATTCGCACCTGTGTGTTGTGGCAAAAGTGTCGTCTCTGTTATGCATTTGCATTAAATGTGTGGATAAAAGAAGGAGAGTATTTATGTCAGAGTCATATTACGGAGAAGAGCAAATAGTACAGTAAGACCTCGATTATATGATTACATATGAAATGGTACATAAAAATATAAAGTGACTTGATTTTGAAGTACAATTAGGGCAGTCAAAGTCACTATGGAAAAAAATTGCTGATGCAGATTATAACGAATAATTATTCGCTTTTGGATTAGTTTATAGTTTGATCTTCTTTGGCCAAGATTTCGGCTTTTCATGACTAATACGTGTCTAGATAGTCTGCAGATCAAAATCCTTACAGTATTTTTTCAAGGATAGACATATTTTTCAATATTTTGGATTCAATTCGACACTGTCCCAATTTCTGCCCTTCCGAGTTAAAAAAATCTGTAATTTTTTTTCTATTACCCCTAAAGCTTTAAACAAGCATTTTTGAAAGTCAAACAACTTGGGCCATCACAAGTCTCAAAATAATTTCGCGTTACTCTCCCATTGCTTATCTAACTTAAATTTGCGGAATATATTTTTTTGTATATTTTTCTTAACATGCACACTCAGAACTTCAATGTTTTCTATCTAAATTTGCAAATGTAAAAATGAACGTGGTTACGAACGACGATTGTAAAAAATTTAAATTCATGAAGATTTCTAATTAAAATTTACGTATTATTTTAAGTCGTATTCAGAACACTTCAAAAATCAACAAATAAATTAACATGGTCCAAAATTTTTTGATTTTAAGCTCGTATTCGAAAAATTTTATTAAAAAGTTATATCCTCCATCCCCGTCATTGTTCGCTCGAGTGAAACGCGAAATTATTTTGAAACTTGCGATGCCCTTAAAATCCATTTCTTTCCATTTTTCAAAACCAACCATAAAACTGTAAAAGGACTGCGGATTAAAAAGAGGATTTGTAGTTGCTTTGGAATCGAGAATGAATTTACGAGGGAGCTAGATTTTATGTTTGTGAACAAAAATATCTAAATCCGTCCCTGTTCAGAATAATTCAATTTTTTAATGAGTTTTAATAATAAAAAATCATTTTAATACTTTCTTGCAATAATTTATTTTGTTCATCCTTAAATTATGATAATAATTATACATTTCAAATTAATTTCCTTTTTTGTTTGTATCTCTCTTTTGATTTTTTTTTCTATTGTAGTTTTTTTTACTTCTCATCTTTAATTTTATTTTATTTCGATTCATTTTTTAACTTATTGTTTATTTACCATCAACTATTTAGTTTTAATGCAACTGTTTATAAATTTTAACTTTCATTTAATTAAATTACTGTACTTTTTTTTGTTTGTTTTGTAAAAAAGATCTTAAAGATAATGATAATAGTAATAATGATAAATATTAATATTTAAGAACGATTAATTACGGAAGTGGAGTAAAAAGGTACACTAAAGGATGGTTCCTATTTTTTTTAACAATAGTTTTAAAGATAAGAAGCATTTTTTTTTTATTTTAATGAGAATTTTATTTGGTTTCATGTTCATTATTCGGGTTTAAATATTATTTATTTTATTTGATTTTCTCTTATTAACTTTCAACTGTATTGTACTCTAACTATTGGAATTCCAACCATTTTTTTGTTTTGGATCGGCTATTTAACGTTCTAAGTTATTTTAAAATATTTAAAATAATGAAAGAATTCGTTTTTCTTCAATGTTTAGAATCAGACCAGAAATTTCAGTTCATCGAATAATTTTACTGCATTTTTTTCTTATCACTTATTTATTTTATATTTTTTTTTTACACAAACTTTAATTTTTATATTAAAAGAAGTAAAAATAGAACACATCATCATTTTTTATTTAAATATATATATTTTTTCTTTTTGCTTTGAATTAATTAGTTTTTTTTAATACTGATCAAGAACCTAAATTTATAAAAATCGTGGAAAAAATATTTTGTTTCTAGTAAATTATTTTTATTATTTTTTAGGTCCATTTTAATCTAGTTTTAGTAGTAGAAATTTTTAATCATTATGATAGAATTATCATTAAATTATTTTAATTTTCTTTTGTGATTGTTAAATTTGACATTTGTTCCAAAGCATTTCAGTTTTTAAATGTTATTTCCTTAAATTTTAAATTTTTTTTTTGATAATAATAGAATTTGTTACTATTTTAGAATTTTGAGTTTATATCTTGTAAAATGTGCTTGGCTGGACTCGAAATTCGTTAAACTTTATTTTAGTTTTTTTTTTTGTTCTAATGCATTGACCTTTTTCCATGTTTGTTAAACTTTTAAATTGATAAAATAACTCTTTTACACACTTTTTATCTTAATTTAATTTTTTTGTCATTATTTTGAAGAAAAAAAAGCATTTGGGGTTGTACAGCAAAAACTTTAAAGACATAATTTATCTAATATCTAGGATAATGATCGCGCTTTATTCAGAATCCTCTTCGCCATCATCAAATCCAGTCAAGTCAATGGATTGCAACATTCCACGCGTTATTGCGTATTCAATGAGTGCAAGATGACAAAAAACATACTGATCTGGCATTTGAATTGAGTATGCACGTTGAGATCTTATTTTTTCTACAGTACCTTTAATATCAGCGGTGCCAACATCCTCCAAACGTGATATACAAATATCAAGTGTGATGAATGTACCTATTAATGGAACGGAAATAGGAAAAAAAACTGTTAATTATTATAAATAAGAAATGAATTTAAAATTATTTTACCCGTTCGTCCAATGCCAGCACTGCAATGAACAATAATTGGAGGTCCTCGACTGTGTCCTGCCCATGTATCACCCAAATCTTTCACCATTATTGCCTGTTGTTCACGAACTCGTTGGAGAAAATTGAGCATAGCAATTGCAGACGCAGGCACACCATAATCTGGCCAACTCGTGAACTGCCAGTGTGATACGCTTCGGATTTCATCAGTCTTGGTATTTTTTATCTCTAAAGAAGCTACGGTATAGTCATCATTTGAATCGATTGTATTTGTCGTGACAATTATATTTCCATATTCCATTTGACCACCCTCTGTTGGTTCCCAATATTGACCACACTTGACACGACTTCGTTCCATCACACGTGTTGTCATTACAATCACCAGACAATGTTGTTCCCATACCATTCGCCAGAAATCACAAGCCGTTTTTGGAAGTGGTCCTATTGAAATTTATAGATATTTTTAATCATAATTTGATTAAATTTACAATTACCTTGAGTTGAAATATATGCATTTTTTTGTTTATAACCATCTACAAAATTAGCATTGATATAATCAGAATTTGGGTCTTCATCAACTTCAGATAACACTACTCGACTATGGTCATAGCAAAGTACATCTGTATATCGATTTTTGCCTAAATTATTTCTATGTTTTGCATTATTGAATGTGCCATCTGGAGGTCGTGCTCTTATTTCTGCATATTCCTTAATCAATCCAGTTCTACCCATAGCTTTGACCATCTCAACAATTTGTTCAATTGTTTTTGGATCACCTTCGGTTCCAGCTAAACTATCGTCATCACTAAAACCTGACGAAGCACTACTCGGTGAATTTTCTGTCCAATCATTCACTGCCGATCCTGGATCATTATTCTGATTTGTTTCAAGTGACATATCCTTCTGATGTGAGTCATTAAGATTAACTGTATTATTTGATGTGGTTGTTGTTGTTGTATTTGTGCTCAATGTTGTAGTTGATCCACTAGCAGTATTGCTACTATCAACTAAAGAAGACACTAGCAAACTATCACTTCCAAAATCAATGTTATTTTGATTTGTTATTTCAACATTTTGCACACTAATATTACTACTGTCATTGTTATCAGTCTGACAGTTACTGATATTGGCTAAGATTTCATCCTCACGATTCGTCATAGATTTGTAACAATGTAGCAACCTGAAATAATGATGTAAATTAAACATATGCATTAATAATCATAGAATTTAATTCACATACCATGTAGAATGATCCAATTCAAGAGTTCCTCCTAATCGACGTGGTAATGAATCACGAGGAATATGTAAACTTAGTTGAGGAACTGATACAGTAAACACTCGTTCTCGTAACTTTTCACGTACAAATAACCGGAGAATTTTAAAGGGAGCTTTAAACCACAATGGAGCCGTCACAATTAACACTTTCTTTAACCTTGCTGGATAACCACCCTATTTGAATAATAAATAATAAATAAATTATTATTAGCAAATTCTTAAAGGAAACTATTTTGATAACTTTCAACATCGACTTTTATTTTTTTTATATTTAAATAAAAACAATAATACTCGTCATTGCTGCTTATGATTAAAAAAATATATATATAAAGGGGGAAAGCAAATGTATTTTATTATTTGCGATTATTATGCTATATACGAACTTTATATGGTCGCGTGTGTGCGTGTGTGTGATTCTGAATAATTTTGATAAACTTTTGTAACATTCCCTTATATCAAGGTGTACTAAAAATATTTTGAAAGTCAAATGGAGATTTTGATAAACTTGAACCAGATCATTAAATTTACTTTTATTTTTTAAACAAAATAATTTTCCTTTAACTTATTCGGCAAATATTACAATTGAACACATTCATATTCGAAATAATTTTTTTTTTGAAGTAAAAATACCTTTTAATAATAAATGAAAAATCACATACACACACACAAGTGGTTTCTAAATTTAGCAAAGTACTTTTCACTTGTACATATTGAGAGTGTCAATAAGTTAAAATACAATTTTTATTTTATAATCATAAACAATTTCCACTTATTTCACATTACTGTGTTTTATTTCAATCAAATTTATATCAAAACTCAATGGAATGAAAATGAAATCATTATTCGAAGTCACTTGTTTGAATGAAATCAATAATAAAAAATTCATTAGATACAAAATGACATTCACTTTTATCGATTGATTTAATGTGTTATTATAATTTAATACACATGAAAAGTTTTCGGAAACATATTAAAATGCATTACCCTGATATCAGAGAATAAATTTTTCTTTTTTATCGATTTTTCACATGAGTTTTTCTTATTTATATTTTCTTTTTACACATTAATTATGTAATAATTGACAAAGTTAGGTTCTGATTTCGTTTTTTCTGACTTTTAATGAAATTAAAATGTTTAATTTTTTGATTTTCACACTTTTCTTACTTCACAATAGATTAAAAACTGAGCTCTCTTGTATAAATGTCAGACAAAATAGAACCCAAATGGATTCGTACAAGTGAAAATTTTGATATACATATGAAGCGTGTATTGAGATTTGTGCGCACCAATATCTTATTTTTATATAATATAAAATATATATAGGTGGAAAATCTGTGCATACCCTTTTGTGTTATTTCTATTTATTATTTATTTTTCGAATTTATATGAACGTGTCTGTTTTAAATTCAATGATTAACTTTTCTACGTTTTATTAATTAAAATAATTTTATTTTACTTGGAATTTTATAGATGTATTTTTTTAAAAAAATAGAACGCAATATTAGAATTTGATTAGAAAATGGTTGTTGTTTACAATTTACTTGATTATTGCCGTCTAGTGTATGTTTTATACGGATTTTGTGTAGGATGCAAGCAAGGAACTCACTGTGTCCTTATTAAAATGATAATGTAACTCAAGCATGCGCATTAAAGTAAATTTACATATTGAGAGATATTTAAATATTATTTAACTTTTAATAATCAAAGGGGGTAGTTTTTTCACATTGTTTGTTATGCAATGATTTATAATCTACATTAACGTTTGTTTTTAGTGGGTTACAGTACGACCTCATTCTTTTCCTGATATTATTTTATACTGTGTTTAATTCTTAAATAGATTTGTCCGTTATTAAGTGCTCATGGAATATTGAAAATTAAAAATGATGAATGAAAAATCAATTTTAATTTAAATTATCATGATATCCCACTCACCTTTAATAACGTCAATATTTTTTGTGATAATTCATAATCAAAATTTGAATATTTTGATTGACTCATGTCATAAATGAACACAAGACCGGCTTTTTGTGTTTGTGTACTGAGTAATGCTACATCAAGTTGATAGACGATTCCTTGTAATGTCAATTTGTGCGATATTGTTTCTGGATTATGTAAATTTGCGGTGAATAGGGCAATTGCAGCACCACTTGCATCACGTCCAGGCTATAAAATTACTGGATTAGACCAATTTTTATATAATATGATATTTTAACTCACCAATATCGTAAATTTTCCCGTTTCAAGTTCCGTACGCAACTCCAATGTCATGGGATTAATGTTGTACAGACCTTCTCGGAGTCGGATCAACTCATGTTGCTCAAATAGCTGCACAGCTCGATGAACATCAAATTTCCTTGCAAATAAAAATTTCAAGGCAATCGCTTGTGTAACTGCCCCAGAATGTGGATTTTTATTTGACGAATTAACTAAATCCAAAAATTGATTTACAGCCTAGAATTACAATGAAATGGTATTATTTACATTTGAATTTCATAGCGTGTAACATATAAATGTTTTGTTTAATAGTGGATATGTACTTAGATATGCTAGCGAAAGATCTTATACATTGTAGCGAAAAATTAAGATGATTTCGGTTATTTCAAGTGACTGCGTTTTTGTTTAAATTAAAATATCTCTCTAAATAATTCATACCACAATTATTAAGTGGATCAAGACATTTATTTTAACATTTTCTTCTCACAAATTACCTTAAACATCCATAATATGACTTTATCCAAAAGTGTTATTTTGATTTTCATAATTTCCGTCTAATTATACGAGATCCTCTTAATATTGAAATTTGTATCACTTTCATTTAATTTTTATTTTTATCGATCAGTAACAGTTATCATGATAAGATACCACACCACTAACATATTTAGCTGTATTATCAAAAATCTTGTTTCAATTCATTTAAATCTCGTTTCTTAAATTTGACATATATATTTTCACGGCTGGTTTTTTCTTATTTTACTCAAGTTATTTGAATCAAAGGACTTTTTCAATAAATTTGAATTGAAATTAAAAATAAATTATTGATGATGTTAAATTTTGTTTAAATTAAAGTTAATTTCGATTTGTTTTCAGTTGAATTCAATTAAATTTGTAAATATATACTAAAAACTATATGGATAAACGACCATGATTGAAGAAAGTTTCTTCTTAAATGAAAGAAATGATACAAATTGTATACTTAGCAATTTTTTCTTGCTTTACGTGTTTTTTTCAATGTTTATTATCTTACTTCTCTCAATTATTATTTCTCTCAATATATATGTTTCTTAGTTTTCATATGTGAAGCATTACAGTTAAAAAGTTACATTTAAAAAAAAAATCTATGAAGAGTAACGATTTTAACAGAACTTGTATCAAAGAAATGACAAAAAAACGTTTTTGTGGGTAGAAAATTAACAAATACTAGGGAGGTCAGAAATTTGTGGAATATCCATCTAATTTTAAAATACTTCTTCAATGAACTTGACCTCTAATTGAAACGAGAATCTAGTATCGTATAACTCTACAGATCATCCATACACACGTACAAGTTAATCCCAAATCCTTAGAAATAAAACCACAATTTTCTTTGAAACTAACATAAATTTATTTGAATCCTCTAATGAATCCTGCTCCCTAATGAATTTGACTGGCCTATTAAAAAATTACGTTGATTTCCGTCCTTTTGGTGTTTTTTTGTGTACAATTTTTCCTAAATAGGATGTTAAATGTCAAATAAACGCAAATTAAGTAAAATATTAAAAACAAAGAAGATATTCATTATGACTCAGTTACTTTTTGTTTCACCTATTTTATTTTAATAATTTTTTATTTTGTGTTCTTTCATGCGATATAGACTTTCACACAAATTACTCACGTTTATGAATGAGATTGGCCAAATACAAATAAATAATGATTGTCGTCATCATTAATAAACTTTTTTTTACTATAATTTCACGTCTGTACACTGAATTAGCGTAATATAAAAAAAAAGTCAGCGTAATGCAAATTTTACAGGATTTATGATTTTACTAGAAAAAAATCGTTAAGTACTTAAATTCTTAGAAAAAAATTATACCTAATTCTTGAAATATTCAAATTTCTAATCGGTTTCGATAATCCAATTCTAATAGCTTCAGACACTTAATTCAGAACAATACTGGGTCAAAAGTTCAATGAATTTTTGTAAACATATATAAGTGTCTCAAGGATCAACAAGTACATAATGACTTGGAAAAAATAAATAAATAAATTTACTGTATATATATGTATGATATCATTATTTATTCCGAATCACAAGGTTAACGAAGATTAAAATGCAAATTTGAAGAAACTTCTAATTTTTTTTTACACTGAAGATTTTTTCTGTTAATTACTCATCCGCTTTTTACATGGAATTTTAGAGGGATTTCATGTTAAATAAACATTTTACATGGAATAATATTGATCATCACAACTGAATTCCGATGCATGTAAAATGTTTCAATATGTTTTGCAAACATTCTGCGTAAAATTATAAATTTTTTGACTTACCGCCGTTTGTGACATAATTTTGACTAGTTTTGTACCTTATTTTGTGAATTTTTAGCTTGATTAAATGCACATTTTAATAATAATAATGGAATTCTTATACTTTTGTTCTACTTTTGTAATTCTATTGTATTTTTGTGTTGTTGCCTATAATTGTGTCAAAAATGACGTTTCATTACCCTCATGTCCGTGTTATTGTTTGTTTGTGTTTATAAAAGTGATCAGAATTTCTTTTGAATTCCAATTTTGACTAAAAAATATCATGAAATATTCAATGAAATACTTCAAAAGACGTCGAGAATTAAAATTTTATTTTAAAAGAATTCACAGGGCCCTTACTAACAGGAAATTGATTTAAATTCAATATTTTTTTCATGGAAAAATATTTTAGAGAGCGTTTTGTCCCCCATTTGGACGTTATTTATTATGATATATAAAGGGCAATTAGTCTTTTTTTGATCAACATCTAGTCTCATCTTTTGATTCAGACATTTAATGACCTCTTTGAAATATTTTACTGTTTTTTTTCAAAAGAGGTGAAGGGTTAAGTGCAATGTGCATGAGGGTATTAAAGCGGTTTCCAATGGAAACTGTTGTGTTGTGAATTTGTCCAAAAGATTTTATAAATGTTTAGTTATTTTATTTAATTTATAGTGCAATTTAAATCTAATTCAAGTCTAAAAATATGGTAAATATATTCTGTTTTATTGGAAAAATATTCATAAATGATCACTTTAATTTTTTCTCCAGAACCGTTTCAAACAACTTCAACAGCAAAATTTGTCGAATATTGTGCAAGAAAATCGCAAATTTGAAAATTACCAAAAAGATTTATGGAAAATCGAAGCGAATAGTGTTGACAGAGCTATGACCCGAGCAAGGTCACGTCAAAGAGAACTTCTTGATTTAGAAAAAGCTCAAAAAGAAAAGGAAGAGCGTGAACAACAGCAACGTGTTGAGTATGAAAAACAAAAAGCAATTTCAGATGAACAATATGAAATTCAGCGAAAAAAGTTTTTAGACGAGAAATTGAGACAGCAAATCCGGGAATCAAATCAAGAACTTAAAGAACTAGAGTCAAAATTAAAGGCTGCATATGTAGCAAAAGGTCTGGCTGCACAACTGAAAGAACGTGAAGCAATGGTCTTACAAGATAAACTAAAATTACAAAATGAAATGATTGAATTCGAGAAAACTCGGTTGTCAAATGAAATTTATTGGAGACAGGAACGTGAAAAAGATGCTGAAAAGAAACGTCAGTTGAAAGAAGCATTGCAAGAACAAATTATCGATTCAAGATTGAAAAATCAAGTTATATTTGAAGAATTCTTGAAGGAGAAGAGATATCTCGATGAAATCGTTAAAAAGATACATGATGAACAATTAGAGTAAGATTATTTTTATATCCGTTTAAGTAAGAGTTAACGTTTTTTTTTTATTTCAGGGAAATTCAAAGGAAAATGATTTTGAAAGAACGTACAAAACAAGAAATGGAAGAGTTCAGAAAGGCAAAGGAAAGATTTATTGAAATGCAACGCATACAAACTCAAGAAGAAAATGAACGAATAATGAAATATTGCCTTGAACGTGAACAAAAACGTTTAACGGAAATTGAAATTCAAGAGAAGCAAAATAAGGAGCGAGAAGCTCTCAATGAAAAAATGGTTTCGAATTTAACTCAAATGATTGTAAGTACATTTATAACTCAATATTTTGGAACACGGTCACTAAAAGTCGTTAAAAACGCATGAACATGTGCTTGGTCCGGCAAACATTGTCCAAAACATTCCAACATCATTGGCTTATTTCTAACCGTTTCCGTGTAATCTGCTTTTGAAACTTTATTATCACGATCCAAATCCATCATATTCACTATAATATCAACAAAATCTATGACCATTTCCTCAACCTCTTCAGCTTCATGGCGAAAAAATACCTTTCTCATAAGATTCATTATTTGGTCACGCCTTATTTCTCCTCTTCCTTGAACATCATAAATTTCAAAACAAAAGTTAATTTTCTCATCTAAAGTTCCTTTTAAGAAAATGTTCATCATTCTTATCCATCCTACAACGGAAATTGTTCTACCACCGTCTTTTAAGACTTGTAATATGCGAGGCATCAAATTACTGTGTGGCATTCCAAATACAACATCTAAAATGGAACTTAATTGACTTTGATTGATATTTTTTGACCCATCTGAATTTTCATTTTGTAATTTTTGATACATGTACAACAAAGCATGAAGTTCCTTTTTATTAAAATGAGTGGTACGCAAGAATTTGTGCTTTTTTATAAAATTTTCGGCTTTGTTACGAAAAGTAACATCTTCCAATGAGTCAAGAGTGAGATCAAAATGGGTTATCATGATGAAAGAATATTTAATTTGAGAAAAAAAATTTGAATTTGACACATTTTTCATGGCACTCAATGATTTTTTTTTCTTTTTAAATTTACAGGAAGAAGCAGAAAAACGTGAAAGAATATTGCAAGAATTGTATGAAATTGAAAAAGATGAGCAAGCAGCTCAACGTTTCCGCGAAGAATTGGAACAAAAAATTAGAATTAGAATTGAGACAAGACTTGCTTTGGATATGCAACGGGCAAATAATCAACTTAAAAAAGATTCTGAAGCTGCGGAGGAGCGCGCTTTTATGGATATTCAAATGAAACATTTAGCTGAAAAGGATAAACTAGAGCAGTTGTCTAATGAAAACCGAAGAAGGAAACAAATGGAACACCGCCAAGCCATAAGAGAGTTGATTGAAATCCGCAGGGCCCAGAGATTGGAAAAAATGAATGAAATGGTTAAAGAACAAGAATTAGAAGTGCAGGAAAGAGAACACAGGTAAATATTTGAATTTTACACTTAAAGAGAAAATTTAATCATTTTGATCAATTTTTTATAGACAAAAATTAGTCGAAGAAGAACGTATCAAACTTCTCAAGGAACACGCAAAGGCTTTAATCGGCTTTTTACCCAATGGCATTTTAAAAGAACTTCAAAACAACTAACTTTTTTACTGGTAACCGCAATTGTAATTATGAAAAAACAAAATAAATGCAATTATTTCTAATTAAATGGTCTCTGATGCTTTTCGTGATTGTTTCCATTTTCTCTTCAAAATAAATAAACACAAAATTGCAGTAATTGTGCCATAAAATATCAATTTTGACACTAATTCGGCCCTAAGATCTCCCACTTTTTTCAACAACATACTTTTATCGCAAGTTGTCAACATTTCGGCTGCAATCCGAAAATTTCCATCATGACTTGGCATCAAATAACCAACAGCTGTAATATAACCTCCATCAAGAATCAGGCTTTCAGTTTCTTGTATTCCCATTTCATGGGATCCACACAACATGATTTTCAATGGATTCGTTGATTCAGTATTTACAATGAATCGATCATGGACAATATTAGATGCAGGCCAAGATACATTTTTATATCCTGTAAATAAATCAGCGGCTGCTGTTTGTCCTGAAAAATGAAATTGATTTTAAATTAACATACCAAAGTATTTTATAAATTTAAAGACTTACGTAATGCATGTAATGGATTTTGAATAATAACATGGGTCTCATTTCCATCAACTGGTACATTATCTATCAAGGCAAAAAGAGTTGCCTTCTCACTAGTTACAGTCGTGGATACCCCTTTGCGTATCCAAAATCCAGCAATCCGAGTAATGCAATGTTTCCTGTCAAAGTATGGTAAAAGTAGGGATTCAAATTTTGCTTTAAATTACATTTAAAAATTTACACTTTTTGAATTTGATGTACAACACCTTGAAGGGCCGATGTATACTGAGATGGGAGCGTTTCTGCTAAAGCTTTAATTTTCCCGGAAATTATAACATATTGCCCAATTAACGATGATAAGGTCTCCGAGTCAATTTTGATTACTGAAGTCGCCTTTTCTGTTTTATTATAGAAAGACCTGATTTTTATGTATTTTCTTCCATAATAAACAAGGGCTAAGGCATTTACACCCAAACATATTAATTGAGTTGTGCTCATTCTGCCAAAAATAATCTGCAAAAAACTCTTCCTAAATGCAAGGCTCTACAAAGGCAGCTCCGAGGTCTCTATGTTATTATTGTGATGAATTGTAAATATTTATACAGCTGATTGTCAATTTGAATCAGCCGGAAATTTGTTTACATTTTTTTTGTGAACATGTGAGTGACAGATTTGAAATTTCATTTAAAAATAAAAACATGATTCTGTACAAAAATTTAATAAAAAATGCAATTTTATCACAAAACGGCCAAAAAATCTATGGAGGTGTTTTTAGATTATCGTCCAAAGTCAAACTACTTCGAGAAAAACAAAGTCAAGAAGTTGAAGAATTGTTAAAAACATGTCAAGACAAAATATTGTACAGTTCATATTTGGAAAGCCTGGAACTCAAATTAGGATATAATCGAAATAGAATATTACAAAATAAAATTTTAAAACAAGAACAACGGGAAATGCTCAAATCAGGAGAAATTGTCAGTTTTCCAATTGCATTAAAATACCTCGATGAAAAGTCATATAATACCGTCACTCAATCAACAGAGCATGATGGTGAAGAGGAATCGAATGAAGAGCTTAAAAAATACTATATCCCATTTTCACATGCTCGAACTATATTTAATCCAGAAGAAGTAAGCAAATCTTCGATTGAACAATCTTTGAAAACAACTCAATGGATGCGAGACTACGAATATTACGAAGAGGAATCTGATGATGAGGAGTTAACTCAACACTCGCAGTATGGAACCCCAGATCCATCAATACCTGTTTCAAAAGTGCCATGTGGTGGTTGTGGTGCTCATTTACATTGTGCTGACGCATCAATACCCGGTTATCTTCCCAGTGAAATTTTTAAAAAGTGCAAAAAAGATGAACTTACTACAGTGGTATGCCAGAGATGTCACTTCCTCAAGAACTATAATACGGCTATTAACGTAACTGTAACACCAGACGACTATATTAACATTATTTCATCAATCAAGAACAAAAAGGCATTGGCAATTTTAATGGTTGACTTACTCGATATTCAAAATAGTATTTGGCCGGGTATTCGAGATATTTTGGGAAGTGATCGTCCAATAATCGTGGTAGGAAATAAAGTGGATCTCCTTCCAAGAGATTCTCCTGGACATTTAGATCATGTTCGAAAATGTGTAGAAAAAGCAATAATCGATGCAGGCTTTGATGAAAGTAACATCCGACACATTGGTTTAATTTCAGCCACAACAGGTTTCGGAGTAGAAAATCTCATTACAAAAATTCATAACATTTGGGGACGATCGGGTGATGTTTATATCTTAGGATGTACAAACGTTGGCAAAAGTTCTCTATTCAACACTTTTCTTAGATCAGATTTTTGCAAATCGGAAGCTTCAGATATTGTACAACGAGCAACTGCCTCACCATGGCCAGGAACAACAATACGTTTATTGAAATTCCCGATTTTAAGACCTTCAGATCATCGTATCTATCGAAGGATGTTACGATTAAAACAAGATCAAAAGATCAATTTCGAAGAAAATCGATTGAGACAATTGCAAGCAAATAAATCAAAAAAGGCTGAATATGCAACACTTATTGGACATATAGGAAGGACTTTTTTACCTTCCAAGGAACAAGTTAGAGATCCATTTTCAACGACTCTTGGTAGTGGTAATGTACAAGTTGTGATCCCCAAAGTAGACGAAAATCATAAAGATTACATTCATAGTAAATGGTGTTATGACACGCCTGGAGTTGTCCAAAATGAACAAGTATTAAATCTTTTGACTACTGAAGAGCTTTTGAAAGTTATTCCAAAAGAAATGATTGTACCAAGAACGTTCCTGTTCAAACGAGGAATGTCATTATTTTTAGCTGGGTTAGCTCGAGTTGACTTTCTCGAAGGACTCAAGTATGTTAGAGCTCAGGTTTATGCATCAAAAGAACTTCAAACATTAATTACAAATACAGAAGATGCAGACGAAATGTATCAAACATTGTTAGGATCACAAATATTGGGGGTTCCATTTGGGTCTGAAGAGCGATTACAACAATTTCCCAAACTTAAAGCAGCTGAGGAAGTTATTGCTGTAGAAGGAATTGACACTTCTGTAAATTGTGGTGATATCCTTCTCTCATCGTGTGGTTGGCTCGGAATAAGTGTGCCCGCCAATGAAACAGCAGTGTTTCGAGTATGGACGCCAGATGCTCGTGGTATTGTTTTGCGACAACCTTCTTTAATTCCATATGGAATCCAATTGAGAGGAAAAAAAATTAGAGCTTCTCCAGCTTATCGGTTATCAAAACCTTTTGTCAGTTTTAGACCTCACAAAAAAACCAAATAATTTTGTTGAAATAGTTATTATTATAAGTTTAGAAATATTACAGTTAATTTTAATTTCATTTGAAATTTATTTTTTGTTGGTTCCAACTGTATTGAAAAGCTTATCTTTAGTAATTTGAGCCATCAAACCATGAATAAGTTCAATCGAGGCTTTACTACAATCACGAGTTGCTTTTGAAAGTTTATCCTCTGTTTTTTTATCACCATCTATTGGAAAATTCAAATTTAAAATTCATGTATATTTAAGTGTTATTTTTTCACTCACCTGTAGCAATGAATTGACCACGAGCTAAACTAGCCTCACTCTGTTCCAATTTTTCAGATAAATCAAAAATTTGCCCTGTTGTGTATTCTGTGTTCATGAGTAAACCAGAGCTTCCCAGAGTGTTAACCCAATATTTGTTCCAAAGCGAATCCAAGAGCTTTCGATCTAAAGCTGATTTGAAATAGCTTACTTCTAATTGGTAGTATTGTTTACAATGTACACCAAAATCTTCAATTTTATTCAATGGAATCGTTTGATATTCTGAGGGTTCCTCATTTGGAGGCTTATATCCCTTTGGATATGTTCGGAATGCACCAAGACAAACCTTCCCTGAAGAAACAGTTCTTACTGGATCAACAACAATTGCTACAAACGGATCTTGAAAGTTTTGATTTAACATTTGTGTTGACACATCAATGCCAGACAACCAACAGCCATAACCAGGATGTGAGTGATACCAGCCAATTGCATTTTCTAAACGACCCACTTCTTTGGCAGACTCAATGTAAGCTGTCATATATTCATATGCCTGTGCTTGAGCATTAACTCGGGTTTCAGTGCCTTCTACTGGCAAAGCAAATGCATCCATTACATACATTGTGTTGTCTTCAACTTTTCCCAACAGTAATCCCATTACCTCCAATGTGCCACCAGATTTTGCATGCATTACCATTTTCAATAAGGCCAATGCTGAAATCCGAATATCCTTGAAATAGTGTGGATCTTTTTCCCATGGTCTAATAAATGAATTTCATTGAAATTTTAAATTATATATGACAAAGAAAACATTACCTTGCTGCAAGTGTTTGCTGCATTTTCTCGGCACTATAAACAAAGATTTCATCAGTTGCTGGAACAGTTTCTACATTGTTTTCAAGTTCCCATGTTTTTTTGGCTACTTCTGCGGATGATGTACTTGCCATAATTTCTGTATTTATTGAACTTTTCTTTATTTCTAATGTAAAAAAAATGTTGATGATAATTTCTTTTAAAACCCTGCTGTCACAATGACATTGCGAGTGCCCTGCTAGCGTACATCCAATTTGACAGCTTGTTGTTTATATAAAAACCAAACAATTGTAATTTATGTTAAAATTTGCAAAAATTATTAGTTTTATCTGAATATAAACCCATATAAAGTGAAAAATGTTTACGGTCAAAACAAATTTTGGCCAACATCGTGTTGTAACAACTCCATCATCAAAAACGTATCTTTGTGAGTATTTTAATCATCGATTTTTAGGCGTTTACCAAAATGGCATCTCTTTTTCACATTAGACACGCAATTTCCACAAGATATGCGAAATGTTTTGACTAAATTAGATTCTATTGAGTCTTTACTTAATCAATTAGTTGAAATTACACAGGCAATTGAAGAGCAACCGGCACCAAAACGAACTCGCTACGAGGATGGATCTCAAAGTGCTTTTGGCACAGTTGTTCAGGTAATGAGTTGATGCATTTGTAAAGTGATACCAAATATAAAACATTTCAATTATTCATTTGAAATTAAGACTTAAATTTATTAACAAAAAAAATAATAATAATGATTTATAAAAATCGAAACAGGGCACTGTTGAGGATATTCGAGAGGTTATGACGACCGTTTCTGATAACATACATGAAAATATCATCATTAGAAATGACATAGATATTCAAGAGTTCCAAGATTACAAGAATTTCCTTGCCGGTAGTTCAGAACGCGAAGGAAATGCATTGAAAAGTGGTCATTTTATCACATCAGCTGAAGAATTGGAGGCGTTTGACGAATACTTGTCCAGTAATCAAGAAAAATTCGAACTATTTGTAAGAAATATTTTCATTTTCTCCTACTTGCAAGTTTAAAACAATTCGAAATTTTCCAGAAAATGTTCTTACAACAAAAGTTTTACAAATGTAACGATATGGAAAAAATAATTCGAGACATCTTAGCTGATGAGCTCTTTTTAGAATACAATTATGCTGGGAATTTAGGTAAACGGTCTCTTCAAAGCATGATCTTGTTTGAAACATTATTGTACGAAGTATGTTTTAACGGTGAAAACCAAGAAGAGTACATCGCAGAAGTTAAAAAAATTGTTCATCGAGCTAAAAATCGAATATACAAAAATCGGAGTTTACACAAAGCAAAGGAAGCTCTTGAAGCTGAAATTCGAGAAATTAACCCAGAGAATCCGATCATTGAGAGTGAAGCAGAGGCTTTGAGCAACACATTCGTAGTGGCATTGAGTAATGACTCCTTCTCATCTGACATGTATCCCATTTCAGATCCATTGAAACTTGAGGCGTTAGATCGAGTATTAAAAACTGATATTGAAAAGCAAAGACAATTTGTAAGAAAAACTAAAAAAAAACCGAAGAATTTCACAAATTATTGAAATTTAATATTTTATAGAAACAATTTTTGCGACTTTTGATGGTAAAACATGAAGATCCAGACAAAGTTCTTTTAGAATTAACATCAGCTGAGCTATATCTCAAATATAATTACTCTGGCACTGCTGGTAAACGACCCCTTAAAGATATGATGCTTTTCGATACATTATTTTTTGGTATTTATATTTCATTTAATTAATATTTTTTAACATTGTTGTCACACTTAAACTCCTTTCAGAAACCTGTTTTAAGGATACTACGCATGAAGATTATATTTCAGAGCTGAAACGCATAATTTTGCGAAATAAGAATCGGGCTTACAAGTCTACAAAAGCTTTAGAAAATCCAAAACCACCCGCCAACAATGAAGATGACGAAACACTCGAAAAATTTGAGGAATGGTTATATTCTGATTTAAACCAATCAGATCTCACCAATGCAAAAGTTTTTCCCATCGCAACTGGGCAACGTCTTGAAGCTCTCGATGCAGCATTAAAAAATGAACCTGAATTACAGAAACTCATGTCAAATCACTTGTCTAAATTAAATGAACGTTTTCATAGTTTGGATAAAACTGTTCAACGAGTTGTGGCAGATGAGGTATTCATGGATTACAATTATGCTGGTGTTTGGGGAAAAAATACCCTTAAAGATCATATTTTGTTTGAAAAGTTGTTGTATGAGACATTTTTCAAAGCACAACCTTTCCCAATTTATGTAAGGGAGTTAGTCAGGACAGTTCAGGTGGCTAAAAATCGAATTCATCGTAAAAATTCGGAACGAAAGAAAAAAGGTCCCATGTTACAGGAAAATGAAGAAAATGCTGCACAACTTGAAAACATGTTGGTTGAAGATGCTCTGGAAGAATTCAATGAAGAACTTAAATTGCTGGAAGGTAAAACAGATCTCAATGATTCGAAATTGTTCCCAATTCAAACAGCAGCCAACTTGAAAGCTCTTGACAAATGTTTACAAGCTGATCCTGAAAAAAGACAAACTTTTGTATGTTTTTAAATTTAATTTTATATTTCTTTTCTAAATTTTATTTATTTTTTATTTGCAGACATACTTTATTCGGAAATTAGGACAAACGATGGAACGTTCAATTGAACGCTTAATAAGAGATGACATTTTTCTGGAATATAATTTTCAAGGAATCAAAGGAAAGAAAGGTCTTTGTGATTTGGTGTTATTTGATCAGGTTTTGTTCGATGCATTTGGCCAACCCGAAGGCAATTCCTTTCAAAAGTACGTTAAAAGAATAAAAAAATATACCAGACGAGCTAGTAATCGAGTGCATAAAAAACAAAGACTAAAGAGACAGATGTTACGAAGGCCTCATGGAAGCCAAATCGTACAAGAAACAGTGAATGAAGATGGAGATATAATAAGTGAGGATATTGAGTTAGATAATGAAGAAGTTGTAACAGAAGCTGAAACTGAGGACTCTGAAGACGAAGATGTCTCTTCATAAATTATTAAATTGATTAAAGCTATTATCAGTATTTTCTATTTTTAAATTTGCCGCATTCTTTAAGATACGCATTGGACCACCTTGCAATCGATGTCTCTGTCGTTCAAGATTTTTACTGTATCGCTTATGTGCCTTTTTCGTAATAGCTTTTAAAAAATTTTCATATTGCTCAAAATCGATATGTTGAAACCATGTTTGATAAAAAAGTGTACTGAATAAAGGTAAGTCTTTCATTCGGAATTTTCCTTTTTGACCTTGCCAGTTAAGTTGGTGCATTAAATTATCAGCAATAACTTTTTGCAATGCCCTTTGAAAATTGTATTCAACAGAAGCGCTTATTTCTGTTAACTTATGTTTCATTGCTTCAACGGCTCTTTCATCATTTGATAAAAGATTATTCAATTTTTTCAGTTGATCTAATGTTGTGAGTGGAAAATCAAATTCTAGTTCTTCTGTAACTGCAACAATTTCATATCTTGTGTCATGCTGAATTTTGATTTCAATTGGTTCGGGTTTTGTTTCCAAAAAAGATCGTAATTGATTAGCAACCACTTCCTCTGAATCAACATTATCTTGAATGTTTTGATTGGCTGCCGCGGCTTCAATAATTATTTCCTCTGTAGATTGTGGCTCAGAATTCATAAAGTTCTGAATCGGGATAATTTCTTGTTTGATTTTTTTAACATTAGGTCCTGATTTTGAAGCGTTTGATTCTCTTCGTTTCCCTGTACTTTGAAAACTCATCTCACTGTCTGTCTGTCTCACATACTCATCATCAACATCCACAATATATTCCTCCGTTTCAATCCCATCCTCATCTTCCATTCCATGTTCAATTTCTTCTTGGGAATGATTATTACCATCATGTTGTATCATTATCGGATAAGCTTCATGTTCTTGATACTCATGGTCTTGACTCCTCTCTTCCGTATAATGTTTTGAGTGTTGAGCATCTTGTTGTTTTTGTTGCTGGTTTGCGATTATTAATACTAAATCTTCAATCCCGTTCATTTTATTCATAAGATCCTGCATCCCCTTTTCAATTTTTGATGCAAATTCCTGGAACATTTCTTGAGTAACGTACTTCGGCTCTTTGACATCTCGTCGATCTCTTTTCAGAATAATGTGGACTTCGTTGTCTTTCTTGTCAGGTATTTCGATTGCTGTAACAATAACGATTCAATGAAATAAATAGAAAACAAATTCACTATTCCTGTAAAATTAAGATTAAAATTTACCTTGCATTTTGAAAAGTTGTCTCCAGAAATTCAAATTTTCACAGGCGACAAAGTTAATTTCGCGC
This sequence comes from Culicoides sonorensis, assembly GCA_900002565.1. Lineage (NCBI taxonomy): Eukaryota > Metazoa > Arthropoda > Insecta > Diptera > Ceratopogonidae > Culicoides > Culicoides sonorensis. Next base: position 149,006 of record LN483418.1, read on the forward strand.
TTTGTGACAATTTTTTGTAGGTAATCAAATATTTATAAATTTCTTTTAATGTTTCAGGTACTTTTACCTTGAAATACCGTCCAAAAAGCTTAGAAAATTCCAAAAAATGCTATCAGCAAACAGCAAAACTACGTAAATTTACTGTAATTTTGATAGTTGGGCAATGGCCCTATTGACTTTTTGTGATTTTGGTTTGTTCATAAACGATGTATAACAAACAATTTAATTTTTTTTTGAATAAACCGTTATATTTGAGTTTTGAAAGAAATTTGAAACTTTTACAAGTGGTTGAACGACTGAAATTTCTGGTGTATTATTTTCAAATGATAATGAAATTCAATAATGATTATTACTTCATTTGTTTTCTTTATTTCGTTTCTCATCTTTAATAATAAATAATAACACATTCAAATTCGGCAAAAATAGTTTAAATTGACTCAAAATTTAAATCAAATAAGTTGGAGGACTTTTAACAAAATTAAATTCATTTTTTGTTCTTTATAATGAAAATCTCAAATAATTTTCATTAAATCATAGGAAAAATTAACTATTTACAAAAGAACTTGTACGAAGTATGGCTGACTGTTTCTACTGGATTAAAAATTTTATGTACAAAAAACGAGGTAGGTGTTTTATGCAAAAACACATTTTTATGAGAAGTGGAATTTGAATTGGAACGGTGAGCCATGTTGGAAGTGATGGAAAGGATGTCCACCCCCTCTGAATGGATTTTGACCACTTTCAGGGTCCAATGGATCTTCTCCTTGATCGAATTGTTGCCGTTTCTCTGGATCTGTAAGAACTTCTTTTGCTGCAGCAATATCAATAAATTTCTTTTCAGCCAGTTTTTTCTCATCAGGATCGGGGAAATTATCTGGATGCCATTTTTGGGCTGCCTTTCTATACGCTTTGATTATCTCTTGCTTATTTGCATTTCTTTTAACACCTAATATTTTGTAATAATCACGTTTTTCTGCTTGTTTTTGCATTTTCTTTGCTCTTTCAATGCCATCTTTAGCTCTCTGAAGATTTTCATCAATTTCAATTGCTGCCTGATAGTCATGAATTGCATCATCATAGCTATCTGAACCGAGATATGCCTCGGCTCTATCACATAAAACTTGAGGATCTTTGTAAATGTCTAACGCGTCTCTGCAATGTCTAATTGCTTCGGTGTATTGTTCATCTTTAACACTACAACTACACATTAATTGTTTTGCACTAAATATAATCATCTGCACCTCTTTTTCATGTTTCAACACTTTACTGGCCATATCGATACAATCCTGATATTTTTTATTATCTAGAAACTCTTGAGCGTCAACCAAAAATTTATCAACTTTTTTGATTTTCTTGTACAATGGGAAACAGTCCTTGTGTTCAGGATCAAGTTTAAGGCATTCTCTAATTTCTTTAAGTGCATCAGCTGCATGTCCAATTTCATACAACAATTTTGCCAATTTAAAATAACCATCTGTACTGTCCTGAGTTAATCGATTTACCGAACGTAAATCAGAAACTGCTGATAAACTATCGCCTGTATGTAAGTAAGCATTTGCTCTTTCTTCCCTAAATTCTGCAGACCATGGTGAAATTTCCAACATCTGAGTTAGCAAATTTGCCACTGTGGCAAAATCTTCTCTTGCTATAAGCTCTTGTATCAGATTATACTGATCTCTTGCTGGTTCGATTCGACTATATTGATAATTTACATCTGGATTGTGAGGATCCAATTGCAAGACTTCATAATATTCACGTTCAGCCTCATCATACTCTCCCAACTTCATATGTACATTGCCTTTCTGGATACGAGCAGCTGTAAAATCAGGTCTCAATTCCAAAACTTTTGTGAAATCATTGATTGCAAATTTGGCTTTGCCCAGAGCAAGGTAAACTGTTCCTCGTTTATAGTAAGTTAAATAATTGCTGGGATCACCCTCTAAAAAAAGTATACGTACAGAAATCATACATTTGGACTTACATAAACGTATTTAAGCAAGGGCACTTACCAACTGCAGAATGATATGCATTCAGTGCTTCTGATAATTGACCTCGAGCCAAGTAGTCTCGACCGTGCTCTAAATACATTTCAACGTCATTTTTAGAAGCAGCTTTTGCTCCTGTAAATAAAATTGTGTATTTTGGTTAGTTGATATCGCAAATTTGGATGATAAATTAAATGTTTGATGAAATTGTCTTATCACTTTTTATTAGTAAGATACTGCAAAAAGTTTTATTACCTTGAATTAGTACATCTAGCACTAAAAACAATAAAACTGTGGACAACTGTCGATTATCCAGCGCAAGTTGTGATGTGTCGATATTTAATAACATTTTGATTTTCTTTGTTCTACTAGTTCTCTCCTTCTTTTTGAATTTTCAAAATCTTCTCTTATTTCAATTGTACGATATTTGTGTTAATTTTATCAGATATTAAACATTTTCAAGGGAATACGTTTTCTAGAAGGCTTTAAATTTAAGAATGAAGAAAATTCTTCAAGCAAATCTGAATTGTATATGTTTTTTCTGTGTGGCCGTTTCTGATTGGCCAGAATTTATTCTTCATTTTCAACTCATTTCAAACTCAACAGCGCAATCAACTGCGCTCTTTGCAAATGCTGTGTTTGTAAATAAATCAATGTTGATGTTAAAATTACTGAAAATTTCATAAAAAAATCTCAATAAAAATTATGTCTAAAGACACAGGAAATGGTAATTTAATAGAAAATGTTATTCTTCATCAAGTAAAGTTATTTCAAATTAAATTTTAGGATCGTCAGGACCTCTCTCTTCAGCCGGCAAAAAAGGCATGTTATATTCCTTAAAAAATGGCCAAACTTATGCTATTCAAGAAAATGAAATTATGAACAAATGTCGAATGGTTACTGAATTTGAGAAATTAAATCGAGTTGGAGAAGGAACTTATGGGATTGTGTTTCGTGCTCGTGATACTCGTTCCAATGAAATTGTTGCCTTGAAAAAAGTTCGATTTGATCCTGAAATGTTCAAAGATGGATTTCCAATAAGTGGACTACGTGAAATTCAGGTTTTAAAGGCATGTAACCATGAAAATGTTGTTCGATTGAAGGAAGTGGTTGTTGGTCGGAGTTTGGAAAGTATTTTTCTTGTAATGGAGTATTGTGAACAGGATCTTGCCTCATTACTTGACAACATGAGTGAACCATTCAATGAAAGTCAGGTCAAATGTATTATTTTACAACTGCTCAAAGGTCTCAACTATCTTCACAGTAATTTTATAATTCATCGTGATATTAAAGTATCAAATTTACTTATGACTGATAAAGGTTGTTTGAAAATTGCTGATTTTGGTTTAGCTCGATTCTACAGTATACCTACAAAACCTATGACACCTGGTTTGGTAACACTTTGGTATCGACCACCAGAGCTTTTAATGGGATCAAAGAATCAAACGACAGCCATCGATATGTGGGCAGTGGGATGTATTTTGGGTGAATTGTTAATTCATCAACCCCTCTTGCCAGGCAAAACCGAAATTGGTCAGTTACAATTGATAATTGACCTCTTGGGAACACCTTCAGAAGCTATTTGGCCAGAATTTCGAACATTACCAGGAATTGAAAATTTTACTCTTAAACAACAACCATACAACAACTTAAAACAAAAATTTCCTTGGTTATCGGCAGCCGGTCAACGATTACTCAATTTCCTGTTCATGTATGATCCAAATAAAAGAGCCACTGCAAGTGAATGTCTTCAATCATCATATTTTAAGGAAACTCCTACACCTTGTGACCCAAAACTCATGCCAACATTCCCTCATCACCGCAATATGAAAGCTGGACAAAGCACAACTTCATCAAAATCAGATGCGCGTGAAAAGGATTTCAGGCAAGATAATTTATCAATCAGCGACTTTTTAGGGAATCTTGTCAAGAAAAAGAGATTTGATTGAAAATAAAATTTACAATAAAAATTTATTTTTTTCCTTCCACCATTAAAATATGATAACCAAATTTCGTCTTAATTGGAGGATCTGTATAGACAGGATTAGCAACTGTACTAATGGGTAAAGCAAAGGCAGCGTCTTGAAATGGGCCAACCATACTGCCGCGTATTTGCCATCCTAGATCTCCGCCTGAACGAGCCTTGTCCTCACTATAAGCAGCTGCAACTTCAGGAAATTTTTGGCCAGCTTTCAGTTTTTCCAACGCTTCTAAAATTTTACTCTGTTTTTCACATAAAATGTGACGAACTTTTACAGCATTTCCTCCTTTTTTCTCTTTACCGGCTCCTTTAATTACGATATCAAAAATGTAACAAAACAATTCATTTTAATTTTTTAATAGTACCTTTGTCTCCTCCATCATTATCAGATTTTCCTGCTTTTCCACCTTTTGCTCCTCCTTTATTATCCTTTTTGGGCGGCATAATTTCTAATTAATTTAAAAATAGCAAGAAAAAATAAACTTTAGGTGAAGTCAAAAAATTGCATGTTTTCTTATTTGTATGGAGAAACTGATTCAATCAAAATTTAAATGTTCAGTAAACTTATAAATTTTCAAAGGCATATTTAAAAACACAACAAATAACATTAATTTAATATTTTTTAAAAATTCTTACATCAATAATTTTGGTTTAAATTGTGTTCAAATAAAGAAAATTAAATTAAATGAAAAATTATTCACCATTTGTTTTTAAAATGAAACCATTTGACAGTTCAATGACAGAACAAGAAATCATCGAACGCGTCTAAATTCAACGGCTAACTGAAGAAAACATTGATAGAAATTAATAAAAATAGAAAGTAATAAATAATTTTAAGGAATCTAAACAAGCTTTGAAATTTATGCTATATTTAAGAATTGTAGAGTGAATGTTAAGAAGGTTTAAATGTTAAAAAAATAAAATGGCAGAACGAAAAACTACGTAAGTAAAAATTATGTTTTTAACCCGCTCAAATTTTATCAACAATGTTTTTGCCCCAATCGAATTCAATTCAAATACGAAATCAAACAATTAAATAAAAACAAATCAAATTAATTTTAAAATCTAAGATATTAATTAATTAGTAAGTAATTGAAATGCAAGCCCTAAGAAGAAAATTATTTGATTCAATTCATGATGAAAATGAAATCCATTTGGATGCTGGGTTTGTTTTCCTTATCATACCAGTTGCATTTCACTAATTCTATTTTATTGTTTCATTATTAGACGACGCCCCATTATAAACGAGGATAGTTTACTTATTGATTCAGATATTTTGAATACGAGCAATGGACAGAGAATAGCTGATTGGATCAAATTACGTCAGGAATTTCCAGTTAAAAGGGGTAGACTTTTTGACTTGGATGCCATAAAAAAGGTACGACAATATTCTATTTAATGCAATTTAAAAATTCTATTTCTATTGGTTTTTTAATTAGAATCCACCAAGACTCAGTATTCGTCGACTTGCGATCAACAATGAGGAAAATGCTAATGAAGATTCATCATCAGATGACAATGAGGAGGAAGAATGTGAGCCAGTTCCTTCTGATGCACAGCCAACTGAACAGAATCAAGAGGCAAATGTTTCATTATTCAGTAAAACTCTAAAAAAATTGAAAGATTTAACTTCAAATAATGCCAAAACACAAGAAAAACCGAAAGATTTACCAGCAAAAACCTCTTTATCAAGGCGTGTGTTGACAAAACAAACGGATCAACCATTTGATGAAGTTGCCAGTACTCCTCTTGTAGGTCACCGTGTTCAATTGAACTCTTCAGTTTCACCTATAACCGTTCACGGAATAAAACGATTGAGTGTTTTGAAACCAGAAGAAGTAAATCAATTGGTTGGAAATGAGCAAAACGATATAAATGTGTCTCCATCAAAAAAATTGAAAAGTCCACGCAAAAAACAAACACAAAACCAAGTTGTAGTGTTGAATCAAATTGTTATTCCACCAGAAACTGCTCCTTCCGTTACTGAGCCTTATATTTCACCAGTGGGTATTGTCTCATCCACAAATCAAATGCGCCCGAAAAACTTATCGAATATAATTGAGGCAAATCAGCAAAACATGAGTTCTCCAAATATTCCCAGTATGATTCCTGAACGTAATGAAAATTTTGATTCATGTTCGTCTTCAGGTCACACAGATATCATGACATCTTTAAGTAATAATGATCAAAATTGTTCCATTAATCGAATGCAAGAAAAAAATAATGTTCCAGAAAATGAGGAGGTTATTCCAGAAACACAAGAGCACCAGCGTGATGAAGAAGATGCTATATTTGAAACCGAACATAATCAATCTGAAGAGATTATCCCTGAAACCCAAAAAGATCAATCTAAAGAGATCATACCTGAAACCCAAGAGGATCAGCAAGTGAACGCTTCACGACGTATCGAACGAAGAACCAGTTCCTCATCATCATGCTCTTCCAACATGTTACTTTACTTTAATGAATCTCTTTTACCAACAAATGAAATGACATCTCGGTCACCATACGGTCCCCCTTTATTGCGTACAATATTACGTGATATGAATCGCGATACTAGTGAACGTCGACAAACAATTGTGTCATCAAATGTAAAATCAAAGAAGGGAAAAAAATCTTCAATTAATTTAGCTGCAAAAACTTACTTGGAACTAAACAATTCAGATGAAGAGTCATCTCGACGTCACAGCAAAATTCAAAGTATTAAAAGTAAGAATTCAACCAAGCGAACCTTGTACTCTGAAAGATTTGATGATATCGAGGCTGGTCCTGAAACTGAAAATAATAGAACACCTCAAAATGAACCGGCTCAATCTTCAAAAGTTTCAGAAAATGCTCGAATTACACGTAATTCATCAAAGAATTTATCAAACACAAGTGAGAATGAAATTCAAGATGAAAATAGACATTCAAACAAGAGCCCTAAAAAAAGTTCAACTGTAACTAAACGAAATAGTGATGTTATTAAAATGCCACCTCCTCCAGCTCCAGTACAAAGAAGAAGAGGAAGACCAAAAAAAAAGAAGACCCAAGCAAGTGAAACTTATATCACTCCCGAAATAACTTCAAATAAAACAAAGTCAGTTGTAGTTTACGAAGATTCAGATCATGCATCGAACGATGGGAAAACCAAGAAATTACCCAAAAATATTCAACAATTGATTGACGAAGCAGATATAGTTGACAGTTGTGATTTTCAAAATGGAGTGAGAAAATCTAAACGACAGAAATATCTTAAAGTTGATAAGCCGAATGCTAAGATCTGTACAACAACAGAGGAATTCGATAACATATTTAAAAGGCTCCTGAAACCACATGAAACTGTTGCTCCAAAAAAAATTAATGTCGCGTTTAAAACAAAAAGTAAGTACGAAGAGAGCAAATTCATGATTAATTACTCATAATTTTTTTTATTTTACAGAAAAAAAGCCTGGTCTTGGTTCAGAGTCAGGTTTTTCAACTGCATCTTCGAAACCAAGAAAAACAAAAGACAAAATTGCGAACAATGCAGATAAAGAGATTTTGCCTGCAATTGATGAAAATGCAGAAAATGTTGATCAAAACAATAGATCTCAAAGCAAACGAGCAAATTCAAAGACATCAACACAACAAAATGCTGGCAATGATGACCTTCAAATTTTGTCAGATTTAGACAATGAACCACTTCCTGTAAGAAATAATAGTAACCTTAATGGTGCTCAATTTAAAGTTCCGAATATTCCAAAGCAGAAAAGAGCTCGCCCTGCCAATCATCAGGTAGATTCACATGATATACAAGCAACAATGCCTCAAACAGATTTTTCGCATGATTCGGGATTACAATCTGTTTCAGAGTCAAGTGTTAGTATCAGAAATTTAAGAAAACGTCCTCGATTAAATTGAGTATTTTTTTTGACCTTTTATTCTTAATAAAAAAAAAGAATACAAAATTAATTAGCTACAATGTTTAAATTTAAAGTATAGCTTGCTTAATATCTTGTTTTTTCATTGAGTCGTAGGGAAGTTTTATTTTTATTTTAACACAATTCTTGGTTAATATGGTTATTGGTTAAGCAAGGTTTCATTAAGCGAGTTATACAATTCGTTTTTTTTTTCATTAATCTTAAATTTAAAAACAAAAATTCATGCAGAATACAGCTAATCAACAGTCACAAACTATTTCCAAGCAAGTAATAGAACCAGTAGCAGACGTCGAAGAACAAAGAAATTTATCACAGGAATCTTCAGTGTCAAGAAGCACATCACAAATACAATGGATTTCTAATTTAATGAGACCTGACAAGGATCATCTTCCTTTTTACGAATCAGATTTTGACGAACTTGCTTCGTGCGAGGAAATTAGATTTGTTGATCATGGTGGTGTACAATATGCATGTTATATGGGGGATTTATTCAATAATTGTGGGTACATGAGGATCGATGGACACACAACAAAAAAACGTGGCAAAGCTATCAAATATGATTTGGTGAGTGTTGTCTAATAATTTTTTTAAAAAGTATTTTCAATTAATTTATGCCTCATTTTAATTTTATAGAGATTTCTGGTGATAAAGGCATCAGATCTAGAAGTGACAGTAGGAGACAATAAAATCATGAAACCTAAAGAAGGATTTATGTTTTTTGTAAAGAAAGGTACCTCATATTCAATTAAAAATCAGAGCAGATCACGTGCCTTACTTCATTTTACAAGGACACCTTAAAATTGTTTCATTAAATTACTCAAAATATGTAAATTAAAGATATATTTTTTTAAATTAAATGATATTTGTATTGTTCAAGTACTTTATTTTTATTAAATCTAGTTTTACAAAAAACAAGTAGATTTAATTATATTTAAGACTATGTATATCGCATATTAATTAGTTGAAAAAAAAATATGAAAATAAAAAGAAATTTTATATAACAAAGTTTAAAAGTCCCAACCGGCATATTCTTTTACAGTACCAGCGTTATCTTTTCTCATTCGCCTCACAGCACTTGCTTCACCTTTTGGAACGCATTTCCTACGTAATTCTCGTCTTTCACGTTGTGACATCCCTTTTTTAATGCGATCAGTTATGACAGATGGAGCAATGGTACTTGCTGATGTAGAATAAGATCTCATACTTTTGGCATCATCTAAAAGCTTGCGTACCATTTTGAATCGATATTCTCTAGAATTGGGATCTAGTTTTGATAATTCATCATCAAGTTCGGTCGTTTCAAGGTCATTGCTACTAATTGAATGAGCGTCTTCATCATTATCAGTTTTTGTAATTGAAGAATTTTCAATTATTGGAGTTTCCTCGATTGGGTTTTCTAGTGAATCTTCAAAAATATCATTTTCTTCCTCTGGTGCAATAGGTTTCTCTAATTGTACATTTTCTTTCAATTGCTTTGACATTTCTTCAAGATATTTTAATACACCTGAACTCTGTTTTTCAGATTTTTTATCAAATTCATTAACCTGTTCATCAATTTGTTTTCTAAATTGATTTATTTCTGTTTCTGAAAATTCAGGTGTTTCATTGTCCTCTTCATCACTACTATTTTCTTCATCAGATTCCATTTCATCTTCACTATCTGCACTTTTATCGATTCCATACTCATGTAATATATCATTTTCCATTTCTTCTGTGAAACCATAGCCACTACACTTCACTTCATCATCTAAATTATCCTCACGTTCCAGATCTTCAAATTTGGGATAATCTTCACTTTCGTATCCAAAACGTTTACGAAAATATTCTCTCACACCTTGGACATCTCGGTCAAAATACATTTGAGCATTTGGATGTGACGTTGATACCATTTGAGGAAAATCAATTAAAATCGGTTTTTGATCTTCAGTTATCATGATGTTGAATTCATTGAAATCACCATGAATCACACCACAATTTCCGAGACGAACAATCAAATTCATTAAATCATCATAAAGTGCTTCAATGTTCTCTACTTCATTTATTTGTAACCTGAAAATCAAATTAAATGTCAAATAAATGAATTTTATTTAAATTTTGAGTTCTCACATTGGATATCCATTGACCAATTCCATTACAACACAATGTCGATTAAAATCAATTGGTTTTGGGACTGGAAATCCTCTTTCGTGTAAAGCTTTCATATAAGCAAATTCTCTGGTTGCTGATATTCGACTCAAATATAACCAACTTAAACGATGTTTTTTTCCATGATAATCTCGTTTCTCTTTCACATTCCTGAAACAAACACGACCCAGTCGATGTAATTTCAAACAAAGAGGATTTCCTTCCTCATCGGCAACTGTATAGATATTTGATTCCTTTCCAACTCCAATTTGATTGCCAAAAGAAGACACAGAGCCTCTCAATGTCAGTGTTTTGAGAGCTAAATAATCATAACCTTGATTTGTAAGCCGATAGCCGTCATCTGAAATAAAATGAATTTCTTTTACGTTCAAGAGTTTTTCGTTAAGAATGAATTAAAACTACTCACATTGCTTGCCACGTTCATATGTCACAAGCTTATGTTTACACAATTCTCTGAGGAGTTTATGTGTTCCACCACCACGAATATTTGCAATTGATGCAGTTAAAGCTCCAGGCAAAAGTTCATGGTTTTTCATACCCATTTCAATCTGAAAATTTATTTTCAATTCAAATATTTCTTTAAATGAAAGATAATGATTTCTTACAGCTGTTAAGACCCTAAAGTCTTCCTTTGTAAGATAACGAAGTATAGTTACGTCTAACTTTCCCATATTTTTTAATTTTTTTCCACTTAATTTTTATTTTTTTTAATTTTGTTTTCTTTCCCACATGTCCAATTGTCAGAATGACTTTGACAAACGTCAAAATTTTGTTGTTGTTCAAAGCAAAAAATAAAAATAAACAAGCTCAACAATTGAAAACGTAAAAATGACGATTGGAGGCTCTAAAAGTTATCAGCGTCAGAAGCAAGAAAAATTAGCTGCAGCATTTCCAAAAGGGATCAGATGCCAAAAATGTTTAGAATTCGGTAATAACTAAAAATTTCAATTTTGAAGTTTATTTTAATTTACACATACATAAATTCCAGGTCATTGGTCGTATGAATGTACAGGCAAACGAAAATATCTACACAGAAGTAGTCGGACTAAAGTTTTGAACAAAAATTTGGAAGCAATTAAAAAGGGTGAAGGATCAACATCACAGATAGCTGAAGTTTCAAGTGATAAAGAATCAAAGAAAAAGAAGAGAGATAGAAAAAAGTCTGAAAGTTCTGACTCAAGTTCATTCAGTTCATCTTCGAATGATTCTTCTTCAAGTGATGATTCTAGTTCTGAATCTGATAGCAGTGACAGCTCTGAAACTTCAGACAGCTCATCAAGTGACAAGCCCAAGAAAAAACGCACAAAAAAGAGTTCCAGTAGTTCAAGTTCAAGCTCAAGTTCATCATCCTCGGACTCCGATTAATTTAAATTAGGTTTGAAATAATTTTTTTTTCATTATACGATAATTCTTTATTAAAACAGACTTAAATGTTAAATACAATAATTAAAAAATAAAAAATAAGCAGAACATAAAAAATAACAATTATTCTTCAACTCCAGCTTCTGGTACTGTTTGTAAAATTACCTTTCGTGTAGGTTCGTACGTAAAACCATTTGATTTGAAAACTTCACTTTCATAGAAAGGTTTCAAATTAAAAATATCAATTTGTTTTGCTCGATCTGCCAAGTCTCGCTCCATAATTTCAATGTGGGTAGCTTTGGGTCCTTCTTTGCATCGGATATAAGTAAGTTGATCCAATGTGAGTTGACGTAATATGAAGAATAATAATTCCGAATGGTCTTTTTGGAACGATAAGTATTTTTGGAATGTTGAACGCATTTTCTTCATTACACTGAATTTTTGTGCTTCAATGAAACTTTCCAACATCATACGAATGGCCATGTTAACATCGGTTTCTTGAACAGAATCACGTAAGTGCATGCGAGCATGAGCTTCTGACATTCGAATAACACTTTCAATATGACGCACTGTAATTGGAAGGCTTCCAGTTGCCAGCGATTCTTGACGAAGTTGTGCATACATTTTTGCAATTTTGTCTTGATCCATATTCTAAAGTTAAAAAATCATAAAAATAATTAGAAATAATTTTGTACTTTTTTATAGTTGCAAACTTACAGTTATTTTTGGTCGAACATTCTCTTTGGAGTAAACAATATATTTTTTAAGAAGATCTTGTGGAATTTCCATGCCATTCTCATCGGAGGTATCTCCTTTATGTTCATTATTTGGATGATGCTTGATGTGAGATCCAACGACAAAACGGGCCAAGTGTTGATCTTGCATTGGGTCAAATTCATCTTTAACAACACAGAGAATATCAAAACGAGACATGATAGGTTCCGATAAATTTACATTTTCAGAGAAAGTTAAACTTGGGTCATAACGTCCTCCAATAGGATTTGATGCGGCAATGACGGCACACCTTGCTTGTAATGATGTAACTATACCTGCTTTGGAAATTGAAATAGATTGTTGTTCCATTGCTTCGTGAATTGAAGTTCTGTCCTGATCATTCATCTTATCAAATTCATCAATTAAACAGACACCTTGATCGGCCAAAACTAATGCACCGGCTTCCAAAGTCCATTCTTTTGAAACAGGATTACGTCTTACATATGCCGTCAAACCAACAGCACTAGCACCTTGGCCAGTTGTGAAAACAGCTCGTGGAGCAATTTTTTCAGCATACTTTAAGAATTGAGATTTAGCAGTACCAGGATCACCACAAATTAATACGTTAATGTCACCACGAACCTTGTGCTTTTCACCAGCATTTTTCGATTCACCACCAAATAAGGAAAGAGCAAGAGCTCTTTTGATAAAATCATGTCCATATATACTGGGAGCCATGCTTGTGATAATTCTCTCACTTATTCGAGGGTCTTTACTCAATTTTTGAATTGTATGAATGTCTTCATCTGTTAGAGATGATACAACTTGTTTCGAGTCCTTAACAACCATATGATTGGCAATAATTACTGTAGCAAATACAGGGAATCCGTTGTCAGTATTCAAAGACCCATCATAATTGTTGGTATAAATTCCTGTAACTTCAATCTCATCACCAGGTTTACAATTATCGCACAAATCAGCTAGGAGAATACAATCTTTGCTTCGAGGAATTCGACCAGCTGGAATGCGTCCAGGAGATTCTTGCAATGTGATTTTTTGATAGTTTCGGTACAAAGTTTGTTCCATATTGATTGAAAATGGTCCTGCTGATTGACATTCTGGACATGATCCTGGTTTGACTTCAGCATTTTGACTTTGAACAAATGGACCAAGAACGTAACCACACTTTACACAATCATATTTGATGACAGATAGTTGAGGAAGTACTCCAGTTGTTGCAGTTACAACCCCAAATGTACGTACAAGTTGATTCAAATGAAGTTTTCTGAATGTTCTTAGCTCTTCAATTAATGGCAAATCAGAAATACGAACATGAATTTCAGTTGTGACACGTTCATACCATGGAAAAATACTTAGAACCATTTCCTTTGCAACTGCATTGAAAATTTCTAGCATTTGAAAGGGTGCTTCGGGTAAGAAATATGCAAGTACATGCTGGGAACTAGCTAAATCTGTATAAGTGATAACAAAACTAGATTGATTTTGTTCACACATACGCTTGATACGCTCACGATAAATATATTGACCTTTGGGATCAACGAATGTACGCAAAAAGCTCTTGAATCGATTTGATATTTCAGTTCGAGGTCCCAACATTGATACCCATTCTTTAACAGTATGACCTTTGGTATCTTCTAAATTCTCGATTGATTCAATCATTTCAGTATCTTCCACTTCTCCATCTGCAGCCTTTTCTGCATCTCGTCTACGTTTTGCTCTTGGTACATCATCATCGTCATCACCCTCGGAATAAATAAGATCACGATCATCTCTATGAATTCCAGCAGCACGATCTCTGCGGGCCATCTCTGCCTCAGCAGCACGTCGATCTGCTTGTGAAATATCACTAAAGTCAGCTTCATCATCAAGGTTTTCTGGATCATAACGATCAAGTGCTGGATTTGGCAAGTAATCACGTTCCATATCATCCCCAAAAAGTTCTTCTCCATCTTCTTCTTCTTCAATTACTACAGAATTTTCTCCGAGAATTTCTGCCTCATCCTCAAAAGGCTCAAAATCTCCGACTGGCGAAGTCATTGCAGACCGAAGATCACTTCTTTGTCTATCTCGATCACTTGGAGTATCGGGATTTGGTGATGTATTTCTTTCACTCTATAATAAAATTCAATTTATTTTAGTTTAAGCTTAATTAATATTTAATTGAATATTACCATTTTTATTAATTAAATTTTTTTTCAAGAATAAAGAAAAAGTTGTTTAAAAACAGCACTGAACAAACTGAAAATTGGCGGGCTCTTTGATAATCAATTTTGTTTTGTGACTTGGGATGACAATCGTAATGAAAATGTAATTGGGGTAGCCATTTAACTGGAATTTAATTGATTTGAAAGTGTTGTAGTGTCCATTAATTGTAAAAAAAGTAAGATAATACTGAATTAAATTAATTAAATTATTGTCAAATTTTATCATTATCAATTTTTCTTCATAGAGATTGTAAAAGTTTGTACACAAATATGGAGAATCCAGAGGAAATACAGTTAGTTTTGGAACGCTATTCACGACTCAAGCCAGCAGAAATACCAGAAGAATTGGAAGCATATATGAATTTTGTTGCAAAAACTGGAGATACAGTATTCAAATGGCCATTAGTACAACACTTGTTTCGTGAAAAATTAATGAATGTGATAACAGATTTCCATGATAACAGTCCCTCAATCACCGAATTGCCACATTATCCCAACGTAGATCCATTTAACTTTGAGTTGATGAAAAAGAATTTGATTGAACGTATGGAATCATTCCACTCGGCACCATTTACAATACAACGAATATGTGAACTCTTAACAGCACCACGAAAACAGTATTCACGCATTGATAAATTTATGCGGGCAATTGAGAAGAATATTTTGGTTGTTAGTACAACAGAACCCGGACGTACAAGACACGAAAGTGAGAATGGTGACTCATTGGATTCCGGAGTAAATGGAGATATAATGTCGGAACATAATTTGGATGTTGGAAGTAGTGAAGAAGAACAAAATGTAACTACAGCTGAAACTTCTAATGGTAACGATACACCAGAAAAGCCTGATACAGATACAGAAGATCCATTAGCTTCAGTAGAAAATACCGAAATTGATATTCCACTTGAAAAGCTTGAGCCGGAAGTGAATGTTCTTACAATAGAAACAAATGAACCAATACTGAAACCTGTTGAGGAAACTACTGATGTTCTTAAAGTAAATGAAGAAAATATTCCAGACACTGTTGATTCAGCTCAACCATTAGAAGTTACAAGTAACGAGGAGCCGACAACAGAAAATGTACAAGAAACAAAAGAGGTTACAGCAGAAACCGAACCTAATCCTGATGTAACTGAATCTTCTCCATCAAAACGACTGCTTGATGAAAAAACCGAACAATTAACTGATGAAAGTCAAACCAAGAAGGCAAAATTAGACGAAGAACTTGGAGAAGAAGCACAAGCTGAACCTTCCAATGTCGAAATCACTGTCGAACCCAAATCAAATTTAACAGAGCCAGAAAATCCATCAGAAATCACACCAATTATTCCAAGTGGAGTTGAAACAATCATCACACAAAATATTGACACGATCTCAGAAACTCCTGAATCAATTAAGTCCATCGACGAAGCTTTATTGACCAGTGAAATAATTGACGAAGTGTTACCAGAACCCCAAACTACATTACAACTTGACACAACATCTTCGTCCACTGCCACCACAACTTTAATTGAGGTTGAACAAGCGGAAAATCAACCTTTACCACCAGTTGAAACAATTGTACCAGATACCAGTATGGAACAACAAGTTTTAGTAGCAGCTACACCTGATGATGAAAATTCAATGAAAGTTGATGCAGCTCCATTGATTAACTCGGAAAATAAAATGCAAACTGATGAAGTTGATGACACAACCTCAAATGCCATGGATGTGGATGAGTGTAGTGCTGACTTTGTCATGGAATGAGACGTAAAAATTCCTACTTTTATGGAAATTTAAGAAACTCAAAGTAGATCAATAACATGATAATTTAATGTTCTTTTTCCCTATATTTAATTTTCAAACAACAATTAATATTAGAATAATAAATAAAAAAAAAAGCTTTTTGATGATATGACTTAAAAAAAATACTAGTTCGATATTTTTTTAAACTGATATTTTATTTTTTTTTCTTCACATTCGCTAATAATAAAATGGTTACTGACTTTTACAGATATCTTAAATGAAATTAGAACAAACATAATCCTTTAGTACTAATTTTATTTCCTGATTTACAAAAGGCGTTCTCTTTCCGTAATTTTATGTTGTTTTCTTCTTTTCTTTGTAGAAAAGAAAAAATTGTAGCACTTTAACATACATTTAGATTTCATGAAACATTGAAAAATAGGTAGAAAAAAGCATTTTTCGTTAAGTAATCTAATATTTTCTCTATAAAGATGAGCAATTTTTAAGGATGATAAGTGTGTGTGTTTTTGTTTACCACTCAGCGTCTCCGTTTGACTTCTGGAACACATAATCTTTCCCATTGATATTCATAATACCGTCTTTTAAATAAAATTTCCATTTGTTACGAGACCTTGTGATCTGTTATTTTGAAGTACAAAATTAATTTCATTTCAAGAATTATTTTAAATTTAGCTTACTTTATCATATTGACACACAACGACATTATCTGTTTCAAATAATTCTGAGGAGTCTTCATCCGTTACATCATCTTCACTATTTAAAGGTTCCTCTTCACCACCAACTTGGTCATCATCTTCATCACTTTTATCAAGATTATCATCATCGTTATCTAGATGATCGTCACTTATATCGCTACCATCTTCATCATCTGTGGTGTCTGCTGCACCGTCCATTTGTTTTTGTACTGAAATGCGATCTATGAATACATAGAATGTAAGTTTATATTTCTTAAAAGTTAATTAATTTAATTACTTAGATTAACATTCTGCAACTGTGAGTTGACATGTTGTTGTAGCACACTTGAGGCAATATGAGGTGGTAATGGCATAATTGATGTAATAATTGGACCCGTGATAACTTGATGTAATTGATTTTCTTGTAGTGCTGATGCCGGTACAGTTATTGTCAATACTCGAGCTTCAGAATTCACGACACCTGGCATTGCTGGTAAGGTAATCTGAATCGGAACAAGTTTATTTGGATCTAGGCCAATCACAGCAGCTGGTGGAGCTGGAAGTGATGTTGATGAGGCTGTTGTATTACCGATTCCACCTACACCTGACTTGCTACTGACTGAATTGTCATTGTTTGATGCAGCAGCTAGAAAAAAAAGTAGGTGAGAAATAATAATTTCTAAAAAAAGGCCAAAAAATTACCTGCTTGTGCTGCTGCCCGACTAGCTTTGGACTTTGAACCTGACTTGCTCGATGACTTTGGGTTGTTAGCTAATGTTGGCGGTAAAATTGATTGTTCTGCCGGATCTGGTGCCGTTTCAACTGCTTTACTTGCCATTAACTTGTTAGTCCATACTTGTTTCAACTCCTGAAGTACTTGTTCATCAACACCCTCGTCAAGAAATGGGTCTCGCACACCAGCAATCACATCATCGATTACTGTGTGATACAATTTGAGCTAAAAATTATTAAAATAAGATGACAATTAAAATCTTCATTGATACACTTCAATAAGTAAATAAGATAAAACGGTAAGTTGTACTATTTCATACATATTAACTTTTTTTGTAATGGAAAATTTTTTACTTCAATTTTTTTTAGACCAAGATAACACCAACTGAAAATTCATTCAATTGAATCATTGTATAATTTTTTTATCATACCGAACACAAATCATTGTAATTAGCTTAAGGCATAATCATACTATCACCCGCATATAAAATTGCTATTCATATGGTCATTGATGATTCAAAGACTTTTGAAGCTGAATGTGAACATGCATATATAATAGATAATATTTAACCTTACATAATAACTTTTCATCTTTTTTTGTTGTAAAAAGTACCATACAGTTTATATTGATTACAAATACATACCGTATAAACAATGTAATGTGTTATTATTTAGGTGAAAGTTTTCATTGAGCACTATAATGTTTTGATGTTTTCATTGTACGCTTAAGTCTTACGAGTAAAGACATGGAGTAAACTAAAGTGATGATTTAAGCGCATTTCTGTAATTTTTATCAAGCGAGTCAAAGTCAACAGAGGTTTTCTTTATTTATTCAGTTTAAAGTCAGTAAATACTTTTTTTGGCGTATTTTGACCCTCAAGTACTTCATTTGAACTTTAACTTGTGTATCAAGGTTCAGCAGAGCTATACGGTGACAGTTTCTCGATTCATTACTTCAAAGCATTTTTTTCTAAATCTAAGGTCGTATTAAAGTAATACACAAATTAAAATAGAAATTTAATACAAGAAGCACATTCAGGCACGTTCAATTTCAACAAGAAAGTATCATAAACATTTCATATGTATCGAATAAGAATTTCATGCTTCTATTATTGATTATGCGCAACAATTCTTACAATAAAAAGTCATTACATTAAAAGTGTAAGACTAACCGCAATATCCGTGAAAAAGATGATAACATATGTTAATATTTTTAACATATCATACGGTGACTGGAATAAATTATTTTATTTTAAGCTTTTTTTCTTAGAACTTACTTTCAGCAATTATCTAAACGGGTTTTGGTTTTATTTTTAAATGTTTTTTTTAACATTTTGATAATACACAGTAACAATACAACTAAGTTAGAATTGTTTCATTCATATCATAATTGTTTGTAAAAAATTATGAAGAAACTTTGTCATTTCATGCATAACGGAACTGTCTATTATACTGTTATTAAAACTCATTATGGCTTTTTATATTAGTCTATTGTAATTTGTAGTTTCATTATAAATGTTTACTAGACAGTTAAAATATTAATCTTCTTTATTGATTTGGGTTGGAACTGATTGGATGATGAACGTTTAAGATTCCATGTAATATAAATTCGTTGGACGAGTCTCGATGATCAATGTGATTTGGTCTATTTCAGTCTTGTTATTTAAAAGGATCTTCTTTTGTCCTACTTGTCCATTAGACGAGGTGAGATATGAGAAAATTGCCCTTTAAAGCGACGTCATTTTGTGTTGATTCAAGATTCATGTTTCGATCTCTGAATTGTCACGTCCAATCTTTTTCGAAAATTTCATCATAATCTGGATGACCATTTCCGAAGATAAAAAGCCTCAAGTTTCTCGCATTGCATGTCCATTGATTCAAAAATTTACTTTTCTTATCAATCATAATTTATTTGTTTCTATTTTTAGAATATGACTCTGATTTTATAGGCAATTGTGCATTTGTTTGAAAATTCCTTTTACGATAAAAGAATTTAAAACATTTCTACTGTAATTGAAAAAAAACGAATCAAAATGTTTTTTTAATCATCATCATTATTCAGGGTGTTTTCTTTATCTTCCCTGTAAAATTTCTATTATTATTTTATTTGATGATAGTTCAGAACTAAAGTTCAATTCTCTATTTATTCCACACTTTACTAGTTTTAAATGAATAACTTATTATCAATTCAATGGTTTTGAATAATTTAAATGTATAAATAAATAAATTAAATACAAAGAAATACTTACCACAGTGGTTTGACTTAAAGCCATATTGTTTAAGAAAATTTATATTGGATTTGAATTTAATTTATTTCCTAAACCAAGCGGATTTTACACTTTATTTTCAACTCAATACTTGATGCAATGCATGAATTTATTATTTTTTATTATCTTGACTGTTTTAAATGACTATTTATTCTGAAATTGAAGAAGAAAATCGGAGCTCAAACAACACACAAGAAATTGTTGGTTCAGTATATTTTCTTTGAATTGTGATTTGACAGATCACTTGTCATTCATTTGTCAGATGCTTTATTTTGGTTTCAAAGCACTAAAATAAAATAAAAATAAATAAAAAAAAATACAACTTTTACGAGAAAATGTTTCTTTCTTCATCGAAAATTTTTAATTGTGTACGGAGTCAATGTAGAAATTATGGGTCAAGATTAGGTGACATTTAATTTAACTTAATAATTTAATTATTTTAGTTTAAGGTTAATTTTTTTTTCAGATCGTGTTAAAGTAACTGCTAACCTAAGTACTCCAAAGAAAAATGAGGCATCAGAACAGAGAGCTCCCGTTGCACCACCCACATATCGTTTTATGTATCCTGAATTCCTGCCAGATCCTAAAGTTGAATGGAGGAATGCTGTTCGTGAAAAACTTGAACGCCTTGACATGTTAAATCGGCGAAAACACATTGACATTCCGGAATTTTATGTTGGATCAATTCTTGCGGTTTCAACATCAGATGTACATGCTGAGGGAAAAACAAATCGATTTGTTGGAATTTGTATTGATCGTGTAAATTGTGGATTACGTGCAGAATTTACACTTCGAAATGTCATAGATCATCAAGGTATTGAAGTGCGATATGACATGTATGATCCAACAATTCAAAAAATTGAAGTACTACGATTAGAAAAACGTCTGGACGAGAAATTGTTTTACTTGAGAGATGCCCTGCCAGAATACAGTACATTTGATGTGAATATGGAACCGGAATTGTTGCCTGAAGGTACACCGGTGCCAGTGAATCAAATCAAAGTAACATTGAAACCACGACCATGGTTGAAACGCTGGGATCGAATGGACTTGAAAGGTGTGAAAAATGTTTTGGAATTCTGTAAACCTAAGCATATTCATAAGGCAAAACGAATGGAAACACCTTGGGAGAAATATGATTTAATGAAACAATATAGAAGAACAATTCCAGAGGAAGAACAACAGGAAATATTTGCTGAAGTTCATTCACAAATGCATCAATTGGAGTTGTCTCGTAAAAAACAAAAGAGGAAACGTACATTTGTAAAGCCACAAAAATTAGCATAAACTTTTAATGATTTTAGAAACATAGAATAAAAATGTAATAATCTAATCTTAATTTGATTTCCTTTTATTTATATCTTATGAAGTGAATATCTATTATTTTGACATATATCTGAAGTAATTATCATCAAAAAAATGTACTTCATTTTATCATATTAAATTTAAAAAAAAATATATTTACAGAAAAAATGACTTAAATTGCTTAACTAGTTAATAATGCGATGTTGATTTCCTTAACCATTTTTACTCGATGTAACATTTTTGCAAGAGAATGACGATTCAATGGTTGCGTTGAATACCAGACTGGAGAATCAGGGACACATGATCGTTCAGGTTGCAAATAGAAAACATCATTTCTCGTCTTTACACTTTCAGGACTGAAATTATAAAAAAAGCGAATTTTTAATGGGTTTTGCTGACATAAAAAATAAAATCGTACCATTTTGATAGATAAAATTCATAAAGTTTGACTGGACATCTGAGAGGATTCTCTTCATTCTCTTGTTGTTCATAAACTTTCTTTTTGCGAGCATTTGCAGCTGTGATGAATGTAAAATTTAATTTAATTGTTATTTTTGTTATGAATTGTATTTTCTTACCTAATGATGCTTGTGGTGGATAATATCGAAGTAACACATTTCGACTTCCTTGATTGCCACCAGTTCCAGAGCCTTTTCCACCTTGTCCTGGATTTCGTTTCCAATGCTTCATGATATGGGAAAAGGAAAGATCGATGTGCTCTTCAGCATTAACTAAATTGAAGAATTTTGTATTGAAGAACATTAAAGTGCTTAAAAGGACATGTGGAGAGTGGGCACCCAGTTGTTTGCATTCCCAAAGATGTTCTTCTTCCACACGGGTCACAATGTATTCTGTCATTTAAAAAATTTGTAGAAATTATACTTAAAAAATTTATTTGAAGTACTTACGGGAATCATTATAGAGAACGGAAAATTTCCTTG
Source organism: Culicoides sonorensis (assembly GCA_900002565.1). Lineage (NCBI taxonomy): Eukaryota > Metazoa > Arthropoda > Insecta > Diptera > Ceratopogonidae > Culicoides > Culicoides sonorensis. The sequence goes on from LN483418.1 coordinate 170,985, forward strand.
CAACTTCATCAAGACAATCGGTGAACTTTTCATAGTAGATATCAGTAAAAATATTGTCAATTCGTCCATTTTCATACAAATATTGTTGAATACCCAATACAAGGTAGTAGATTGTGTCGGGAGCATATTCACTGCCATTTGGTTTTCGAACTTCTTTGACAAATAGACATAAGGAGTAATTTAATTCATCAGCTGTCATTTGAAGTATCTCAGTTTTGAAGGGCTTCCGTCTAAATGAGCTCTTTTCCAATTCAGCGTTTTTAGTTACAACCCACTGTTTCCATGCATTTACACCAAATGTAAATTTGAGACACATATTTGCATCAGGTTTCTCCATGGGTTGTCGTGGAGGCTCTTGAATTGGCATATGATGCATTGGTTCTGACTTGATACGCTTTGCTGGTGCTTTAATGGGTGCCAATTGAGGACGTTTCCGTCCATAATCAGGTTGTTGTTGCCCATAGCTATTTAAATCATAGTCATTAGTGGCCATTTTCAATGCCATTTGTACCAGGTCTTCATTAAATTGTGGATTATCAAAATTACTGTCATCCACTGTAGTTGCTGTTTCTTCTGGTTTTTTGGAAGAACCTTCAGCACCGGCTACTGCTTCAGCCATCATAAGTAATTCAGCTTCAAAGGGATCAGCTGGAGCAACATCAACTTTTTTATGTTTATTAATGATTTTTAGAAGTGAATTTGCGGTTGTTTTTGTCACTGGAATGAAAATCGGAACAGGAATTGGCAAAATAAAGGGTTTTGGGACAATGCGTGGCATTGCAAATGCTCTAATGGGTGTTGGAACATAAATCGGGACTGGAATCACACATGTCTTGACTTCTTCTAAATCAGCCTCCGTTTGTAATTCTTGATCTTCAAGCTCGGGTTTTACATTGATTTCTTGATCTTCAGTTAAGACTCCACACTGAGTTGACATATTGCTCATCTCCTTGACCTCTCGTGGCATTTGTACAATTCTTGTTTCATACTCAATTCGAGATGGAGGAAGTCTTGCTGGTAAATATTCGCCATTTTCACCAATTACAACACGAGTACAAGGAAGTTGTGGTAAGGGCTCTAGTAATACTCTGATTTCTGGACACGGTATTCCACCTTTATATGATTTTCCTTTACCTTTTTTTGTAAAATTTGCAAGAGATCGAACACCTGTTATTAGTGGTAATGGTGGTAAACGGCCAAGTTGACGTTCTTGGGGTCTAGGAGGTGCATCTATCAAAAAATGTACGTTGTAACAAAAAAAGTTTTGTTAAATTATTTAAAAATTACCTCCATAATTTCGTGACAATGAAAATTGCTGTAAAAATGAAGTTTGCGTACGAGCAGCTCCCCTACTCTGCATTTGTGAGACATTTCGTGAGTTTGTTGCATCTGAAATTCAATGAAATTGATTTTTCATGAAAATATATATTTAAATTGAACAAAAACTTATTAATAAATCCAAATAAAACGAAACCAGGTTGTTTATTTAATATATTTTCTATTAATTTTTATTCTTTTGAAGTTCATTTTAGTTGTGAACATTTATTATTTTACTCTTAAATTTCACTTATCATATTAAACATATTCTTGAATTTAAATGAAGTGCAACGACTTGATTGTTTTTTATTTAATTAATAATGACTTATAAATTTATTTACATATTTTTACTTTTTCTCTATAGTTATGAACAAAAAAAGTTAGTTTTTAGCCACAAAGTATTTACAAGTGTGTGAGATGTATTTTTTTTTGTTAAAATTGCATCTAAAATATTTGTGTTTTATCATCAATTTAATTTTAACTTGTCAAAAGTGCGATATTGATTTCTTTAACCATCTTCACTCGATGTAACATTTTGCTTATGCCTTCTTTGGGCATTGGTTGTGTTGAGTACCAAACGGGTGAATCAGGAACACAAGATCTTTCTGGTTGTAAATAAAAGACATCATTTCGGGTTTTAACGCTTTCAGGACTAAAATAAAAAATAACATTTTAAATTGTTAATTTAAAATTGAATTTGCTTTTAAATACCATTTTGAAAGATAAAATTCGTATAATTTGACAGGACATCTCAAAGGATTCTCTTCATTTTCAGATTGTTCGTAGACCTTCTTTTTTCTTGCATTGTTGGCTATAAAAAAAATAATTTACATTAGATACACAACCAATCATGAAATTAATTATTTTAAATTTTACCTAATGATGACTGTGGGGGATAAAATCGTAACATTACATTCCTTGTACCTTGAATATGACCTTGACCTTTTCCCCCTTGTCCTGGATTTCGTTTCCAGTGTTTCATAATATGAGAAAATGAAAGTTCTTGATGTTCTTCTGATGTTACCAAATTGAAATGTTTCGTATTGAAGAACATGAGTGTACTTAGTAAGACATGTGGTGAATGAGCACCAAGCTGCTTACATTCCCAAAGATGTTCTTCCTCGACACGGGTCACAATGTATTCTGTCGTAAAAAAAAAATTGTTGAAATTAAATTTAAAAACATCAAATTTAAGGACTTACGAGAATCATTGTAGAGAACAGAGAATTTCCTTGCAACTTCATCCAGACAATCAGTGAAACGTTCATAGTATGGATCAGTGAAAATATTGTCAATTCGTCCATTTTCATACAAATATTGTTGAATACCCAATACAAGGTAGTAGATTGTGTCCGGAGCATATTCACTTCCATTTGGTTTTCGAACTTCTTTGACAAATAGACATAACGAGTAATTTAATTCATCAGCTGTCATTTGCAAAATTTCATTTTTGAACGGTCTTCGTTTTGTGCCACTCTTTTCAATTTCTGAATTCTTTGTTAGAACCCACTGCTTCCATGCATTGACACCAAATGTGTATTTGAGACACATATTTGCATCAGGTTTGATTTCAGGTTCTCTTGGAGGTTCTGGTTGGGGAATATGATGTACGGGTTCTGATTTGATGCGTTTAGCTGGTGGAGCTCTTACTTGTGTATTTCTATTGGCAACACCACCTCGTTTTCTGCCGCGACCTGAAGTGGTCATTTGCCTCTGTTGTTCCATCATTAGCAGTTGTTGATGCTGTAATATTGCTGGATCCTCATAAACTGGTGCTGGTTGATGTGTGATTGTATTTGCTGTCATTTCATTTTCTAAATCAACATTATTCTCTTCATAATCATTAGTTGCCATTTTTAAAGCCATTTGAACGAGATCTTCACTAAATGCATTTTGATTATTGTACATGTTACCTGTTCCATCATCTTCTTCAGACTCTGAGTCACTGTCATCATCACATTTTCGACCCGAAACGAAATCAGCCATCATAAGCAATTCAGCTTCCAATGGATCACTTGGCATTTTTTCATGAATCTTTTTAATTTCTTTGAGAATGCCGGCTGCCGAATTACGATTTGTTGGCACAAATATGGGCACAGGTATCGTCAACGGGATTGGAATTGGTATTGGAATGTCAACATTATACATGCCTACAGGGATTGGAACATACACTGGAACAGGAATCGGAATTGTTCGTTTTCTCTCGAGTCTCTTGCACGTTTGCAGTTCAACGGAACTTTGAGCCGGACGACAACTAATGGCTCTCGTTTCAGTTTTGGGCTTTGTTTGTATAATCTTGTTTGCGATTTGTGTTGCAGGTGCTGGTGTTACAATAAGATTTATACGTTTCTCAATTGGTGCATCTGGAGGAGGAGGTGGCATTTGAAATACTGGCCGATACGATCCTGACGATGTCACATGAACCGAATCTGAGGGAAGTGGCGGTAATGGCTCCAAATTCACACGAACATTCATCAGGGACATATCAAGCATAGAAGTTCCATTTTCTTTGTTTCCTTTTGCAAGTGAATGTACTGATGCAATAACCGGAACTGTTGATCGTTTCGACCGTGCATTCTTAATTAATCCTCGTGGTGGTTCATAATTTAAATCTGAGAAAATTTCATTGATTCAATTTAGTTATACATTAAAGTAATGGAACGCACATTTTCACAATCTCCTTTTTCCAATAATGATGGTTAGCTTGATTTTTTTTCAAAATTATCACTGATTTTATTCACCAATTAAAAAAAAACCGATTTTCTTATTTCTCGGAAAATACTGCGCAATGTCTCAAAGCACCCTTCTTTTAATGTTTTCAACGTTTAAAGATTCTAAAAACTTTTAAAGGATTTGAATGGTGCTGCCATTGCTCAGTTTCTTCTTTTACTTGTGAATTAAACGAATTAAATCGCATGATTTCAGTTATTTAACTCAAAATTTCAAATCAAGCAGCTTCCATCACGCGTTACAATTAAAAAAAGGAGCTTCTGAAACATTTGCGCACCATAAAATTATAATTCAGATATGTTTATAAAATATTTTAAAATTGTCATTCGATTTTTGTCTGTTTAGTTACCTAATGCCAATGCAATTAAGGCAAAAGGTAGTGGAATGTTGAATATTATTTTAGCCTTAACGTATAAGATGCATTTATTAAGTCAAAACACCTTTAAGTCAATAAGGCAAACAGATTGAATTTATATAATAAATGTACTCACTCTTCTTAACTCGTTTTGGTAGACCGGTGGGAACTGGAGCATTAACTTGTCTTTGATCCGATTCTATTGTTAATGGAGCATTATTGAAATTACTTTGGAACGACATGACACATTGATATGTGCAGAAATTACGAATTGTAGCGTCAGACATTGTTAAATGATATTGTGATTGTTTCATTGTCATACACTGGTCACATCTTGTTCTGAAATTATGATGAACAGAATAAATTTAGAAATAATTTTTATTTTTTAATACATTGACTTACTTTTTTAATTGCATAGCATTGACCGACATCTCACAGAGAGTTAAACAATTGAGCGAACACATCGTTACATCTGACAAAATTTTACGTATCATATCAAAATCGTATTTTTTCACTTTGCACCATTGACAGTTAACAATTTTACGATTCAGTGTTATGTAGATGTTCATGCAGATTTTTGTGCAAAATACAATTGATTCGGTAGTGCCTGGATATAATGTAAAAGATTCTTGTGATTTTCGTTCAAAATACTTCGAGCACATGCCACATGGATCTACAGTGACGTTATTAACGAATTTAAATGCTGACAAACAAGGATTTGTGCAAAAATTGATTTCCTTATCATCGAGCGCGACTTGAACTCTTGCTGGTTTTTCGACTTGACAAACTTGACAAATGGCATTTGGTACGCGACGTTTTGATGGTGGTGTTATAACTTCTTCATATTTTTTCATACAAGCTTGTGTGCAAAAATCTTTGAATTGTCCTTTCTCTCCAACAGGTGCTAAAAATCCTGGTTCTTCACTCGGTATGTCCAATTGACAATAATTGCAAGTTTTCACCGATTTTTTGAACTCATTTAAACATTCACTGCGACAAAATTGACGTACTTCAAAGCCAAATCGGACACAATACTTGCCGAGACTAGTCAAAGGAACTGAATTATGGCATGTTGTGCAAGTTGATCCGATCATATTTTGATAATGACCAAGACATTGTTCATTGCAAAAATCCATAGCCTCCCAACTTAATGTTCTCTGATCAAGTTGAATGTCTGCCACACATTGAGCACATCTTCGTATAAAACTTTGCTCGCGTTCAACACGTGCCATTTCTGCTTCTTCTTCAGTACGGGCATTAAATTTATTTGCCTCTAGATCGACTTCTGATTCAGGTTGTGTTGCATCTTTTGTTTTTGCCCGTTTGACTCGAATACGATCGGCTTGTTCAGAGACAAGTAGTTCAAGACAATCTTCACCACACAAATATATCTTTTCATCTTCTTGTTGTATAACGTATTTGCATACTTTTGATTCATCACACTGATTACAAATTGTTTCTTCGGTCAACGTATTTTCTTCAGCAACATATTTCTTACGACGCACAACATACTTTTTAGCATTATCTCCCGACATGAATGCATCAATACAGGTCTGCTCACAAAAGAATACTGGCTCTTCATTTTCTTTGAGACGATATTGACATGCTTTTGTTTCTTTGCATTGGAAACACGGTGCCAATTTATCTAAAACATAATTAATTGGTACGGCAGATTCGGAGTCTTCAGTTAAATCAACAGTCGGTTCATCATCAGCTTCAGCTTCTTCAACTGCTTCCTCCTCTTGAGATTTTTCTTTCTCAGATTCTTCTCGGGCTAAACGAGCACGTTCTTTATCAGCTTCAGATATTTCTCGTTCACAATCTGGTAACAGTGAGACATTTTCATTCTCTCCATCCCCAATCTCTTCAACTGCATCTATGTATAAAAAAAAATTAATTAAAAAAAAAAGAAAATTATAAATGAATTTTTTAACGTACCATCAGCGACTTCTTCACTTTCTTTTTGTTGACTAGTGTCATCATCTTTATCTTCATTATCTTTGTCAGTTTTGTCTAGATCTTCGTCATTATCAGCTATTGATTCATTGATATCAGCATGATCCATTTCATCATTGGATTCTTCATTTCCTGCTTCAACTTCAGTATGTTCCTTAGGATCTGTCGTATCTTTTTCTGTGACAGTCTCATTATTATCTTCTGTATGTTTTACAGCGTCAAATGGATCAATTGCTGAACTGTTTAGCATTGAAACTTCCATTGATTTTTCCATAGGAGCTACTGAAGCATTTGGATCTTCTGTATGTGCTCCATGCTCATGCTCGGGAACATCGTGAATTTCCATGGCATGAGGTTGTTCGCCATCGTCTTTCGAAGGCTCATTATTATCTTCGTTATTTTCCGGAGATTTCACCTCCTCTGGTTGATCCGTTGACATATTTTGATCAACTTCAGGCTCAGCAGGCTCTGATGATTCCACGACTGGTTCAGCAGTTTCCTGATCTCCTGCTATTGAATCAAGAGCATCTTCAAAAGCGGCATCATCAACTTCCATACTTTCCTCTTGTGCTGTAGGTTCAACTTGTTCAGTCGGTGGATTTAATCCTTCTTCCTCTTGTTGTTCAGTACTCGTTTCAGATGGATTTCCATCATCCACTTGCTGTACACGACTTAAATCACTTTGTTCATCCATGTCAGTTATAGTTACAGAAAATTAATTCACCCTGATCTTACATGAGATTGATAAAAACTGAAAGAAAAATAGTTGAAACATGTTTTTACTTATCATTTAAACATAAATATTTTGATTGTTTATTTTTATGGCGGTAATACCGGTTTTAACCATCAAAACATAGAAGATTCAAACAAGTATTACGTAACAGTAATTTTTCAAAAATTATCAAATTAATGCAATAAATTTGTGGTAAATTAGTTGCTGATGTAGAAAAATTATGAAAATCAAGGAATTTTAATGATTAAATTTTCAATGTGTTACATTAAAAGTGTACGACCCCTAGCATCGCGCCCATGACGCGCTATTTATTTTGTTTATTTTTACAACCAAACACTTATTTTTCCTCCATAAATTATGGTTAGAAATATGACACTATCATTTTTCCATGATTTTAACTCAATTTCTTTGATTTTAAATGAATATTATTAAGGTAAACATATTTTCTTTTAAATTTTCATCACGTCAATCAAAAATTTTGGTATCACAGCATGTTACACAATAAAAACAAATCATATGCCATTAACTTTGGTTTGTAAATGATTTTTACCTTTAAGAGATTAATTTTATCACTATTTTATTGTGTTTTTGATGGAAATACTTGTGAAAAACTTGAATAAATTGCACCGACATTAAAATAAACGCGGCTTGGGTTGAAAAAGTTTGAGTGATAGGGCTGCCATAATGATAATGTGAAAAAAAGGGTTGCCCATATTTCAATTGAAAATTCCCAAACTTTACATCAAATGTCAAAATTTTTAATAAATTTCAAATTTTTAACAGTTTTGTACAATAAATTGAATTACCTTCAATATATGATGTACTTCGATACTTTTTCTATGATTTTCACTTGAATTTAATTTAAATGAACCTTAATTTCAAGTTGTTTTTATGCAAAAATGATTGTGATCAAACAATGAATTTTGCGGTTTTCATTGGAACTAAACGTCACAAAAATGGCATGCTGGGCTATAGGGTGGAACAGATCTGTTCTGATATTTTTGCTATTCAATTCAAAATGGAATCAAAATATGTACAAAGAACACTTTTTTAATTAAAAACTGAGTAAAATCCTGTTATATTGATTATTTTTGAAGTTTTCACGTCTCTTCAGTAGTTAATAAGAAAAGTACCGATGAAGGATTATCCCACCTTATTTTGGGAAGCAGGGCTAATAAAATTACTTGTCACTTTTTAAGTCATTTTCTCTCCACAGAAACACAAAAACTTGTTTCAATTAAAATTCTCGAGATTTAAATTAATTCCAACTAAAATTCAAAAAGGGCATTCCCTTTTTTAAAGTCACATCGATTAACCTGTTTAAAATTATGTCTATAAAATCTCAAGACGATATTCCACTGGCTGATGCTGATGATGAAGCAATTGTCGATGAAGAAAATACAAATAATATGAGAAATGGTAAATTTTATTAATTTTTCCTCCGATTTCATGTTAAATCAATGTTGTTAAGCTCTAACTTGTCTACGGCTAACTCAATTAAATTTGAATAATAAAATTTATAGGACAATCCATGGACTCAATAACAAGTTCATACAGCAGCTCTGACGTGAATGATTTACAAGATAACACTCCTGATGAACAAGAAGAAAAAGCAAGACTCATTACTCAAGTACTCGAACTTCAAAATACTCTGGATGGTAATTGGAAATTTTTGATTAAAAATATAAAAAAAAAATCAATTGAATTTTGTTTTAAATGTTTTACAGATCTATCACAACGAGTTGATAGTGTAAAGGAAGAAAACTTAAAATTAAAGTCAGAAAATCAAGTCTTAAATCAATACATTGAAAATTTGATGTCAGCCTCATCAGTATTCCAATCAACTAATCCAAATAATGTCAAAAAGAAGTGAATCAGTCAGTTGAAAGACATTTTTAATTTAAATTATTGAATGAAGAACGAATAGATGCCATTTTTAGGGATGCAGTAAATCAAAATCAAACCAAAGACACTTAATTCTTCATTCAATAAGACCATGCCTTTCTCTTTTAAGCATTAACAAAGCTTATTTTTCTACTTATTGTAACAACATCATACTAGCACTCACTTTTTTATAAGCTATTAATGCACAACATTTCTCATACCTATTTTGAACAAGGAATTTAGCGTAAATTGATAGAATTATAATATAATTTTAAAATATTTATCGAAAATTGACTAATAAATGCTTTACATGTTGTAATAAGCTTCAATGAATTTGTCTTTTCTTTCTCTGTGACCCTTTTAAAAAATTTTTTACCACAAGCCATGCGTATCCTTTGAGTGGAAAAAAAAACTTGAAGATTCAGATTATTTAAAGTACAAGAATTTAATGTTGATTCACTTCAGAGTCAGTATTTTTATATTCTTTGGATTTTCAGGCCTTCGTGTATCCTTATACGTGTGTATGGGTGTTCTGTAGAGCTATACGATGATAATACACATATTTGAGGTCGTTTTGATAACTGCAGTGTTCCATTTATCAACCCTTGAAGGGTAACTCATCAAAAAATAAAATCGTAAACAAAAGTGTTCAAATTTTTTGTGCAATAATAATAAAAAATATATAATTAATAATTGAGTGTTTAAATTCATAATAATCTGCTCTCATTACATAAATGTCGTTCTAGATAAGGGAGTACATTTAAAATTGTAATGACATATTAAGAGATATCAAGTCATAATTAAATTAAAAACAAAAATTAATTATTTATATTTATAAATATATTTCTTCAAAACCTATTCCCTTGTGAGAAAACAAAGACCACTCACTTGAATTTCGAATAGAAATTTGAATTAAAAAATAAAATTGTCGTTAAAGTTATTTTAAAGTTTATCTTGTGAGGTATCTTGAAATTTCATTCAAAATCTGGATTGAATAAAGTCTTTCGAGGCAAAAATTCAATTTTTAAATGATTGTATTAAAATTAAATTATTTATCTTACGATCTTATTAAAATTTGAATTTTCGAAACAACTTTTTAAGGAAAATCAACTGTTGTTCAAGATACATCACAAGAACATGCGCAATAAAAATTTTCTTTTTAGTGTACACAATATTTAACATATCTGTATGGTAATCACATGAAAAACGAAAATTGTGTGAAAATCCTGAAATCGTGTGAAAGAGAACTAGTGTCCTGTCCTTAAGAAATTGTGTAAAAGGTGGTGAGTTTAGGGAATAAAATAATTTAAAAATAAGAATTAGTGAGCAAAATACAAGGAAACATTGAAAAATAATCAAGAAAAGCTTGAAAATACTTAAATAAATTTGAAAAATATTGAAAATCTTTTCTGTGTAAAACATATACATTAAATATATAATAGCAGAAGAAAAAAAAATAAAATCGATCAACTCATAAAAAAAATTGTCTAAAACGTAAATTAATTTTAAAGAAAATCACAGTGCTAGACAATGTTTTCTGGAATAACAAATCAGTTTTCAAATTTGCTCAGTAAAACTGGAGCTGAAGGGGCTGAACAAGCTGGTGAAGCTGGAGCAGACAATACATCTGCTGTTCCAGTGGAAAATACTGCAGCTGTCGATACAACTGGAACTGAAGCAGGTGTTGAAGGTGCAGAAGGGTAAGTTTTTTTTGTTCCACAGATTTATCTCAAAACGAATCTCATGCCATTAAGAATTTTCATTCATATTGAAAAATCATATGTGAGTCTCTGTATTGAATGCGTGCGATGTCCTACAATATGTAGTCCGATCGATAAAGAAAATTATAATAATATGCATGTTTCACTATGAAGTGAAAAAAAATAAAATAATACAAGTGTGGACATCAAACATGCCATTTTCTTAATAATTATTATTGTTGGTGCCAGAAAAATGTTTATGATATCACAACATAATTTAACTAATTTGTTTTTAATATAATGATTACTTTTAACATAAATGTTCTCACAAAAATTAATGTAAAAACTTTTAAATCACAAAAACATCAAAGTATAGGGAAAAAAATCATGTAGCAATATTATAATTGGGGATAAAGTTAATGATTCGAGTAATAATAATGATAATTGAGACGTAAAAGCACTTAAACTTTATTACTTTTAAAAATAATAAAACTTTTTCAAATAAAGGGTTTTCTTTCACTGTATATATTTCATCTGCTCACATTTCTTGAGGTTGAAAATGAAATCATTGTCAATGACCCAAAAAATAAAATACTTTTAAAAAAATACCAGGCGTTTCCATTATTATGTAATTTCATTCTAATTGTCTTGTTTTCTATTATTTTAAAGTTAATTTAAAGGGAAAACAATGTATTTATTTTTTTTATTAGTAGATTTAGCGTCATTATAATTAAAAATGAAATTTAATAACAAAAAACATCAAGATGAGCAATAAAATCTAGATTGGACCCCAGAGAAAAGACTATCCGATAGTAAATTTATCTTAATGTGTATGATTTATGAATGATTATATGAAAAAGGATGAAGAAAGAAAATAATGGAGATGTTTCTACACTTTTATTGACCCAAAATGTGTTGCAAGGACGTCCGATTGCGTGGAAAGTGTCAACTCACAGTGTCAGCTTCAAGTTTTCAATAAATCTCACGTGATTTGAAGATCCACCTTTTACAATTTCAATACTAAGACAATACTATCAGGTTGTTTTTTTACACTTCTCACCCTTTAAAATGAACATAATAAAATTTAATTAAAAATTCCTCCTTAATTTCTCAAACCATTTATCTACACATTTTCAAATATGATTCAACGAGAATAAATAAACAAATAAACAGAATTTTAATTAATGAAAATGGAAAAATACAATCCCATAAAATTTGTGTCTATGCATGCGAATAGACAACAGGAAAAAAAAACATAATAAACATATATCAATTAGAGTGAGAATGATGCAAATAAAAACTCGTAATACTGTCATTTTATATTCAATTAAGTAGAAGAATTTACTATCCTTAACTATCTAAAGCGATGATATGCAAATCATGCTTTTATTCCACATCACTTTGCATAATTGTGTCTCGACGTTATTTTGCTTTGTTTTTCAATTAAAATGAACAAGACACTAATTGAAAATGAAATTTTTAATCAAGCTACAACTCATTATAGGAAATGTGAAAATGTAAGTTTTCCCTTGAAAGTCCATCGAACAAAATGACAACTTTTTTTCTCATTATTGTAATATATTAAAATTTATTTTGAAATCCCATTTCATAACTTGAAACTTTGAATTTGAATCACTTTAAATTTATTATTTTTTTTTTTCCTAGACATGATGGTGCCCTGAGTAGATTTCAATTAAACATTTCTTGTCGATAAGGCCTTCGATAACAAAACTTATTAATATTATTGTTAATTATGTGTTGATTAAATGAAGATGATGATATTGCAATAAAGTTTTCAAACAAATTATAATTGACGATGATGAGAATACAATTATTATGATAACTCATAATAAAAATGTCTACATTTGTTTATCATTTATATTGTAATTATTTTCTTACAGTCTCGTGCACTTGTAATTGATTTTTATTTATTCATTATTCACTCATTTTAATTTAAATACAGCCTCATTTTGTTTATTGCCATGAGATAGATTCATATTTGCATTGTAACTATGGACATGATACACGTGATCCTGATTAAAGGAGTGAGTCTGCCTCTTTTGGGAAATTGGACTGTCAGTGGGAAGCGTGTTGGAGTTTAAATCTTAAGGTTGGCAGTTAGATTCTTGCTTGGGCCATAAAACTTTACAATCTCAAATGTCCCTTTTTGGGCTACTCAATTTGAGTTTAAGGATAGATAAAGGTGCTGCTTGGAATGACTACATAAAAGCAAAGACAAGACCCTCGGATAATGGTCTGAGTGTAGGCTTGATAAATAGTCTCTTTTAAATTTGAGGTCATTCAAGAAATTTCGTATCATGTCAACTTAGAATGTAATTTCATGTTTGGAGTGATAATATGAGTGCGTTATTAAATATACTTGATTAGATTTATTATAACTTGACAATAACAATAACATTATACTTATATGCACATTGAAAAAATATGTAATTAAATTTATGTTAGTGTCACGTCTTTAAATGTCGAAGACGTGATCATCGATTTATCGATATTAAAATGAAAAATATTATTATTGAACTTATCAAAGTGTGTTAGAATATGATAAAATAATTTTTTTTTCAAAATTATCCAAAGCTTTGAGTTTTCTTTTGAAAAATTTACGCTTAATATAATTTAAAGACTTTAAAAAAAAAAATTTAGTACCTTTTCATTTAAATAACTTGGGTAATAAATTATAGCCTGGCTTCGCATATGACGTGCATTATTTCTTTGATGAAAATAAATGGAATGTCATAATAATAATGTTATACAATAGGTAGTAAATACAATATTTTTGTAAAAATATAATGTGGTTCTGTCACCTCTTAAAAACAATATAAATTGAAATGAAAAAAAAAATATCGAGATAGCTTTAAGCATGGAATGGTGAAAGGAAGCACATTCCATTGTGACGTGTAATTTTCTCACGGGTTATATCTCTATCTCTCTCTTCCTCCCTCTCACTCTCCTTCCTTTGTCTCCCTATCTCCTCTTCTCTTTTCTCGTCTTTACCTCTCACCTCTTCTATCTCTCTTACTTTTCTTTCCCCTTGCCTCTCTCTCACATACACGTCGGTAGTTTATAATTATTGATATGGAAAGTCAATCTGCTGGCTCAAATTCTCGGTGGACATGAGCTCGAATACCGTTAATGCCTTATATTTCATTCCTTGAGGAACATTGAGGTCAAACGAAAATGAGAGCCGAACATATATGATGCATATTTCCCAATTTTTTTGTGATTGAAAAATCAAAAAGATCCGTCTCCTAAGTTATTTATATAAAAATTATATCTATTGAACCAAGGATGGACAAAATATCGGATAGAGACGAACAAAATGACGAATGGTTCATTTTCTGTTTTTCTAGCATATTTGATGTCTGTAATAAAATAAGTCACAAGATTGAATTTCGAGAAAAAATTATGTGCTTCAAGAGTACATTTATTTTCATCATATTATTATATTATCATTTTTTTTTTGCTCTCCTTCTAAACTATATTTTTCTTATTTAGATTGTATTTTTTTTCCATCATTTGTTGAAAGCAAAAGCAAAGACAAAAGATGCAAAATAATATACAATTTATTATTTGTTAGTCAAGTCAAGTAAAGTCTTGTTTTTTTTATTATTTTTATTTATGAATAAATTTTCCAAGATACAAACGGTTGTTTTACAGATAAAGCAGAATTCGAGTAACATTTATAAGAGGAAAATTCATTTTGAATATTGTTTAAAAATGATTTTATTATTAATTTAACCTTGATACACAACATTTACTTTTCACTGATTTTTTCTTCTTTCATCTTTTATTTCCTACCACTTAAAAGCCTTTTACAGTTAAACAGCAAATAAAAAAAAATTCTAGTTCAAGTGTTTCTTTTATGAAAATTACTTCCTGTACTTCTTTTTTTTATTAGGTAACAACATTTTTATGTGTATTTTTATTATTGTCCCGGTTCCACGCATGAAGAACAAAAAATAATAAAAAATTCCTTTTATGAAATTCAAGGAAAATTTACATACCTAATTTGGATACATTTAAAAGGCACTTTTTATCATATGTGTCTATGTGCATTTGTGTATATAAATTGTTTTGTACGTGGCTTAAAAAAGGGATAAGAAAATTTATTGTTTATTTGCCTTTTAACATCCTTAAACTTTAATTTTTAAGACACTTGAAATCCTGTTTTCTCATTTAATTTGATTATAATGTTACAAAAAAAGAGACTAGCTCAATAATTATTATTATAACTAAAGGCAATTTAAAGGATTAAACGCTTGTCATATGGATAATTAACGAAGCTCGTGATTTTATTTTTTTTCTGTAAGCTGATTAATGTTTTATGAATTTATCATGTTTTGCCTTGTGGGTGACGATTAACATTGTTTCAAGAATTTGTGGTATGTAACCACCACCATAAATGTGTTTTACGAAAGTTAATTAACTTACATCAAATTTTATTGTATTTTACGCCTTTGAGTTTTAAAGATCAATAAAATTCTATGAAATTTTCACAATAAATGGATTATTTTATGATCATAAATTCAACAGGAAATTAAATGTATGATTATTTTATGATATGTCATGTGAAAAGAATATCAAAATATTGCAAATGGGAACTTTGTACATGAAATCAATGGTCAGATGTCGACAAAGACTGTTGCATGTCAAAAAAAACTGACAATGCAATCATTTCATATTGAGTTGAGTGTATTTTTAGTGTCCGGTGAAACGAAAAGATAAACACTTTTAATAGCCATATGTTTTTATAATAATAAAAAAGGAGCATCAGATAAAAGTAGAATGAACAATGTTCGTGTTTTAACAATGTGTGCATTTCATAAGCTTTGAGGTTTTCGTGTTCATTTAATATTCATTTTGGTTTATATATATTTTTGTGTAGGTTTTTTCTATTTTAATATTTATTATATGGATACTTATTTTTTTTTCAATGAATGAAAGTCTTGTAACATGAATATTGAAAACATGATTCAATTTTTTTTATTAAATTTTATTTATAGTGCTGCAAAAGCTGGCGGTGTATTCTCTGGTGTTTCATCAAAAGTTGGTGGTTGGTTAAGTAACGCCCCATCCATGCCATCAATGCCAGCTATGCCAAATATTTCCATGCCAGCCATGCCTTCAATGCCATCAGTTTCCATTCCAGGCTTACGGAAAACACACACCCAAGATGAGGGTGCTGGAGTAGAAAATGAAGGTCTTGCCGCATCTACAGAAGGTATTCAACCCACTGAACGTACTGGAGCCGATGGTGATGAGGATGATCGATCGAGGTATATTAGGTATGGGTCATACACAAATTAAATGAATTTTCAGTGGAAAATCGGGTTTGATATCTATAGAAATGTCAACTGTACTCTTCTCAACGATAAAATAATAGTTTTTATAAAAAAAAGTACTTTTTTAGCTTCTTAGCACTTTTACTTTTGTTCAACTTTTTTGCCAATGAAATTTTTATTCCTTTAAAATTTATTTTTAATTCATCACGTTTGATCGAATTGAGATGAAAATTTGTAAAAATTACTTTTCACTTCACAAAAATTTCAATTAGATCAAACTCCTGCAAGTTCTTCACTTTTAGTCTCATTGACTCATCTTTTCATAAAAACATTTATCTCCTTAAGTTTTTTTTGAAATTTTCTCTGTTTATAAATTTTATAATAATTTTAATCTAAATTTTCATGAAAATTTACTTCACAATTGTTTTCAATTCAAATTTAGATATCTGATTATTTTCGAACATATTTTTTATTATAAATTTATATTTATTTCATTAAAATTACTCATGACAAACCAAATAAAAATTAAAAAAAATTTTTTGAATAAAAAATCATTTCATTTGTGTATGGCCCATTTATTTATAATCAATGTTATTAGAGTTTAAGGATGTGTTTTTAATTAAATTATTAAATTTTGTATCAAAATTAATTTTTATTTTTAATTTTTTTATCATATTATTATAATTTATTATAATAAACGGTCGAATTTAAACAATCAGAGATAAATTTTAATTATTTAATTTTTAATTATCATTCAAATTCTAATTTTAATTAATTTTAAAGGGAAAATTGAAATTAATTATTAAATATTTAGCTTAATGTAAATCTATTGACAAATGTTCTCTGTATTTAATACTTTACAGACCGCATGAAAGGTATAACTGTTTTCTTTTTCTATTAAATTATTTACAAAAAAATACAATTATTATATTTTTTTAAAATACCTTTTTTGTGTATGGTTTATTCATAATATATTTTAAGCTTATTTTATCTTAAATCTGTTTTGCATTTAAACACAATTTTATAGATTTTATACCAAAAAATAACTTTTATACTAATCTTTATTTCGTTGCACGTTTTTGAAATAAAAATTTTATGAATTTTTTGTATTAATTTATAATGATAATTGATTTTCGTTTTATTCAACATATTCAAACACCATAAATATCACAAAATATTTTGCAAAATGAATTTTCATTCATAATTATAATGTTGAATATCCATATTTTATATTGATCAAATTCATAAAATAGTTTATCATCATAGAATCATTACGTGATTTAATTCATAGTTGTTTATATTTCATGACTTCAATTTATTTTATTAAGACATGTTTTTTTTGTGTATTTTGATGCAAAATATGATCACTCTGACACTGACTTTTTTCTTACTCATTGGTTTTTAGTGCATTTCGTAAGAAAAAGTGCACTATTATAGACGGTTTGTCCGCCGTCACTTCGTAGGTTCGGATCCATCCAATTCTCCGGAATCCATCGAAGCGAGGTCGGTTATTATTGATAGACAGAGGAGGTCATAAGGACGAGTTTTAAGTTTAGTTTTGCGATTGGGCTCATTTATTAGGTTTCAGAGTCTCAAATCTGATAATATTTTTCTGATTTGTTTTTCTGGATCGAGGAGCTTACTGAAATAAAGTCATTCGCTTTGTGATTGGTTTCAGAAATTGAGCTTAAGGATTGACTAACAGAGCCTCTAGAGCCTAAAAACGGTTAGAGTCAGATCAATTTCAAAAAAAATTCTAAATGGCGGAATTTAACAACATTTATTTATATTAAAAAAGCAAAAATTAATTTTATTCAATGAAACGGGTCCCATCGAATTCTACTTTTCTAATTCGCCCAGTAGTTTGAATTTCTCATTTTTTGAATTTTTCACTAACTCACATCGTCATTGTCACTCTATACCTCGATTGTTCATGAAATTCAAGTCGCATATATTCAAATTTAATCATAAATATAATGAAAATCTTTTTTCATGCGATTTTGTTTCCATGATGAAATTTCACGCAAACGAACAAAAGAATTGGTGAAATCTTATAATACAATCAAATAGTACAAAATATTATTGATTTTCCATGTTAAATTCGAATATAATTACTATACAATCTAACTTTTAACTATATTATCTTGGATATCTAAAGAAAAAAAATTGCCTTAGAAACGGCAACGATAACATGAAAAAAAAAGAACTTAATCTTAATATAAAATGTCTCAAAGCACTTTTTTCTCTTCCTTTCGATAATTTTCATCATTATAATTTGAAATCATAGGCCGCACATAATCTTAAACAACAATAAAAAGAAAAATATCTCAAAAGAAATAACGGCAGAAAGGAAAAATGGATAACAAGTTAATTTAATCTACATAATTCAAATTGATATTTGAAAGAATAAATTTGAATTTTCTCTCTTGTCAAAATCAAAATCAAGTCAAAATCCTTTTATATATTAATATGGATTCAAATTCGTTGGATAAAGATACTCTGATATGATTATTGTTATTTAAGATCAAGGCAAATTTATATGAATGTTAAATAAGTTATAAGTTTTTATAATTTGATTGATTACAGAAAACTGCTCCTTTAGAGGGATTCACCTTTTCATATCATCAAATCTTTTATTTTTTTATTAACAGTCATAAAAATTCTTCTCGCATGAAATTTTTATTAACATCAATTTTTTATTATAAATGGCATGTCTTCTAAGCTTTTAGTGTACAAAAATTTTTTTTACACAATGTTTTCAAATATTTGAACACTGACACATGAAATTTGAAATTAAAGAAATGATATATATTCCTAATTGTTTGTAATTGTGGAGCACGGTCTTACTTTACGGGTATTACAATCACTTGAACAATAACCCAAAATTTTAAGATGACATGACCCACAGTTTGACGTGCCCCATTCAATTAAAAAAAAATTTGAAAACAACAAAATGTGTTTTAGAATCAATTTTTCTTATAATGATATTTAATCGACCATTTAAAAGTTCTTGTTTTTTTTTAGTATATTTTTAATATTAATTTTTTTTCTTAAATTTAAATATTTAATATTTTAATATTTGATAGTTTGTAGAAACGAGAGAAAGAAAAAAATTATTAAAATGAAATTGATATCCTTAAAAAATTTAGTGCTACTGGTGGTGCTGATTCACGTCCCGTTTCCCCAACACAATTAGAAGCTGATGCCGAAAATGCAGGCGGCGTAGGAAATGGTAAGAAATCAAATGAATCTCATAATCCTTTTATCATTATGATTAATTTTGGGTATTATTTGAACCTAAGTATTTTTGAGTTTTTTTTTTATTTTCATATAATTTCATTTTTTTTATTTAACCCAATTTCGTTTTGTAGTAATGAGATCCAAAGGTTATAATTTATTTAAAAATATTCAAAATGAAGTGTCACATGTAGATATGAATGAAGGTAAGATACCTTTTTAAGTAGTTTTAAATGAAAAGTGACATTTTATTCCGATTCCTAGTAAAAATATATTTCACAGTATTATTTTATATTTTTTTACCTTGAAATTCATCTATAAAAGGTATAAAATTAACATGTTATTTTTTTTCATCAAAAAACAGTTACCACTAAAGTAACAGCTGGTGCCAAATCATTTGGTTCATTCTTGTATTCAGCAGTCAATAAAGTTGGTGACAAGGTCAAGGAATCTGTTGTGCATAATGTGAGTTTTTTTTCCTTGTTTAATTTTAGTACATTTGAATATTTATTGTCATTTCAATGTAAATTTCAGCCAATTTTGGATAAATTCAATAAGGAACAAGACGCATTCATTAAAAGTCAAGGTGGTGCCGGTGGTTCTGGTCAATGCCCATGGGTAGGACATCAGGCTGAGGACAAAATTAAAGAAGAAATTATGGCATTATCAGCGGTATGTTGAAAAATAACTTTATTTTTCATTATTCAATTTTATTGATAAATCATTTGTAGGATCGACGTAATTTTGTCAGAGCACCACCAGCTGGTGTTGAATTTGAATTCAACTATGATCAATCGTATCCAACTGCTCTAGCTATGATGAATGAAGATAAACAATTAGAACAAATGCGTTTCGAACTTGTACCTAAAATGTAATTTAAAAAAAAATATTTATAAAATTTTAATTCATGTTATGAACACATTTTTACATTTAACAGCATAACAGAAGAGAACTTTTGGCGTAACTATTTCTATCGTGTATCTCTAATAGTTGAAGCTGGTGATTTAGGTACATTGGGTAGCGAAAATGAATTCACTAAACGTGCATCTTCTGATGAAGGTAAACTATAACAAGATTTTCTCTTTTTCTTCATTCAATCATAGTAAATTTCATGTGACCTAGTCATTTTTGCTCAATTTTAAATTCATTTATTTTTTATTATTTCATTTGTATTATAATTTTTTTATAATTTATAAAATTTAGAAACCAAAAATGAAAATTCAAGTGAATCCCATGAAAAATCCAAAACTTCCACTGAAATTCCAAAATTCAAACAGCGCAATGACAAAAATAATAAAAAACCAGAAAAGACAAAGCGTATCAGTGAATCTGAATTTGTCTCAGATACATTACAGACAAATCAAGAAGATCTTGAAGAAGTAAAAGAGGGAATGAAAAAATTAGGTATTGATTCTTTAGCTAAACAGGCACTTGAGACCAATAAAAATGGTAAGATAATGTCTTAATGTAATTTTTTTACTTACTAACATAATATATAAGATGAGTAAAAATTAAATTAAAATAAGTGAAATGGGGGAATAAACAGCATATGAAAGTGAGTTTCATGGAAAAAATTGTTTAGTGTGCAGCAAAAAAAATCATAAGGTTTCTGAATTTTATTTTTAAAAAACTGAGTATTTTCTCATCTGGCTTCTTAGTTATAATTTTTTTTTAAGTATTTTTTTTAATTACAAAAATATTTTTTTAATTTAAGTTGGTTTTAAGTTAATTTTATGAGCTCAAACTTGAATTTGCTTTTACACTTACATTAAATGACAAAAAAAAGGAATATGTTTCTCGCTTTTGCATGAATTTTTTTGTATTTTTATTCGATTCACTATGATAAAATGTTGAAACAAAAGTTAAATAAAAATTAGGGTTGCCAGATAATGAAATTTTATATATTTTTGAATTTTCAATACAAATTTCATAAAAAAATAGTTTTTTTTAATGCTGTTGTTGATTTCATAATTTTAAAAGTTGAGTTCTAGTATTTAATTTATTTTTCCATACATTTTTGTAATATCATGACTTATATTGTATATCATATAGTTGGTTCTTTAGGCTGTTCTTCTTATATCTTTTATCTAGTATAGCTTTATGTTTAGAAAAATGAAGGAAAATAAATTCTATATAAGCTGTGTAATGTTAATCAATTGTTGTTGTTCATTGTTATTTTTTATATCTGTTTTAATTTGAATTTAAGAAAAACTGTTATCTGGCAACCCTTTTTCATAAATATTTCCACCGTTTATATTATAATCCATCTTTAATCCCATATCAATACTTTTCATGCAAAATATGAAATTTTATTTTTATTATTATTTAATATTTATTTGATTCATTTCCATTTTCTATCATGAATTCATTTAGTTTATACTTACAAAAAAAAATGGAAATGTCCTTGACACAAATAAAACTCCTCAATACATACAATCATCTATATATATCACATACAATATAAATGTAACTAACTTTTCACTTTAAAAAGAAAAAAATAATAATAATTTTTATATTTCCTTCTCTCTTTACACAGCCTAAAGAAACCATCTACCATATATCAGTATAATATACATGTTTATTTAAATGTAATTAATAAAGTAACTTTAAATTAAATTAAATTTTAAAAAAGTAATTAAAACATATATAATAATAAATATATATCTACATCATATTATATATACACACATTATATAAATAATAATAATGAAATGGAAAATAAATATTTAATATTACAATGAAATTAAAAAAAAACACACGTTTTCTGAAACCAAAACCAAATCCAACATTGATTGTTTGTTAATTATAAATTTTCTTCATTAAAATTATGTGAACCGAATTACATTTTTTTTCGTTATACATATAATGATAATATTGAATAATGTTTGTTAAACAAGGGAATTATTATCATTTAATGAAGAGTTATTGAATTTTATCAAAGTTATTTAAAATAATTAAAAACGATCATAACCATTTAATTATAATAAAACATTTTAGATAAATCTAACTATGTTCAATAGTTTCTAGATAAATATATTAAATAAATGAATATCTAGGTAAACAAATGATTAGAAGAACTGTTTAGGGAATGTGCTATTATAAAATTTAATATATATAAATTTTCAATTGACATTTAATGAATAGTGTATTTAAAGTCATTCAATTGGACGTTAAATTACAAATCTATGATAATAATTAAAAAAAAACATTTAAAGTTATTATTATTATTAATAAAATTATTATTTAAACATACAATGATATGAAAATTTAATAATAAAAATAATAATGATAATAACATTAAATATATACAATGTATGACTGTTATATTTGTACAATTATTGTGCTTATTGTAACATTATATACGTATTTCATGTAAAATGTAAGGAAAATAATGAATATTAATTTAAAAAAAAAATATAAAAAATAAACATTTAAAATACATATATATATATATATTATTAAAGTGTTTCAAGAAATCTATTTAAATATGTTACAAGTTGATAAAATATTATAAAAATTAAAATTCTATAAATTCTATTAAAATTTAATTTTCTTGTTACAATCGTACTAATGTATAGTTTTCAATATCTGTGTAACAATGTTTTTTCTTTTTTAAAATATTTTATGTTAAAAAATCTTGATAAATAAAATTATATGATTACTCTTAGCATGATAACCAGCCTTCATTGCAAAGAGTTTTCTCTTATTTGTCATCATCAAATTTAATCAGAATGTTTGAGATCGCAATATAAAATGTCAAAAATGTATGTTTAAATTCTGTGTAATCCTCTTGATAGTATGGACGTTTAAATCTATGTGTAAAATGAAATATCTTCATATCTTTGAATCAATTGCTTTTCAATTTTAACTATTTTATCGCTGTAAAGTTAAACAACGATCACAAATATCTTTTATGTTCTTATATACGCGGAAAAAAATTAACTTTATTATCGTGTCTTTATTTGATCGACAAAATTTAATTAAAAAAAATTAAAAATAGCGCTTTTTGAAATATTAGTAGCAATAAAAGTAAACAATAAAATATTATTATAATATAAAAAAAAATTATATAATATTATATGAAATCAACAACAGTATATAGCTTTAAAAGTACGATTCATTGATTAATTATTACATATTTTGTAGGAAATATTAAAAAAAAATTATAAATATATATATTCGAAATTTAATTGCAACACTATAAAAAATGGATAGAATTAAAGAAAAACCTTAATTTATTTAATTATAACTAACACAAATGCTTTCATATAAAATGATTTTTTTTATTATTCACATCATAATAATTTATTATTATTATTAAAATAGAAGAGCAATGGGAAAAAGATTTGGAGGCTGAATTGCAAGATTATGAAGTGGTAAATGATGGCAATGACAAAGTCAACTGGGAAAAGGACGTCGAGGAACTTTTAGATGAAGAAGATTTGAAATAAAGAAAATTTGTGTGTTTCAATTGAAATAATTTGTAAATGAAGATTAAATGTATAAAATATCAGGGATAAATGGCCTGACAAGGTTTTTTTAGTTTAAATATTATTATTATTATTTTTTTTTAAACATTATTGTACACCGAAGTAATCCCATGTGAAAGAAAAGTAACAAAAAAATACTTAATTATAACATTAAATTATATCATTATTAAATGAAAGATATAAAAAAAGATTATATTTCTTCCAAAATTTACACAAAAAAGTTAAATTATATATAAATAATAATATTGTACAACAATACATAAAAAGACAACATTACAAACAAAAAAACATATGTTAACATTATTGTTCATTAAATCATTAGTATAATAATGCAAATTCCTTCGTTTAACATTGTACATACACAATTAAAAAATTAAAAAAAAATACATACACAAGTTAAAACTACACTTAAAATACTGAATTTCTTTATTTTTTTTTTGCATTTTAACATTTCCTTATAATATTTTATCGAAATTTGAATTGAATTAAATTAAATTTTAACAAATGTTAATGAAATTTTGATCAACCTAAAGTAAAATTATTAAACAAAAAAAAACTTAAAATATATTGCTACTATAAATGTTTTATCTTATTGAAAAAAAAAATTAAATATACATTAAATGATAAAGAAAAAAAAATGGAATATTGTGGCGCCTATTAAATTTACAATATATAAATAATATTTATTAAATTATGAAATTTCAAGTTATATACAACTAAACATGATTATCATAACTTAAAAAAAATACGCTTTAAACGGTGTTTAAAATAATAATAATTAAAAAAATAAATTGAAATGTTATACTAAAAACATACAAAAATCATTCCACATTGAACCATAAAAAATAACAGAGCATCAAAAATTATATAAAAATAACAAAATTAAACAAAAAAAAAATATGTATATGATAAAGTATTTCTTACTTATAATTATTTACAAGGGCGAAATTTATTGTCAAATAATTATACATTAAAAAATTCCTTATCATATGCGTTCTATTATAATAAAACTGTAAAATCAGAAATAATAATAATTATCGATATCATTAAAAGAAATGGAAAAAAAAAACCTTAAAATGGCACATAAAACTAAAAATATAATGAAATATAAAAAAAATGTATTATGTTAAATTAAATATGATAATGTATAATTTTAACAACTTCAGAATCAATCTTAAAATTAATCATTCAATAATATTAAAAATTGAACGAAGAAAAAAAACATCAATGATTATTTGTAAGATAATGAACTGAGTATTTAAAGTATGAGACGAATCATATTGGATTGTATAATCATTGATGTTTTTTTTTTGGCTGAAATCTATATATTTAAAGTTATGATTAATATTATTAACAAGAAAAAGTGAAAACAACAACAAAAAAAAATAGTTTAATGTATAAGAGTCAATAAAAAATATAAAATATATATATAATAAAATTAAATAAAAGAGGAATATATAAAAATCATAAAATTTAAGTGAGTATCAAAAAAAAATGAAATGTGTTTTTTTTCCCTGAATTTCATCATTTTCTGTGTTGTATTAATTAAGAAAAATTCCTATTTTCAAATTCATTTAATTTTCGTTCCTATCTTGGTCGGGTACACTGTAAGTTGTAAACGCCCCGCAGTACAAACTGACTTGGTCCATAGACGGAGATCTTTGATTAACTCTTACAGAGGGTTTAATGAATGCCATTTTTAATGTTTTCCTGTTAATTTGGATAAAAATTTCAAATATTATGGGAACTTTTTTAGTGTATCCATGTAATGCGGGTGGTTTGCGGGCCGTTTTCAACTTACAGTGTAAGGATGCTATCAAAAACTTCAGTGAAAATGAGCATATTAGGACGCTTCAGCTCCATAGTGAGGTCTGGTATACTAATGAAAAATCTTGAATCTTACTTTTCGAAAATTTAACTAAATATAATTGACTAAGAAAATTATGAATATTTTTACATTTATTTATGGCAATTAAGTATAGAACACCCGTGCGCATCAAGTGATTTCAATTTCATTGTTATTGTTATTATTTTGTGGTATATCCTCCTTAGGGTCTTTATGATTTCGCATCATATCATATAATCTTAAATAAGGTGCTTCCACTAATAACGTTATAACAATTGAACTACAGTAATTGACAAATATAATTCCATTTGTATACATGTAATTTGTCCAAAAATCTGCATTTGAAGTGTGATTTGACATTCCATATGAAAAAATTGTCAATGTAGGATTAAACATATAAAATGCATATGAAATTTTTCCAAAATGGTTTTGAACTGGGTGTGATGTTATCTTGGTAACTGTATCTAAAATGAGATAAATAATTAAAATTTATATGCATTTTTTATATACTGAAATAAAATTTTACTTCCATGTCCTAAGCTACTTGCAATTATTATCCAACAAACAGCCATTGAAAATAACTAAATAAAAAATTAAAATTATTAAAAGGTATCAAAATTTCGTTTGTATGAGAATCATCATTTAAATTCTTACAATTCTTGATATGAATAGAAATGGCACCCAAAATAATGGATGATTTGATTTGTAATGAGGTGCCCACACGGTAAGTATAATAATGATGTATGTCGATATCCAAATATACTTTGCAGTTTTCTGAAAAAGTAAAAAAAAAACAATTATTTAAAACATTTTAAGCGCATTTCTTGAAAATGCCGGTATTGTGCGCTGACTATCCGTCCGTCTGTCTGTGTCAATGCCTCCAATCATTGAAATATGTTGCCGATTATTGAAAAAAGTCGCAAATCATTGAAATATTTCACCAGTGTAAAGTTTTGACAAAATTGGTGAATTCTACACATAGAAATGCGCTCGTGTGTATCGTTCACGATCACGTTTAAATTTTTTTTTTTTTTATTTTTCGAACAATCAATGCATACCTTACTAATTTGAGCCAAACATCCATTAGCATACAAAAAAGCGATTAGTGCTCCAATAAAATATGGAATTGCCCTGGCAAATGTTGGATAATAAATTTCATCTAAAGTTAGAAAGAGTTTATCCAACGTTGGAACATAACTGTGTTCATATAGTCGATAAAATAACGTTGCACTGAAAAAACCGGTGACAAGCCATAAAATGGTTTTTCCAACACTCATATTGCTAGAAATAAACATTATCTTACTCCTATTATATTGAAATAGAAATTCAAATGAATAAAAACCTGCAATAAAATACATAAATAACTGTACATAAAACGAAACATTGCATATCAACGGCTAATGTCCATGACCAATTCAAACACATGTCATAGTTTGGATAAAAATTTTGTATAAATAAAATGTTACGCCACCAATAATTCTGGCAATTAAAATCATCTTTTTCATATAATTGGAACATCGAAGTATCTCTAGATGAAACATTTTAATGAATATTTAAATTTTATGTAAAAATATTTGAAATTTACCTTAGGTATGACGCAATCACATCAGTTAAGAGCATGATTATAATATAAACTGGTAGGATTCTGAAATTAATTTATACCAATTAACCCTTTACAGGTTTTTTTAAATGTATTTTAAATTTATATGAGATTATGAAATAAATGTTCTTTGGAAAGCAGTTTGGTTGTCCATCTCAAGGTCACATATTGATGAAAGATTAAGAAAGTTTCGTTGGATGGAAGAGAAATCCAACGAAATTTAGAGGTTGATCGTGGTAAAAGGAAAAGAAATTTGAAAGACAAAGTGAAAAATATACAAAAAAAAATTTCACCATATCAAAATACGCTTCCTAAAACGCGTTTAAGGATTTCTTGATGTACCAAAACCAGTTTAACTATATAAAAAGTTAATTGCCGTACCTTGTCACTCTTTTCACTAAATTTGAAATTATGAATTTTAATTTAATCCACGGTGATCCATCATGTAAGACTTTGTATTGAGTTTTATTTGAAATATAATTGTTCATCAACAGGAAACCGCTGTTATGAATAAAAAGATATAAAATGTTTAATCGTTATTTATGATTTTTTTTTGTAATTTCACACTATGACTCACCTAATAACAAAAAACACATCAACAAAAACAACTCCATTTGTTACAATTTGATATGTTATATCCTCGGCATCAATTAAAGTGTACCACTTTGCTAGGAATCGATAAAAGGCGAAATATTGTGTGTGAGATTGTAAAATTTGAAAACTGCTGTACAATTTCAATCCATTGATTGCAGGGAATTTTGGGCTTCCTGCATGGAATATGTGATCAAAGTTACATCTCAATGAATAGGCTTTCAAGAATTTAATTAAAAATTGGTGCTTTTTAGGGATTTTACTTGAATACTTTGAAATGTATATTAAAATGAACGTCAGTACCACAATTGACCTTATGTTGAAATGGAAAAATTGGTTAAATTGATAATTGATTATGGGAATTTCATTGATCATACCACCAGCTGATGACACTAAACTTCTTATAATAATTTTCATTTAATTCCAAATCTTTTATCTCCAAATCGTGTACTTCTATCATGTACCTGTCAATTAATGTACTGGAATTATCACTCAAATAACTTCTTAGAAGGAATTCAATGTCACTTGTGTTACATGTAAGAGGTAGGCATAATCCTAAATGTAGAATGTTCTGAAATTTTTAAATTTAAATTTAATTTATTTTTGTTGATATACATAACAAAAAAAAAACATATGATTTTACCGGTCGAAAAAATTCCTTAACCTGTATTGGAGAATTAATTTTCATTCTTGCTTGTCTATATTTCAATGTCATATTAACTGGTTTCTCATAAATAAAAGCATTTCTTGCAATATATTCATCTATTACTAATGTCATCTTAACTGGATTTGATATTTCATTACATTCTCGTATTGATCCTATCCAATGATTATTGCCAAAAATAAAATCCGTTGGAATAACTGCAGATGATTCAAGGATTTTGAGTGCCCAAATTGTACGACCTTCAATAGCATCCTTAATCGAATTAACATCATTTTGACATTCAATACTGATCAAATCACTTTCATTTGAATATTCCAAAAGTTCTTCAAGCAAATAACCGTTCATTTTTATCCTTGTATCACACTTAACTGGGAAAAAGCTAAAATTTAGTATAATAACTAATATGATTTTATAAAATTGATGAAATTTCATTGTTTTAAACAACACATTTACATTAAAACAAAGATCTATTGTTAATTTTTTTGGAAAAAAACCGTGTTGTGATTCCTCTTCAACAGTAACCGGCCGACTAAAATGAATATTTAAAATGTTGTTATTCAAATTTAGATTTAATTTAATCAGATTAGGGCTGAACGGTGGTCATGAGTTGTGGGATTTTTACAAGACTTCTGAAATTTATATGATAAAATTAAAGGTTATGATCTGATCAGATCATACTTATGAGGGTGCTTCAATTATCTCAAAGAAGCAAAGCGAGTCACAAATCGATCAAAAAAGGATTATGGCTCGGATTTGACATTTTTACATTACAGACGACGAAAAATTAAATAATTTTCTGATCATATCTGGTCTGGATTCATTGACACAGACAAAATTTGTACAAAAATAACACCTATATTTTTAAAGTGAGGCTTTTCGTATGACTAACCATTGATTTTTGGTGGTATTTATGAATTAAACCTGTTTTTGAAGCAACACAAAAAAAAACATGAGACAAAAATGGGATTCTCCACTTTCGCTATACATAAAATTTTTGTTTGGTGTGTACTTTTGGACATGATTTTTGATTTAACATTATTTAGATTGAGGTAGGTTGAATTTTAATTTTATAGCTTATCGTCTGAATAAAATATTATTTAAATCTTAAACTATCTTGTTATTATTTATAAATCGTCTATTTTTAATACAAAAAAGGTTAACAAACTCTTAAAATAAACAAATGACGAGTTTCGGTTTTTTGCTAATGTAAGGAAACATCGAAAATATTAGAACAAAAACATTGATCCTATTACTCACTCATGATTGATTGATTGATTTATTAACTGTATGTCATATTAATTATTGTAATTGTAAATATATTAAATCTCGTGGCTTCTCGTTGAATTGAAAAAAAAATGAATAAATAATATTTTAACAAGAATAAATTAATTAGATGTTGAACTTTTGATGAGTCACATAATCAAAGTACAATCAAAGTCAAATATAATTCACCTTTCTTTGCCCAAAATAAAGTCATGTGTCTCTAACATTTTATCTTGATGAAATATAAGACAGCATGACGCACTTTAATGCTTAAATTAAATTAATAAGTGTATAAAAATATTCATCGAAAGCATTAATATTTATACTTTCCGTAACATTAATTTTTTAAGGAATACGAGAAATTCAATTTATTTAAAATTAAACTTTTGAGGCCGATCAAGTTTATTGAGGGAACTTATCAGAATGAAATCGGAAACATAATACAATGAAAATTTAATTTTTTTTTGAAATATAAGAGCCTCAATGAGCTTCGAGAATGTTGATTTTAAAATTTTGAGGATGATCCCCACTCATTGAGATCTACCCTAAAATGCGCTTTTGAATTTCATTTACATTTCCATTTCATCAAAAAACAAAAATAAAACTATTTTAAACAATGCAAAATATTGTTCCTACAACGTACTTCCAAAAAAAAAATTTAAGTTATTCTTAACCGCAACAACACACTTGAGATCAGGTACCTATTAATACATTTAATTGAAATTTATTTTGAAAGAATAGGGTAAAAACATATTTCAATTGAATCAGTTTCTGAAATAGCTTTAGCGTGATAGGAAGTGTTATAAATTGTAAATAAGATGGCTCAAGTGATTTTACGTCTGTGTTACTTTTATACAATTGTGATTTTAGTATTAAAGGATAGTGTTGTAAATGCTGATAACATATCAAAAGATATGAATATGTTATATGAAAATAGCATTTTACTTGAATTATTCAAACAACTATCATGGAATTCAACAGTTGCAAGTGATGAGTGCATACATTCAATGAAAATATTTGAAAAGGCTCTGAGTGAGAGGAAAATATGGGCTATTAAAGGTGATAAATTTTAATGAGACTAAACCTGATTTATTTATGATGTCCAAATATGTGTCTTATAATAAAGTTAGTTATTTTGCACACCTTAACAATGGCCGTGAAAACTGATAAAATAACAAAGCTATTAAATGATATCAAAGAAATTATGTACAAAATGCTAATATATTTCCTGAAATGTGTATAAATTTACATTTTTTATGAAATTTCTCATAAAAAAACACAAAAGATATGAAATTAAAGAAAAAAAAAACAATATATAATTTGAGATTCAATCTTAATGACCTTGAAGTTCGATTCATAACTGGTGTAAACTTACTTTAAAAAAATAAGTGGGAACAAACATGCGCTTGACATATCAAAACAATGATAATAAATAAAAAAAAAAAATAAGATATAAATTGAAGTTTTCAAGTGACTATGAGAAATAAAAATAAATTTTTCATGAGTGTTAAATGAACTATATGAATTTAAAGTTTTTATAGCATCCAAGCGTCGTTTTGGTTGTTGAGCATTGAAAGAACAAAAAATTCTTCTTTACTTCAATACGTGTGAATAATTAATTGCAAAAATTCTAATTGGTTCAACTTCACTTTAGAACTAAGCAATTTATGGTCTATTTCAGACGGTTTTTCCACTGTCAATCCAATATTTTGAATCATCTTGAAATGATATTTTTCACTAGTTATTTTTCGCTTTCAGATATTGAATTGAATTCTATTCAATGCATTACACTGTAAATTGAAAACGCCCCACAGTACTAAATGATGTGGTCCGCAGACGCAGATTTTTACTTAACTATTAAAGGGCGTCTGATCAATAACATTTCTAGTGCATTTCCTGTTCATTTGTTATCAACTAAGAGTGTATTTAACTATCTTATTTTTTATTCCAAAAAATTTATATTTTTTTTAAATTAAATCTCCGATTCTCCTCGATATCTCTTTACAACACCAAGATATAAAATGAGGCATTAGACCGTGTTTTTCAATGCTTATATAGTAGTAGATCAAATTTTAAACAGGATCATAACTTTTTCATTGCCGTCAAACTATTAATACTTTAATTAAAAATATAAAAGAGAAATATTCAAAAAAATATTTCATAAGCATAATTTATTGCTTAATGAATTTAAATTACGTTGATTATCTCTGATAGAGACAGTAAAAATGTGATAAGATTGTTTTTTATATTATGACAAATTTGTGTACGTGACCTTAAGACTATCAAACATTTTTGCAAATTTCTTTTTCTGTTGTCTCTAAATTTTAACCCTTAATTGTTATCTTAAAATTAATCACACTATTGGTATTTGTTAGTCCCATAGACCATTCAAATTCTTTCTATGTTAACCCATTAACCGCCTTTCCTAGAAACATTCAGTTTAGAGCAAAACTTTCTTCTAGGATTTGTTGTTTGCGTAACAGTCATCAGTTTTCGTTTCGATGAAAATTTTTAGTTTCATACAAAAATTTTACAAAAGAGCCGTTTTAAAGTTTCGTATAATACCACAGAAGATTACTGCTAATAATTTTCTTATAATAATCGAAAAAAACAAAATAACTGGCCATCTTTGAAACATGTCTAATTATTTATATTGAAAATTTGAAGAAAATATTTTGAGATCTTCTAGGAGGAATCTGGCTCCAAGGCTACTAGTCGAAAAATCGAAGGTTAATGGGTTAACTTTTTACCTGAAATCAGATAAATTCTTAAAAAATACACATTATTAGTGATTTTTATTCAAAAACGTCATTATTTTAGAGAAAGTTGAAATTTCTAACAGGGTTTTAAATTGAACATCTTCAATCTCAATACCAAGAGTCAAGATACCAATTAAGGGTTAAGATAAATATAGTTAAATGTATCAATATTCTATAACATAAGACGTCAAACGAAAAAATGTAAAGAATTGTAAAAGCAAAATTTTTGAACGGGTTTTTCCACTTTTTTATCAATGTTTCACAATAAGTTGAAAACATCCGCAATTTTAAGTGATTTGGTCTGAAAACGAGATGTTTTGCTTATCAATCACAGAACGTTATAGTATGCGTGTAGCATTGCGAGGATTTGCTGGATGTTTTCAACTTGCATAGTTAATATTTAATTATTCCCACAAAAGTCAAAATTAAACAAAGATTTAGTTTATGAGAGAGTCAGTATGACGTCAAAAGCATTTTAATAGTCAACACATTTTAATTTTATTTGGTAATTATAAAAAATATATTAAATTATATTTTTTTTTAAATTTAGGACTTGAGGCATCAGCGTCACTTCCATCAGATATTCTATATGGCAATAATTTTTGGTTGGGATCAAAACAAGAATGTGAATTGATTTCGAATCCAGTGTCCATCACGTTAACAAAACAGTATTACAAGAGATTGAGTCAAAAATTAATGGAAATGCCTGGTGATTTGAAAATGGTGTATAAAGTAGTGAGGGGAAATGTATTCTCTTCAATTCAATCAAATATGAAATATTTCCACAAGGTAAGTCCAAATTCATATTTCAATTTTTGTCAAAATTTTATAAAAATAAAAATATTTTTGCATAGGAAGAAATCCTTCATGTTGGTCTCTGCTTACCTGATTCTTGTAATAAAACTGATGTCAAAAATCTAATGTTAAATTTCTTTTCCAATAATCAAAGTAAAATCAGAACACTTTTTGATTTGAATGTGAAAGATTTGAATGTATCCGATTTAAAGCTGAATTCAAGTTTTTATACGAAAAAGACCTTTTTTTTATTGTGGTATGTTTTCCTTATTATAATCCTTATAATTTAATTCATATTTAATTAATTAACATTTTTAATCATCATTAGCATTGTAATTGTTTCAACACTTTTAATTAGCATCGCTGCATGTTTCAATGAAACTGGATTAACAAAAGACACCAAATTATCAATTATTCTCAAATCATTTTGTGTAACGTCAAATTTTCGTTCGATTTACTCAACGAAATCGGCTACTTTTCCAGAAATCAATGGCTTACGATTGATAAGTAACCTCTTCATCCTGGGATTTCACGTACAATACTTTTCATTTTTCAAAATATCATCAAAACATTATGCATTTTTACTGGCAGAAAAATTGGCAATGACAATGATAACAAATGGACCGATATTTGTTGAGGTCTTTTTCATCATCAGGTAACAAAAAATCAAATTTCATCTTTCATTTAAAATATATTTATTTTTTTTAAATTTAGTGGTTTCCTCTTGTCATACAGCTACGTTAAAAACGACACACAAATAAATTTACTATTCAGAAGCCCTATTCATGAATGTATTAAATTTATTTGGATCTCATTAGTGAAAAGACTTTTTAGAATAATACCACTTTATTTTTTCGTCATATTGCTTACCGAAGTAACTGCAACATATTTCGCTGACACATCAATTTTTGAGTTATATGAAAAATATGATTACAATTGTCAGCATTATTGGTGGCGCAATGCCCTTTTCATCCAGAACTTTTATCCATTCAATGAGCTATGCTTGAATTGGTCGTGGACACTTGCATGTGATTTACAATTTTTCATCGTCACCACACTAGTCTACGTTATTTATTGCAAAAATAAGTTGTGTGGGAAATTATTTTTTGGTGGAATACTTTTATTCTTTTTCGGAACATCAACATTTGTTTTGATTAAATACCAATTCCTACCAACATTTGACATTTATTACACGACCTTGGATGAATTGTATATTTCTCCATTTTCAAGGTCACCTGCTTATATAGTTGGAGTCGCAATGGGATATGTAATTGCAAAGAAGCAAAATAAAATTGAAAAGGTGAGATAATTTTAAATTAAAATTATTTTTCAATTCAAATTTGATCAAATCGATTTATTTTCTAGTCATGTTGGAATTTAATTTGGTATTGTGTTTATTTTGTATCAATTTTTACGTTTTTAATTCCAATGTACCGGACGGCTCCATTATGGTTAGCTATCACTATCCTAAGTCTAGGAAAATGGATATTTCCTGCGTGTGCTTCTTGGTGGTTTTTAAGTCCGTCATTTGGATATAAAAGTAAGTCCTTTATTTTTTCTTTCGTGAAAGTCAATTCTTGATTCTTCATTTTTTTTCAGATATTGTCACAAATTTCTTATCACATCCAATATTTCAACATTTTGGCAGGATTTCATATGCATTTTACTTACTGAACCCGTATTTGATTATTTATTCATTAGCATTATCAGACTTTCCATTGCAATTAGATCCTGTATTAATAACAATTTACACTTTTGGAATAATTTTACTGAATTACATTGTTTCAATAATTTTTACAATTTTTTTTGAAATTCCTTATTTAAATTTAGTTCATATTCTAACTTTATCTAATAAGTAAATCATTTAAACGATACAGCAATATTAAGATAAAAAAAAATATGATTAAAATATTTATTGAAATCAAAATTTTTTCTTTTAGTCAATTTTTTTATCACTTCGATCGAACAAACCATGTAAACTATCATACTCAAAAATTTATTTAAATTTAAATTTTGCATTGTCAAATTTCATTTGATCTTTTTATTACTTACTTGGTTTTTCCAATCTTGTTGCCATATATTTAAAGCTCATGAGAGAATATGGGTTTGAAAATTTATGTTTTAATTGATTTTTGAATGATATTTGCAAAAATAAGAAACCTGTCTTATTTGAAAAAAATTCGCAGTTGTTTCTGGACTGTGGAAAGCGTAGGACGCCTCTCTTGAAGTTATAAATTAATCATAAGTGAAAATGTGTAAAGTTGTTTTTGGATTCAAATTATTAGTAATTTTTGCACTTCTTTGTAACGCAACATTTTGTTACCAAGATTTAGAACGCAACATAACAGAAAACGAAGATATATTTAATTTTATTGATGAGAAAAATGATTTTAGATCACTTACTTACATATTGATTGATGTATTAAATTATATACCAACTAATAATATCAGTGTAAAATGTTACGAAGATATTCAAAAGCTAGGAACCGCAATTAATTCAAAAAAGATATGGGCAATAAAAGGTAATTACAACAATTTTTGACTTGAATTCACAGAAACGGATTAAATTCAATCGACCTTCTCTCCATTAAACATAAAAAAAAAATATATGACTAATCATAAAAATTTGTTAATGAAAAACTGATTTGGAAAAAGGTGTGGCTTCAATTAAATAGTGGAAAAATTTTGGTTATTAGAGTATAGTGAAAAAAAAACGAGTTTTACGAATCAAACCAGTGGTTTAAGTGATTTTTTTTACTTTCATATCAAACTGTAATTCATTTTCAACGATAGTTCTAATTTCCAAAAAAATTATTTCTGTGAGCCCTAATTTTTATTTCATTTTTTTTTAATGGAGTGCTCGTATAAAATAGATTAAGATAAATATGCTTGAGATAAAATTAATACAGTTTAATCTAAATTTCATTGAGTTCATCTTTACGTAGATAAACACAAAAGCGAATTGAATGGAATTTTCTACTACTTCTTATTCGATCCATCCATTTATTTTATACAGTACGTAAATAATTTTGTGTTCTTTTTATCGCTTAAATTGTGTTTTATTTCAGCATTAGAAGCATCAGCAATCATCCCAACCGAATTTTTGTATGGAAATCACTTCTGGCTTGGATCTAAAGATGAGTGTGGTCTCATCAATAATCCAAAAACTGTGAGATTATCTGAAAGTCATTATATTGAGACAAATAAGCATCTGTTAACAAAACCAACTGACCTTGAATTTTCATACAAAGTGGTTTGGGCAAATATAACAAGGTCACCTTTTGAAGCCGATAATCGATATTTTCGAAATGTAAATTTTTTTTTTGACTTATTTGTTATGTAATTGAATTATCAGAGTTTTTTTTTTATTTTAGATGGAAATTTTACATCTAGGACTTTGTCTACCCATAACTTGTGCAAAGCATGATTTGCAGATAATTTCAACTGAATATCTTTCTAACAATAAAACAATTCCAAAACGAGTTTTTGATATGGATGTCAACAATATTGAAGTTAACGAATTAATTCTTAGTGCAGATTATGTATATAAGAAAACATTGATCACGTTTGGGTAATTTTTACATGGTTTTCAATATTCATTCCAATTAATTTTATTTTTCTTATCAGGACAATTCTCTTGCTGACACTCATCATTATCATGTTATCATTGACACCTTTAAAAAATACTTCAGGACTCAAAACCGTCCTAAACGCCTTTCATCCGAAACAGAATTTTGATACAATTTTCATATGGAAACCAACAAAATTCCCAGAAATAAATGGATTGAAATTTTTTGGTGCAATAATGATTTTACTTTTTCATGTCCAATTTTTCGGACTTTACAAATTGACATCAAGATTTAACGGTTTTGTTTATGCGGAGACACTTGAAAACCAATTTATTACTACTGGAGGTCACTTTATTGAAGCTTTTTTCTGTGCCAGGTACGTAATTTATATGTAATTTTCATTTGCATATAAATTTGACTGTTACTTGCATTTCACAGTGGATTCCTTTTGACTTATAATTTATTGAAGAATCAGAAACAAGCAGAAACACTTGCAAAGGCATCATTTTTGGACACATTTAAATTTCTCTCACTAAGTTTGTTTAAAAGATTAGTAAGAATTGTCCCATTATATGTTGTTATGATGCTTCTCACTGAATTAGCCTCGACATATTACACAGAGACGGCTGTTATCAAATTATGGGATGAAGATGGTTTTAATTGTAGAAAGTAAGAAATTTGAATTTATACCTGTTTTATTAATATTTTAAAGGGTTTGTTTCTTGTTCACAGTTATTGGTGGCGAAATCTTTTATTTATATCAAATTTTTACCCTCATTATGACATGTGTATGAATTGGACATGGACCATATCATGTGAAATGCAATTTTATATTTACGCAATTTTGTTATATGTCTTTTATTGTAAAAATGAACGTGGAGCTAAGATTTTTTTTGCAACAACGTGTGGTTTTATTACAATAATTTCAACATATTTTTTGATAAAACATGACTTTAAATTAACATTTGATGCAATGAGCAAAGAGGGACAGTTGGATGATTTGTATCAGCATCCACTTTCAAGAGTACCAGCATATTTGGTAGGAATTGGTATGGCTTATTTTTTGGTCAAATTTGGTTCAAATATCTCAAAGGTATGATTTCGTTCAATTTTTTTATATGACTTTGATAGAGGTTTTAAGATCCTAATTTTAATAGTTTTCAACCAACTTTATTTGGATTGTGGTTATATTTCTCATACCCATTCCATGGAGTTACTACTTTTACATGGATATAATACCATCTTGGGGATTGTTTTCAATTTTCACAATGGGAAGATGGACACTTCCATTTTGTTTTGGATGGTTAATGCTTAGCTCTCAGTTCGGACAAGAAAGTAGGTCATTCGTTGTTTGCTCTAACAGAGTAATATTTTTTTTATATTTTTCAGATTTAATCACTCGTTTATTAGCACATGGCACTTTCTACCATTTTGAGCACATAGCTTACTCATTTTATTTAGTTAACCCATTAATTATCATGATTGTTAATGGAGCATCAAATTATCCGGTTGCAATAGATGTCGCTACATTGATTGTATTCAATTTTGGTATATGTTTGATGTCATTTATTCTTGCAGTTGTGTTCACGATAATGTTTGAAATGCCTTATATCAAACTGTTACGAATCTACTTTAGTAAATCTAAAATTACGATTCAATTAAATGACATAAATAAGAATATTAAAATATGATAGTTGTTTACTTACATAAAAAATAAAATATTTAAAAATATTTCTATTGTTTTTGAGGATCTATTAGACTCTGAGATTAAAGGAATTATGAGAGAGGAGTGTATCTAGCTTTCTTGGTGAGGGAAACCGGATAGGTAGAGAAATATTCATTAAAATTGTGATGAAAATTGCCATTCATTGGAGATAAGTGGGCAATCTCAGATGGATATACTGGAAATTAAGCGAAATATTTTAATTAAATTTAATATTTTTAGTGCATTTTGTAAGAAAAAATGCTCTTTACCAGACGGTTTGTCCGCCGTCACTCCGTAAGTCTGTAGGTCTGTAAGTCTGACACTGATAATCAACCATTACTCCGGAATGCTCCACGGGATCCAAGACGGTTATTTTATTATTGAATAGAGAAAGTCATAAGGATAAATTTAAAATCATTAGCTATGCGATTTGTGTCATGGATTGGGCTCCTGAGCCTCCATAGCCTTAAAAGCCGTTAAAAGAGGTTTAAAATGTTAAAAAAATTGCTTAATATTAAGAAAATTCACAATTTTGGACTCAATTCTGAGCAAAAAAACTTATTTTCGTACATTTTAGGTAAAAGTGACCTGAAGCAAAGTTGTAGAAAATATTTTAAGCTGCAACTTTGCTGAACTGACTAAGTCGATATTCTATATATTAAAATGTGAAAAATCGCAAAATTCACAATTTCGGTTTAACCACTTAATTTATGGAATATCGTCTTGGTCAGTTACAGCTTGAAATATTCTCTACAACTTTGAATCAGGTTACTTTTACCTAAAACTTACAAAAACATGATTTTTTTACTCCAAACAAAAAAATTGTGCGTATTTTGAAATATTTTATATCAATTTTCATGTCTCGCTATGCGAGACATGAGAGTGTTATAGTGAGGAGTTTACTAAAATGAACTTTAACATATCAGCTTTGAGATTGGGCTCCAGAGCCTGCAAAGCCTGAAATCGGTCAAAAGCTCAAAATCCCAAAATGTTATTCAATAAAACGAGTCCCTTCGAAATGCACTTTTCTAAACCGCCAATTGGTAAGAATTTCTCATTTTTTCTCTTTGTTTTACAAATATTATAGACCAGAACCAAAATATTACCTTGGATACAAACAAAACACCAAAACATTTAATTACAAGGAACATACTCACAAAAACATGATAATGAAAATTGAATATTTCTTGCAATGTGTTTTACATGCAAAATCTCTGACGTTGCTTTAAATTTGCTTGTAGTAAACAAACTTTACACCTCTTTTATTTTTATTAGTTTTTTTATGTTAAATTTTATTTAAGTTAGGAATTAAACCTGTAATACACTAATTTTTGAACTAATTTGACCTCAATATCGGCTTGATACAAATATACCGTGAAAAAAAAACCAAACATAAATACGTCTTTAAAGCTATTCGTTTGTTTTTTTTTAACTGAAAATTACAGAAGGTACCTGACCGTTCATCAGCAAATATAGATGAAACTCACAACATTTTTGTTTTGCTTTGATAATATAATTATTATACCTACAATTTTTTAATGACATATCAGTTGAGTTTTGATCGGCATCCAGTGAGGATGTACTGAATTTTAAATTATTAAGAAAAATTGTACAATAAAAAAATATTCGAATTACATTCATTACAAAAGTTAAAATGTGTAAAAAAAATTTATTGTTCATTTTTTATTATTATGTACTTTTATCACACCTTCATTGTTCTATAGTTAAGGGGGAAGAACTTGAAAATAATGTGAAAAAAAATTTTGAAGTGCAATCAAATAAAATCAATGATGACAAGGACTTTAGATCAGTCACTTACGTTTTATTTGATATTTTACAATATTTACCAGTAAATAATATAAGTGTTAAATGTAGCGAAGATATAAGGAAATTGGAAGATGCGATTCATTTAAGAGAAATATGGGCCATTAAAGGTAATTTGAAGTCTATTCACCTTTGAATTTTATTGAACCAGATAAAAGACAATAAAAAATAGTGATGTTTCACACAATTCAAAAAAATTATGATAATTCAACTGCATCCATTATAAAAATGCACACCTTGAACTACTTTATTTTCATATAATAGATAATAATTTCAAAATAATTTAAAAAAAAAGGGCACTTAATTTGTCATCAAATCTCGGAATCATTATAAAAAAATAAACTTTCTATGATTTTTTTTCAAAACTCTTCATCATTTTATCTCAAACATTTATTACAAATCAATAAAATTCAAATTCCAATTACCAAAAAAGGGATAATCTCATTAATATTTTAACATTTAATTATGTTAATCATTACATATGTTTATTTTTTATTTTAATATTAATATTAACAAAACATTTTAAAACGAAATTATCAAAGTGTGACCGATTATTCATTAAATTAAACATAAAGTTAAAATGATGACAAGCTAAGAATTGAGTTAAAAGTGATTTATTAATTTCATACAATTATTTTTTTAAAGCACTTGAAGCATCAGCAGTAATTCCATCAAATTTTTTGTACGGCAATCATTTTTGGCTTGGATCGAAAGATGAATGTGATCTCATTAACAATCCCGCAATTGTGACTTTTATTGATAATCATTACAAAGACACAAATAACCATCTTTTGCGGAAGCCCACTGAATTGGAATTTGCATACAAAGT
Organism: Culicoides sonorensis; assembly: GCA_900002565.1. NCBI lineage: Eukaryota > Metazoa > Arthropoda > Insecta > Diptera > Ceratopogonidae > Culicoides > Culicoides sonorensis. The sequence continues at coordinate 212,132 of LN483418.1, forward strand.
TATATGGGCAAATATAACTCGTTCACCATTACAAGCAGATAATAGATATTTCCGAAATGTAAGTTTATTATTTTAAAATTTAATCATTATTTTATTGCATAGTTAGTCATCAAAACAGTCTCTAATTATATTTTTGGCTCTATGGTTTTTGAGATTTAAGATGTAAATTTAAAATAAACAAAAAAATAATCCTATAATTTAGTAACGTGCTTCGGTAATTACTAATTTTAATGTGATCTGTAGAAATTATAGTAATGAAAACATGGATTTAACTGATTTAAAATTAAATTGCTTGTTACTAGCTGTGCAAAATTAATATCCACTTAATTTTTTGTCGTAACTGAATTAAAAAGTCTTGTGGCACTTTAAACTTCCTCATGTTGAGAGATTTTCTTCAATTAATATCAAGTTTTTTTTTATAAATCGTCCAATTAAAAAAGTGTAAAAATGGATTATTTTATAAGAACGTGATCATTATACTTAAGGCCTTGAGAATTTTTTTTCCTTTAGCTAGCTAACGCCAGAGAATTAGGCTTTGAAGAAATTATTAAAAACTAGCTCAAATTAATCGTACAGACCATTTATGCAAACATTCACATATTGGCACCAAATCCTGAATGATCAAAAAAGTTTAAAACAATTTTTTTTTTCATTTTAGAAAGAAATCCTACATCTTGGACTTTGTCTTCCAATTACTTGTACTAACAATGATGTACAAATAATTTCAAGTGAATATCTGTCTAACAATGAAACATTACCAAAGCGTGTCTATGAAATTGAAGTGAACAACATCGAAGTCAATGATTTAACAATTAATTCAAACTTTTTCTATAAAAAAAGTTTGGTATTGTCCGGGTAATTACTAATTAGCAAATAAGATTTAGTTGAGTCATGCAAATAACTTTAATTTTTTTACTTTCAAAGAATTATCATATCATTCTCTGTAATCGCAATTGGACTATCAGTCACGCCCCTCCAACAAAATTTGAATTGTAAAGTGCTATTTAACATTCTGAGTGTCTTTCATCCAAAAAATAATCTCATCACAATTTTCGCACCAAGACCGACAGAATTTCCAGAATTAAATGGATTAAAATTTGCGGCTGCTGTTATAATTTTGTTGTTTCATGTTCAATATTTTGGAGTTTATAAGCTGACATCGAGATTCAATGGATTTGTTTATTCGGAGACATTTCAAATGCAAATTATCACAAATGGAGCACTCTTTGTTGAGGTGTTTTTTGTTATGAGGTAAGCACGTTGATGTATGTAAAAAAGTTTTTTTAAAATTTTAATTTTAATATTCACAGTGGATTCCTTTTGGCTTATAATTTCTTGAAAAATCAGAAACAAACGGAAATATTAGCAACAGAGTCATTTAAAGGGATTCTCAAATTTATTTTTATCAATTTGTTTAAAAGATTGGTGAGAATTGTTCCGTTATATATTGTAATTATGCTCCTTACTGAACTTGCATCCACTTATTTTGGTGACACGTCTGTTATAAAGCTGTGGGATGAAGATGGTTCAAATTGTAGAAAGTGAGAAATTTGAATTTTAACCTGTTTAATGACATTTTAAAGGGTTTGTTTCTTGTTCACAGTTATTGGTGGCGAAATCTTTTATTCATACAAAATTTGTTCTCACATTATGACATGTGTTTAAATTGGTCATGGACTATCGCTTGTGAAATGCAGTTTTACATCTATGCCACTTTATTGTATATTTTCTACTGTAAAAATGAACGTGGTGCAAAGATTTGCTTTTTCACGACATGTGGATTCGTGACAGTTATTTCAACATACTTTTTGGTCAAACATGATTTTGCATTTTCATTTGATTCTCTGTTCAAAGCAGGATCTCTGGATGAAACGTATCAACACCCACTTTCAAGGGCATCTCCATATTTGATCGGGATAGGCATGGCATATTATTTAGTTAAATGTGATAATTCCATTTCTAAGGTGAGATTAAATTTATTTATTCTCATGACAGCTTGATTTAAAATATATTTTAATTTAAAGTACTCTGCCAATACAATTTGGATTCTGATATTGATGCTATTGCCAATATCCTGCACATGTACACTTTATCGAGATACTCCCTCATGGCTAGCAATTTCAATGGTGGCACCATTAAAATGGGTATTTCCCTTTTGTTTTGGATGGATCATTCTTAGTCCTCGGTTAGGACACAAAAGTAAGACATTTAAATTTATTTTCAATAAATGTGAACTTATTTTAATTAAAACTCTCCATCACAGATTTCGTTACTAAAGCATTAGCTCACAACATGTTCTATCACTTTGGACACATGGCCTACTCATTTTATTTACTCAATCCATTGATACTTATCATTGTAAATGGAGCATCAAACAATCCAGTTCCAGTTGATGCAGCTCAATTACTTGTAGCTACATTTGGAATTTGTTTGATGACCTTCATTTTTTCAATTATTTGCACAATTTCTATTGAAATGCCTTGCATAAAACTTTTACGAATTTACACCAGCCAACCAAAAAATAATGAAGTGTCATCTAAATCAGAGTTACAAGTTAAAGTGTAGTGTTTTTGGGATTCCAATTGTAAATAAATTATTTTAATTAAAATGTGCAATATAAGTCTTCGAATAGAAAAATAAAAAAAAAACTCAAATCATAGTGATATATTTTTTTATTTGATCCATTTTTTTGTAGTTTCAATATTACTATTTTATACAATTTTTAATCAATTTAATTATTCAGAATTATTAGCTTAGAATATTAAATTGGTTCAAATAGTCGAATAACAATTTATTAATATTTAACAGATCTTCAATTTATTTAACGTTTATGATTAAAATTTTGTTTTATCTTAACTTTCATTAAAAGTGCATTTAATTTTAATCTCATATAAGTTATTGTTAAATTTTTACCGTGAGTATTAGGGAAAAGATTGTTGAAAAATTTATCAAGAACTAGGCCGTTCAACATAATTTATCATATTTTTTTTTAAATAATTGTATGAAAATCCTGAAAGTCAAGAATTTCCAAAAATAATAAAAATGATCCATATAAAATTTTTACCTAGCACGGAAACTAAGAAAGTTATTATGAATGGCCTAATTTTTTCTATCAAATTCTTATTTTTTTCAATACTGTATTTTCTGTGAGTGATATGAGCCACGAGTTTTTTGTAATTGATTTCTTACAATAATTGCTGTTTGATTCCATCATGACGTTTTTTATTTTGTTTTGACTGTGATTGAATTTAATTTTAAACCAAAGTTATCATATCCTGTTGATGATCTTAATTTTTAATGGAAATTTGTTTATTTTTAGAAAACAAAATTGAAATTAGCGGAAAGATTTTATCATTTTGATAACTGATTTGCGTAAAATTTATGACGTTAGTACCGGGTTCACCGCAATTACTTGGCAATAGAAAAAATAATAATGAGTTATTTTACGGTAGTGCTTACGTTAAATATAAATGCGTTTAATAGCAAAATAGGCTTACACTTTTGGTATTAATTAAATTAATGTCTAATTAATTGAATTTTATGTTGGTCTCGAATTAGGACTTGGTGAATTAACGGAACTTGTTGGTGTTGGAGATTTCATTGATCGAATGCCATCACCCTCACATATGTATTTACCTGGAAAAAATTAAAATTGTAAAGTTTGTTAAATAAAAAGGACGATAGATGTTACCTGAAACAAATCTCCTTTTAACTAAAGATAATCGATATCCTGATCCAGCTAATTCAAATTCAATTCCAGATAATGTGGTGCCCTCACAATTAAATTGTGTGTTGAGTATTGCAGGATTCGATGGACCATTAGCTACCTCTAATCGAGCACGAAGTGTATCTACACCACTATTGTCTGAATGTTGTGAAATGTCTGTAAAATTCCATACCAGCCGATTCGATTCACCAAGCCTTAAATTTTTAATGATTTTATATGTTATTAATGTTTCTTAAACTCATAATTTTATGATCTTACCATGCAGAATGTGGTTTAGATTGAACATTTTTAACACCACCATCAACTGGCACATTAATAGATACATTTAACAAGGGTGATGGTGATGCCATTGCATGACTATTATATTTATAGTCAATTTTTAGATCTGTATGTGTCGTTTCACACTTCCAATATGATACCAATTGGAATGGACATGAACTGGCACCTGGTTTTGCTTTAATTTGATATTTTAGAATATCAACGTTGAAATAGGAAGCGGTAGGATTTTGTTCGGATTGACGACGTAGTAATGCTGTTAAGGCTGGCATGTTAAATTCGATTGTTGCACTCAAGGTATTCGATTGAAGTTTGTCACTAAAAATTAAAATACAGTAAATTTAACATTAAAATTTCATAAATATAAAATATTTGAAGATATTCACATTGAAATTATTTGCTTGTTTGGTAAAATTGTATCGAGATTCTGCACGTTTTTGAGACGGAATAATAATTTAGCGGGATTAGGGTTGTTTGCCAAAACATTTACAATTCCAGCTGGGAACGAAAGCATCATATCTCCAGACATTTTTACTTGGCATCGTGTTTCATCACTGCCTCTGTAATGTGAATTTTAATTATTTAAGGACTTTCTATTTAATTATCATTAAACTAATACCTGAAATAAGCGTGTATTATCTCATGGAATGCAACAGCTAAAGGTATCGTATCAGTCATGCCAATTGTTAAAGGAGAAGGACCACGAGAAGTTCCAATTATGCTTGCTGTTCGGAACTCTAAACTTCCCACACTATCGGCACGTGACATTGATGCTGGTGATATTCGACCACGAACTAAAATTATATTTAAAAATAGTCAGCTTGGTATTTACGTTTACTATTTCTATATTTAACATACTTGCTGTTTCCGATCTCCTTGAAGGTGGCCGAGGAATTGCGATGCTGGAAGTAGTTGAATTAGCTGACGTTGGTGTTGAGCGATGATTTGGTGCACGACTTAATGTGGCCGAAGCAGGAGCAGAATTGCTTATATCTCCAACTTCTGAGAATAAATCACCCAAATCTGCATAACGATTTCTGTTTAAATTCAAAAATAAATAATCAATTAAATTTCATACAAAATCAAATGAAATTAAAATAAGCTTACGTTGAATTATTTGACATTGAAAATGTAGGACTCTGCAGTGGTGCATACGGATGGCCAGCTGTTGGTGTCGATGAATTACTAGGCACGGGACTTTGTTGACTTTGCTGCTGAAATATAGTAAGTCCTAGTAAATCACCACTAGGCTTATTAGTTGATAGATGTTGCGACATGGATTTTGAACGTTTCATTTGCATGTAATCTGTCTCATAATTTGATCCTCTCTTTTTTTTTATTTGAATGATATATGAATTGGTTTGTAAAATGATATGTAAGCGAAAATTTCAATGATTTAAAAAAAATTAGGTAATAACTCAAATTTAATCGTGCATTGCTAATATTTATACTGTTTTTACAGTGGAATTCATTTAATCCTGTATTTTTTTCTAATAATTATTATTTACAAATCTTTAAAGTGATAATTTCTACTCACACACATGATAAAAAATTATAATAAAAATAAAAAAAAAAATCTACTAAATGTCATCTTTGTGATATATTTCACCATGCCCCTAAAAATGTAAATTTCTAATGTGATTTCACACAATCTCTATCATAATCACCGTTTTTCTATGTCACAACAAAAACTATACAATTTAATTTAATGTATTACCGATAATGCCCCTAATGGTGATAAGGACATTTGTTCCACTGTAGCTCTGAGTTCGTCTACACTTGCGGATATTGGGGCAGTTCCATTATTAAGAGGTTTTATCTCAACATGTATCTTACGCTCTGGTTCTTCTTCACTCTCACTATCGGAGCTTGAATAAAATGCTTCTGAAAATTAAAAAATTAAATGTATCAAAAATCTTAAAAAAAATTAAATAACTCACTATCTTTTTTGGAATTTTCATTAGATGCCGGCCACGAAACTTCATCAGGTTTTACCGAAAATCCATCGTCATCGATTTCTGGTGAGGCAGTTGGAGCAGCATTTGAATTTGATAGATTTTGCTTCGAGACTGGTGTATTACTTGACTCTGCTTTATTCGATTCATCTTTCTCCTCACTTTCAAAAAAAAAATTGATAGTTTTGTAATGTTGAATAGAAAATTTATTTAAATACTTACCCATCTGATAATTTTGTGTCTTTTGTACTATTTGTTTCAGGATCTTTTTTACCTTTTTTATTTTTCTTTGACTTTGCCTTTTCTCGTCTGCTTCGCAAAAATCCAGAAACTTAATTGTAGAATGAAAAAGAGAAAAATTATTCAAATATTTTTTTTTTCAGAGAAATTTTAAATTAATTTTTGAATTTATTTCTAAAAATGTGTCAGATGTGTGTGCTTAAAAAGTCCTCGACCTACCTTGATTAAAAGAACAAAAAGAAATAAAAAAGAAAATTATGAGCCATCACCATATGACTATGATTTTTGTTTTGTAAAAGCATTAGAAGCATTTTGAAAAAAAATTAACAACAATTCCATTTTATGCACACAAAACTCTTAGAAAAAAAAATAGTTAAAGCAATTTTTCTGTTATATTTACACTAAGAGTGATCCTTTTAATATTAAAATAAAAAAAATTAACAAAAAAAAGAGCAATGAAATTCAAAGAACAAAAATAAATGTAAACGAAAAATATTAATTTAAACATAAAATCATCCTCGCCCACACTTTGCAGAGTTCAAAAGCCAAAGTATGAAAAATCAAAAAAAAAAATTCTGAAGTAGATTTTAATTAAAAAAAAAAAAACAAAGCTTTAACTTGCTACATTTAACATACTTTTACTAAGAATTTAGGGGAAACTTTTCTACAGCTCTAATTCTACTCAACATACTCTTAAAAGAAAAATAAAATTGTGGTGTCTATTCGATAAATTCAAATCAAATTGTGTGTACAAAAAAAAAGAAAAAAAAATGTCAACGAAAAATTACATTTTGATCCTCGCAGTAAGGGATTCCGTCCAATATTAGTATTATTATGATCTGGACGTGAATGTTCATTAAATTGACTGGGACTTGATGGTGCTGATAAAACTTCACTTTGATTTAAACTGGACGAGTATCCAGTACGAATTGATGATAAATCACGATTACTTTCATGTTTTCCTGTAACAAATTTAGTTTTTTGTTTGATTTTTTTTTTATCACATTTTATCTTGGATTTTATTCTTCCGCGATTTTTGAATTCAGAAATATATTTGAAAGGTAGACATAAAATAAGGAAGAGATATTATCAGAGAGCATTAGTGACTTCATACTAGCTAGGAGTCTAGCACATTCAAAGCCCAAAAAATAATAAGTAAAGAAGCAGAAAATGAATAGTTAAATTTAAAATGGTTTTTCTAGAGCTTTTAGCATAATTAAACAATAAAAATTAATAATTTCAAATGGATTTTCCTTTAAAAAATTAATTTAAAGCCATTTGAAACTATTTGAACTAATATGAA